>JAPZDV010000004.1:7641345-7659017 GCA_029814665.1 Acanthurus lineatus | reverse complement strand
ATAATAATAATAATAATAAAACGTCAAGTGTCATTTGAGATATTTGTTCAGTTTAAGTACTGATATAACACTGGGCAGTTTTGACTCTGTGGCCTGTCTTTGCTTCTCAGTCAGGAAGAGACCTCCAGCAGTACCAGAGCCAAGCCAAGCAGCTGTGCCGTAAACTGAACGCTCAGAGTCCGGATCGGTGCACCCTGGAGGCCGGGGACATGAACTTCCAGTAGGTTACCGCAAGTATCAAGTACTGTTTTTCTCTGTTAAGGCATCATAGTCTTTTGGTCTGAGCTTGTGTTTTTTTTTCAGCTTGATAATAGCACAGGGTGTGTGTTACCTGGCCCTCTGTGAAGCTTCATTTCCCAAAAAGATGGCTTTTGCATACCTTGAAGACCTCCACAGTGAGTTCTACGATCAGTATGGAAAAAGAGTACCCACTGTGACAAGGCCATACACTTTCATCGAGTTTGGTAGGAATATTCCAGATTTTTCTTTTACTGTCATCAGATAGAGCAATACTCTTGGCTAATCTGACTTAATACATGCGTTATTTCAGACACATACATCCAGAAAGCAAAAAAGTCATACGTTGATGGCAGGGCCAGGAGGAACCTGGGCAGTATTAACTCAGAGCTAAAGGATGTCCAGAGGATTATGGTGGCAAATATTGAGGAAGTTCTACGAAGAGGAGAGTCTCTCTCTGGTAAGGGACAAAATACATACAGAATGGTGACGCAATGATTTAATGCAACCAATTATAATTTTTCCTGTTAGTGCTGCCTATGTGAAGATGTCCAATTTTCCTACATACACATCTCGAGGTGAACTTTGTGTGCAATGCCTTATGATGTTTAGGGCTGCATGTTTGTAAATTGTCAGTTACCCTTTATTTTTCTAAGCTAAGTGCTTGTTTACTGCTGAGGAAATGGCCAGTTCCTCTAATTTAGATGACTTTATTTCCCAGTTCTAGAAACTAACGCCAGCAATCTGTCCAACCAGTCCAAGAAGTACCGCAGCGATGCCAAATACCTTAACACCCGCTCCACGTATGCCAAGGTAGCTGCTGTGGCTGTGTTCTTCATCACACTCGTCATCTATGTGCGTTTCTGGTGGCTCTGATTAGTTCTCAAACAAGGATTTGACAATAGGAGAAATTTTTCTGAAGCTTTTTTACTGATCCTGTTACAGTTGTTCTAATCCAGGGTGCCTTAGAGGGGTTCAATACAGTCTATCCATAAGGAGGGCAGAATAATTTTCTTTGGTTTGTCAAGCTTGGAGTTACGCTTTGTATACAGCTCAAACTGAGCCATTTGTCTGTGATGGGACTTTTTATGTGTATTTAAAAAAATGCTTAATGAAGAGTTTACTGGAATATTAAGAGCAGAGTCTTAATAAAGGAAAAAATCACCACATTTTATGTTTAAGTTTGATCAGTATTGATGCTAAACAAAGCCCTGGATTCATTGCCCATAAGCTTCCGACACCCTGATTGGACTTTTACAGAAAATGTGGTAAACTTTCCCTTTCAAACATGTCTACACTGGTATGGGGGGGTCCTGTTTCTGTTTTAAGAAGAAACAGATTTTGTAAAAAGTCTTGAATACTGTGATAAAAGAATGTTTATTGATCAAAGTTTACATTGTATCAAAGTCTTACTGAAAAGAATAAATATTTATCAAATGGTCTTTCTTTTGTGCATCTGTAATAATGACACAGGTGAAGGTTGACATCATAAACAGACATTAGAATTCTTCTCTTAATGTATATACACTCTTTATGGAGCAGCATGTCCACGGTCACATAGAACCTAATCCTGTGAAGCTAGCTGATGTCCACACAAACATTGTACAGAGAAAACAACATGGACAGAAGAAGGAAAAGTCACAGCTGCACAACTCTGGAGGATGCTCTGCACTGCTCTGTGCTGAAAGCCCTGCAAGGGAGACTGAGATGTGCTCCTATGCTAACAATAGCCTGATGAATACAGACTCATATGAGTCACCTGACCTCCAGAAGATATTCTGGATAGATGATCAAATGTTAATATAGTTGAACATTTTGACAACATTAAAATAACAGTGTTCAATGGATAATGAAAAGCCGGGAGGTTCACGCCCTGTGCTCCTACTCTGCTGGAACTTATGGGAGTTGAGAGAATTTTTTTTCTTACGACTATTTCCAAGTTGTTATGAGATTCAAAGTGTATTCCCTTCTGTAGTTGAGTTAATTGTCCACAGCTTTAAGCACAGTTTTCTTGTCCACTTCCTGTCCTCCATGATGATAAAGGAATGTTTGACAGCAGACTTATGCAAACAGATCAAAGTCGTCCCTCTGTAAAAGAAACACGGTTGTGATTGCACATAAATTGGCATTATGCTTAAGACCAGGAAAATGATCAATGATGCATGTAGGTTTTGACTCTGATACAAATGCAAGATGACTGTTAGCTTTAAAAAAATTCACAGCAGTTTAACTTTAAGGGTAAAAAACCATGAGCTGATCCTAAAAAACTCACCTCATCATTATAATTCAAGACATGCTGTTTGATCTTGGACGAGTCCACCCAAGTGACAAAATCTTCCATATTTCTGAAAAAGTCAACAGTAGTGTCAGTATTTTGTCACTTAGTTGAGGCACTTTGGCACAAGCATCTACACTCATAATTCCTTTTTCTTGTTGTGTAAAACTAATCAGAATAAGACAAAACAAAATGTGAACACTGACCTTGTGACTAGAAATGCTGGGTCTGTGACAATGTCTGGGCCAACACGCACATCTATGGGACTGAGTGAAGGACACCACTCAAAACAGTTTGGACTCTTGGACATTTAAAAGACTAATCTCTCGAGAGAAATTCAAGACATAAAACCTTATCTGCAGCAAATGTTTCAAGAAATGGAAAACAAACAAACAAACAAACAGGAGAGAACACATTTCACCATAAGACTCTGTGGGCGTAAACTCATGAATAATGCAGTAATGAAGGATACGTCCCTGTTCAATGAAAGTGATGGCTGTCTTCAGGTTCTGTGCCATACGAAGGTTCAGCATGATGCTTGGCAGCCTCCTCCTGCAGGAGAAACCAGATTTATGACATATGATCACATCCAGTGACTCCATGTAAATATAACAAGTTTGTGGGATGATTTACCTGCAGAACGAAGAAGCTGTGACTTTCTCTGTGAGGGACAGATTCTGTTTGGTGGGAATGAGACCAATACTGTACCTACGGTGAAGAAACAATGAAATTATCAGTGTGATATTATGATTTCAAAATTAACCAAGGCTGTTCAAAATAGTAAAGAGAAACAAAACATTGCAGTGTGTCCTTACAGGACCCTTTATCATGAAGCAAGTCAAGTGTTAACAAGTTCAATGTCAACTGCAAGACAGGGTGAACTGTCAAGAAAATGTTAATCAACAGGCTCTGTCAACTCAGTGTTTTGCCATGGAGCTACAAGAGCAACTAGTTAACAACTTTTTAAAAGGGACACCATCAGAACCAGGAGAGGAGATAATATTATTATGGATATGAAGGAGTGATGCCTAGGGGGAAATTTGGTTGTGGCAACAAAAAACTGATAATCCACATAGTAAAATGTAAAAATTTTAATAACTACAATAGATAAGTATGTGCAAGATTTGTCCTCTATGCATTATGTATTTAGTATAATGTATTATTTGCTTTTTTATGTAAAAGAAAAATCATTATCATGCAGAGAAACTTACAGTTTTTCCAGTAGCCGATGTGAACTCTGAGCTCTGAAGCCATCTTTCTCGTCCAGATCTCTGATTTTCTGTGCCAAATCTCTGATGTTACGACTCAGCTTGTTGTATCTGAGACACAGATGAATGAAACGTTGCTACTACTGACACTGAATGAAATCATCTCTGTCTGTACTTCTCACTGGTCGGCTGACAACCCCAATGTGTAAAGTTAAAGGACTGAGAAAGCAGATATCATCACGTCTGATTCTGTTCTAAATGTTTTCATGTAACTTTTAAATGGCTGATTCACTCAAACTTTATAATTAAACAAATGGTTTCAAAATTGAAGATCAGAAACGGTCAGTGAGCTCCTCAAGTTTTGATAGTTTCTGTATTATAAAGTATTTCTACTAAGTAACTGCTTTGTAATGAGTTTCAACCCAAGCCTTTTTAATTTTTCATAGAAACCTGACCAAATTACTCAAATTAAATACTATCAGTAGCTACACCTCATCAGAGCCCAGAGAAGGTTTCTGATAGCAGCTAACGTTAGCCACACAGAGGCTAGTGCTTACTTTGTGTAGTCCTCCCTCTTCTCGATGCGATACCTCCGCAACACTTTGACCTCGTGCAGGTTGTTGTCCACCTCCCAGTTGATGAAGTCAACCTTCTTCAACAGCTTCTGTTCATGGTACTTTAATTTACGGACCATTTTCACACCTTTCACTAGTTTAACACAGTTTATTTACTTGACAGAATCTCACACGCGCAGAGACACACCGGAAACACGTGTTTTTCCTCTTCATCTTCGGAAACATATCAAAGTTCGAACGTCAACTCAACCTGGGCTACAGCGCCACCGTTGGGTTTGGACATGAAACCTTTCTGCCATTTTCGTGTCAGTGAAAACTTGGATGATGCCAATCAAAGCCAGACATTTGCTCCACCTTCATTGGTAAATACATTTGGATCAATACATTTGGATCTGGCGTCCGAGTGTGGGAAATTTATATATACATTAGTTTTGTATCGACTTGAATTAAGACTTGAAATGTAATTTAGGAAAAACTAAGAAGAAATGTTAGGCAAAGGAGAAGGAGAGAATATAAGAGGCATATGACACATATATTACTGGTATTACAGATTTTTTTAGACATCATGATCAGAGCTTTTAATTTACAACATTTGGTTGTATCTTAATACCAAAATATAACTTAAGCTACTTGATGAGAAACAGGGAAGCCAAGCACAGACTTCGGGCCTACATACAGTGTAAAACTAAAAATAAACTTTGTACAAACAAAAGTTAGTCCAAATAAGTCCAAATAACATTCTGTTTATAAAGGTTTTGCTTTTTTGTTTTGTTCTGCGTGTTTATTAAATGTGCCTGTTGGTCTGACTCAATAAAAAGCTCAAGCAGAAAACGGAGTCTTATCTATGAGAATTAGCAGATGTTAAATTTTGTCGGAATGATATGCAGCTAAATGATTTAAGAATTTATGTTCACTTCCATAAGCCACAAGGAAATCATTAACATTACATTAAATACATCACTGTGCCCTATAATATGCCCATTTAGCCTGAAGGATCGAAGGACGGTTGTACCGAAAATGGTTAACATGACCTTGGACTTGATAAGTCCTGCAACCCTCCCACAGAAATATTGATATGTTGTCATTCCTCTCTAAGATGTTGTGCTTTGTGGGTTTATTTGCTTTCTTATCTTAAATCTCAACAGATATATAAGCTTTCAGCGAAGTTTGGTGGAAAATTTGTACGAGAGAGTTAAGCGTTTGGTGAGGTGTTTTGGTTATTTTTCACTCTGGTTGATTTTCTTTCCATCTCTTACTAAAATAAAGTTTCTCATTTTTATGTAGTTTGCTGAGAAATTCAAAAATTTGGCCTGGCTTACGTGCTCTATGCGTTTTAGTTTTGCTTGTTAACCAACGACTTTGCACCATTTTGTGGATAATAGTGCACCCCCGTGTTAGTCCAGCAGGTGTCACTAACATTTGAAGTACGGGAACCGTGTAAGTCGATTCATTCATCAAGAGAGAGAAATTCCGCCCCCCCGCCGTACCTCTACTCAGAGTGTAACACAACTATTTATCTTACAGTTGTGAAAGAGTTTTTTTTTTGTTTCTTGGTCATAGTTTGACTGTAATTGACGGTCGAATCAACCTCAAGAGTGTTAAAATGAGCGAATAAAAGGTCGAAGAGGAAAGTACTACCCAGCGAATGGGCTGTCTGGACACTGTCATCCACGTCCACAGCTGAACTCCGGTCCGACAGGTAAGTCATTGTATGATGGAGAGTGTGAGAGGTGCTTCTTTCAGGCACTGAGAGGACAAGCTCGACTAAGCTAAGTTATCGCATTTACAAGACACAAATGATTAATCAAATAAGAATAATAGTGTCTGCAGAGACTTCTGTGATTGGTAGGTTTGTTAGTTTGTAGCTGCCTCCTATTTTTTATCGCTATTTTTTCCAATCTGTAAAGACCCCATCAAGGACGGTGGGATCACATGTTGCTTTATAATCATTATCTGTAGAACCAAATAACAAACTCTTCCATTTAGGCTTGTGAAAACTTCTTGATTCATGATTGATTCACTCATTCTACCTCATGCACTCTCTCTCCCACCCTACGGATCCACATCCTGATGATGATGTTGCAAAAGTTAATATTTGTTCACGTCGACTCCCATCAAGACAAATGCATTAAACATCTCTTCTGATGGCTTTCCATTACTCTTATTACTACATAGATCCACGTCAGTAGCAGCGTGCTGCCTAAGTTTGATAAATTGTTGGGTTCAGGTTGTGTCTCACTGTCATGAAAATGCCATCAGAGCAAAGTTTAAACTTTAGACCTGATTGACATAAATGCATCTGGATCTGTCTGTCTCACCGCAGGGCGGCATTGTTTTCTCCTGTGAGCTGAATTCTTGACTATGTCTTTAAAAATGTCCCAAAGGTGGAGCAGAGCACGGTTGACACCCAACCCTCAAGAAGGGCCACGATACTGCTTACTATGACTTTGTTGAGTCTTTGTTATCTGATGCCCTATCATCTTTACAAAAGTGGAAAAAAAAACAAACCCTGCACCTTGTGTTGGGTTTCGTCACAGGCTGGAGAGACTGCATTGTCTCACAGGTGGTTTGTATAGATGTGAGGTACAAAGAAACCTGTTTTGATGAGCTGAAATAAAAACACATCCATGTCACGCTCTTCATTTGGGATGAGATATGCATTTGAGCTTTTTTTAAACCCTTAGCGAATGGCTTCCTGCCTACAGAGGGACATCTTTATCCGGTTTTCAGAGGGTTAACTTTGTAATTGAGACAGCATGATATGTTTCCCTGAGATGGTGCTCAGCTGCTCACAATAATAGACAGGCCTGGAGGCTGCCAGAGCGTCTGTGTGATCAAAGCTCAAGACTATTAAAAAACCCTAATAAACAAGATGGATCATTCCATGTCCCTGATTCAATAACTCACTGTGTCCAGTGTTCATGTTATGCAGAGACATTTGTTTTGCCCAGAATTGTCTGCAGAGGGCCTTCTGTTATTTTGATGTCCGTCCCATTCTCATGAATCTCAAGCACAAAGGGAATTTATTTCACATTTTACTCAAACAACCACTTGGACTCCAGGATGTATGGCTAAGATCAAAGGTCACTGTGACCTCACTAAACTCATTTTTGGTCACTCAAGAATTTATGTGATTATTATAAACAAAATTTCACACAAATGTCTAATTGGGTAAAATGATGAAGAGATGACATTTCAACCTAAATGTCAAAGATCAGCTTCACTGTGACATCATAATAATAATTTTCTGACTAATATTTGATCCCAATGACTCAAGAAAGAAGGTGAGATTGTGATGTCATATTCAGGGGAATACTAAATGAGTGACACTAATCTTGTGTGCCCACCTTGAAACCGTGTGGATTGTAGAAATCTTCTGTGCTGCTGGACTTAAAACAAATCCACATTTTAGAGTTTGTTGCATCTTTGCAGCAACATTCACATTAAAAGCACTGAAGTCCACCATTAGCTCATGGGTTTTGCTGATATTGAGCTTTGAGTGATGTTGTTGCTGTAATGAAGATCAGTTTTTTAAGTGAAAATAGTCTCTAAGTGAAGACAATGTCTTGAATGCACATCAATATGGTGATATTTCCACTCTGTCAAAAATAACAAACAAAAAAAATCCACTTAATACCTTTAATGAATTCCTTTAAAACCATCACAACAGAAATTGCATAAGCGTGGACAGACATGGAAGTGAACTGCGACTTGACTGGTTGGCAGAAGCACAAAGGGATGAGGTGGTACTTCTAGTTTTTCCTGAAACACATTCCCAGTGTTACTCGTAAGCTTCAGTTGTTGTCATGGCCTCAAACTTTTGGTCTGTGTTCTTATCTGACGGGAGCAGCTAGTGTCAGACTGAGACAACTGATGAAGATGTTTGCTTCAAGGCAGGAACTTCATCCTTCAGTGTGCTGCAGAGGTTAGTGGAGGAAGTTTGTGCATTTCCGTCAGGGCCTAGGAGCTTGACAGACAGTATATATATATTTTAGGGAGGCAGCTAGATCCTTTAAATTAAACTGTGTGAGCTTGACACATCTGGAACAAAAAGCTCTGTGTAACATCTGTGTTGAAGTACCACACTTATCATTTGTGACAAGTTTAAGGTTGTTAAAGCTGTCACAGATGATGAGTGAGCCCTCTGGCTCTGTCTCTGCTGCGAAAGGTTGTTGGCTGATTGTGTGCAGAGTAAAGCATCTGCAACAGATCCAAGTTTAGGGTCAGAGAGAGACATTTTTTCATGTTTGATTCTAGTCAGGCTTTTCTATTGTCTGAATTGCCACTGTTAGACATTTAGGATAAACTTACAAACCCACGAGAGCCAATGCCTCCTGAATTCTACTCACATTCTATCACAGAAAGACTGCTGATTGTCAAACTTCTTAGTTTTAGCAATTTAGTCTTTACATGCCTTTTCTTCAGTGAAACCTTGTAAAATCTTAATGTTTCATTTAACCTGTAAGCAGACGACATGCAAATATATGTCACCAAACAAACAAAGTTGATTAGACTCAGTTCATCAGTTGATCAAACAAATTAGTAGTTTGATGGTCCAAAATGATCTCTGTGCAAACATATAATTTGTAACAGGTTTACCTCTAAAAAGAAGTGTAGTTTTGTTGTTTGTTGAGTTGTATACTTACATCATCCCAACTGTTTCCAATAATGTTTAAACTCAAAGACCTCTGTAATTGTATTCATTGGAAATGTGTGTTTCATTTTGTCACTAACTTCCTGGGTAACATTAGTGTTACCTTGCCAGAATAGGTTCTGTTGTAGTCAGTCAGATAGATTTGAATCTGCAATGATGGCTGTTTAACAACAATATAAAAAAATCCCATGATCCCATGCTGCTTAATGACATCATCAAACCATGTCTTTTGTTTACATAGTTTTGATTGAGAGACCTCTAGTAGCAGAAAAAATGTATTGCACATAAAAATGAGAACAAAATAAAAAGTCATCATTTTTTCTCTATTTTTAAGGCTGCTGAAGAAAGACTTTTTTGTGCTCACTTCATTCTTCTAACGTTGGATGGTAAAACTCCAGCTAGAGTCATCTGTGCTATCCTGGATTCAAACCTAAATTTCTGTCGTTGATTAAATCATTTAAATCAAATCAAAATCAACCGTCTACCACCTGCAATATTATAATGATCAGAGACTTGATGTCAAAACATGACGTAGAGAAACATGTAGTCACATTTTTATCTCTAGCAGGTTGGACTGTTGACAGGTCTGTGAGGAATCAGACAGCTTCAGTGAACTCAGAATGCTCCTGCAGGGTCGTAACATAGACTGAAAAAAGCTCAGCACTGAACTACATTTACACTGGTTACCAGTTTCTCTCAGAGCCTGCTTTGAAATTCCTCTGTTTGTCTACAAATCATTGAACAGTTTAGGATCAAGTACCCAGTAGAAATCTTGCAGATTTATCAGGTCAACTGGTTCTGGATTACTGGTTGATCCCAGAGTCAAAATTACACATGATGAAGCTGCTTTTAGCTTCTTTGCAGCTAAAATGTAGAAAATATTACCAGCAGAGCCAAAACAATACCAGTTACCTTCAAATATGTACTGAAGACTTAACTGTTTAACATAACTTTAAGTACATTTTCTCTTAAATGACATTTATTTATCATCTTATTGTTTTTACTCTGAGTACTTTTACTGGTTTACTTGTATTGTTTTAATCCTGTGTGCCTCTGCTTGATCACCTTTGTTGTTTTTATCGTTTCTTGTGCTTTTGTCTGCATTCTTCGTAAAGCACTATATAATATTTATTTAGCAAACAATATTTAGCACTGTGCTAAATAAATATTTTGCTCTGCCTTGCCTAATATGTCAATATGGAGGACAAAGGATCAGTGTACTTAAGGATCAGGGATTAGTAAGTGAAGTCAGTGTTAGCAGAAAGGCTCGCTGTCCTTATTAAAGTGGATTAATGGTAGATTAAAAACTGTGCTTTGACCTTTAGGGGCAGGGTTTGCAACCACAGCTGTCAAATAAATCAAGTAAAAAGTATTTTCCCCTAATAATAGAAGTATTAAGCAGTAAGACATGGAAATACTAAGTATCCAAATGTACTTTGTTTCTTTCCTCATCCTGCCTTACAGTGTCTTTTGGAATAGCCTCTACTGATATGACCTGTTTCTTTATGCTGATCACCATGAACTTTACTAATTACTGACATCTTGAAATCTTTAATATGTGACAGCAAGACCATGACAAACTATAAATGCAAAGACTTTTAATTAGATTTTTTTCACTTCTTTTATGTTACTGTAAGGTGTCACTTGCCTGCTATTTCCTTTTTATGTCAATACACAGTGTACTTAACTTGCAGTGGTGACGCCTGAATGCAGGTAACTGGAATAATTTGAGTGTGTCATCCAACTTAAGCCAACTTAAAACATCTATTCACATTGTATAATCTTTGAATACTACAACACCCATCCAGCCTCTGGTAAGCATAGTTCTCACACAAACCCATTAATGTCCACAGAGGAGTTTTAGATTTTCCTTTACTGCACTTGAAGCACAAGCTGAACACAAATCCACTAACATTTACACCACAAGTTTTCTCAACTTATCCTTGACATACATATCAAATGAATGCTCTTACTTAATTTTTGTGAATTTTTATGTTAAATAAAAGAAAATCAACATTGTCTCAGGTAAAGGCATGTTGACACGTGTTCAAATAATTAAAAAAATTTGATTTGTTAAGTTTAGCCACATCTTAAAGTTTCAACAGAAAATTTTTTATCTCCACCTTTTTTACCCCCCTTAACTGGCTTTTCCTTCACATTCCACATAGAGTTGTTGACATATTTGGTATCTTTTCAAACTTTGGGATCTCCACTTCAACTTGTGATAAAGTTCTGTAGGTTTGAACAGTGCTTAGCTGTGCAAAATGACTCTGTTACAACAGACCAACCAGAACCAGGTTATTACATTATAACCAAATTTCTTTGCTTAGCTGGCAGCTTAAAATGAAAGTCAGTAGTGTCCTTGAACTTTGCCTTAAGAGAGAGAGAGTTTGTTGGGTATTTTAAAGGACACCGACTAACAGAGAGGGATTGTGCAGATATGCCTCTCTGCTCAGCAGCGTCGCCACACAAGGAGTCTAGTGTGTTGAACGCACCACACCTCTGGATGTGTCAACACCCCGATGGCCTTGTGGCTTTTTGTACGTTCCCATTTTACTTTGGGGGGGTGGATATTTTCCAGCAGAAAGTTTATGAGCATTTCATGCAATGACTCAGTGGACTTTGTCCGTCAACTTGTTGATAAAAGCAAAACTTGGTTGACACACCTCCTCCAATGTATTTTTATACCAGATAGATAGTTTGTATGCTTGAAATATGAAGATAATTCAACAATAAAAAAGAAAATCAAACTTGAAAAAAACTGCTGATGTCAGTCTGATCTGTGTTCGCATTTGTCTGAAGGTGGTATCGTTACTGTGGAGGTGGTAGAGGAGGCTGGAACAGTATTGTTAATTAACAACAACACTGTGCAAACAAAAAGTAGGCTTGGTTCCTCCCTTCATTACATGGACGATATGTCGGATTCAGTCGTGACATTACTGTAGAAGTATAGCATGGTGCACATCTTTGAATATTCTGCTTTCTGCAAACAGGGATTTAAAACATTTTGTGGCACTTAGATCAGGTGCTGAAGTAAAGAGGAACTGGCAGCAGCGACTGCTCATAGGTAAGATGCTTCAGCCAGGAAATGTATTGAGTAAGAGTGAAGAATGTCTGCCTTTGAGCCTGCCGGACACCAGAGATACAAGAATGGTAATTATTATCTCATTACTGTCAACCTAACAATTCATGAATAATAGATTACATGTATTGTTGAACTCTGGACAGTGTACTTCCTTGTCGATGTTGTCGAGAGTTCATAGATGAAATAGGAAGATGCTTTACTTAGGCAACAATGTCTTTCACTTTAACAATGGGTTTTCATTTGCACATTGATGTATCAAACAAAACATTAGGAACTGGTTACATCTTTGACGATGGCTTGTATTTCATGAAGTAATCCATATGTTTTTTTGTAAAATGTTAATCTGAAAAGTTACTACAGCCGTCAAATAAATGCACTGAAGGTTAAAAGGAACCTACAATGGAAATGGTTTCAGTTTTGATAGCAAGAGCGGGAAAAAACGGGCACAGACAATAATGTGTGGCAGAATTAATGTCTGTCTTCTGTCCTACTCCATGAATCACTCAAGAGCCCTCAGATTTATCTTGCAATAAGTCCTACCCCTAGGTTGGGAACCACTGGACTAAACAAACTGAATTTAAAGTTGTTACTTTAAAGCTGGCTCTGTTTTGATCAACCACAACACTAAAATGCTACTTAATAGTATAATAATTTCATGTGTAATAATCATGTTTAGTTTTTCTCTGTTAGTACTTCTTGCACTGAGCTCTGCGTCCTTCACAGTAGATCATCACATCCTGAGATTTCATGATTGGGTGGGCGTATCAGACACAGCATTTGGCTGGTTTTAATCTTTTCTCAGCGACAGATTTTATTGTCTTTTTTATCTCATTTGTCTTTATTGTCATGTGGTGTCCCACAGGGCTCGGTTCTGGGGTATCTGTTATTCTCTTTATATTTGCAGCCCTCAGGACAGATCACAAAGGTGTTTAATCTGTTCATGATTCATACCATTTATTGTCCTTGTTCGGTTTTCATTCAACTCTAGTGAGGGTTTTTGGTCATTAAGCCTCAGATATTTTTTAAAGCAACTGAAGAGTGATAAGATGGAGGTTGTTGCTGCTCCAGCAGCTGTCGCCCATTTCATCATGTTAAGCATTGGGACTCTTTCCTCTGCTGCTCACTTCAACCTGCATAAATTAGGGGAAATATGTGATCAAGCCCTGTCATCTAACACCCACGTTAAAGCAACAGTTCAACTAAGAATTAAAAGCTTGGTGAAGTTTCTCAGTCCACAAAATATTTTCTTGGCTTCACAACAAAACAGCATCGCAGCATTCTCCTAAGCCTCCCAAGTCTTCATCAACCCAGAGTTTTTACATAGTTTTGAAAAAATGTTATTTAGTCTTTTTACACTGAAATCTTCACTGTAGCAAATAAGCTAGAAGTTTAGCAATAATTAAATGTTTTTAAATAATGGTAATCTAAATAGGAATTCTATGAATACTCAGGAAGTACTTCTAGTAATTACAGCCAATATGTGAAATTAGATTTATTCACAAAATTCTGAGATAATTATATTTAGTTTAATTTTTTTTTTTGTGAGGCCAAATTCAACTTGTAAGATGGTCTCACAGTTAACCATTAATCAAACACAAGAAGTATAAAGACTTTACAAATTTTGAACAAAGGGTCAAGCTGTGGTTTGCTAAAAATCTACTTGTCATCTTTAGGATTGATTCAGTTTCTCCTTCCTGAATCAGTACTTTATTTGTGGAGGACTGACTTTCAAAATAAGAAAAGGTGACATCTGTTTTGAGCTGTTGTTCTGGTAAATACATGTTTATTTCCGTCTCCATCAGTCTTATTGCTGATCTAATCTTTGTTTTATGACTGCAGGCCAGTCCCAGGAATGTTCTTCACTGCCTCAGGCTGGACTTTCTGTTTAACTACCCTCTAACTACCAACCAGCATTTCTCATTGTTCTGTGCTCACACCCTCCTCTCTCAGACTCTTCACATAAATATAAACAGGCACATTGAAAGACACCTGAGAGTGACTCTTCTCCACTATGACTATTGACTTTTCATGACACTCTTTGGTTCTTAATTTTGTGATATTATACATGTTTGACAAAACCAGAACTTGGTTACTTGCTTAAGGAAACCTCAGCAGCTTTGATCTGGCTGTATTTGCTGTAAATATATACTTTATCGTCTGAGATATGTAGACAAAGCAAATATGTTCTTTTCCTTTTTCTGACTGAGACAGTTTTTTTTTTCACTCATTCACTTTGTCTTTTTTTTTCTCTTTATCCAGACGACTCCCTTGTTGCCTGCGAACTCTGCAACAGAGTCTTCCAAAATGGTTTTGTCCTCATCACACTCCTTGAGGCTGAAGTACATGTCTCTGGGGGTGCTGGTGTTGCAGACCACCTCACTGGTGCTCACCATGCGCTACTCCCGCACCCTGAAGGAAGATGGCCCTCGCTACCTGGCCTCGTCCGCTGTGGTGTCAGCTGAGGCTCTCAAGATCCTCGCCTGCATCGTCCTTGTCTTCGGGGAGAACAGTGAGTAGCAAGGGTAGGGTGTGGGGGTGTGGGGGCAGGTAAGAGTTAGAGGTCCTCTCCTTTTTTTTTTTTTTTTTTTAATGTTCTCACCCTATTTGCAGGTGTAGACTCGGTACCATGGCTATAAGATCTGACATAAATGCTCCTTAGTGTTTTAATTACTATGACCATCGACGGATTCTGTCTGTCTCTTCTCTTAGTCACTTCCCTCCATGGGTGGTCCTTTGGTTCAATTTGATGTCAACACACTCTCTGTCCCTCTAAGATTTCAGTGTGCGAGCAATGAACCAGCTACTGAAGGAGGAGTTTGTGAACAAGCCCTTGGAGACCCTGAAGTTGGCCATTCCTGCTGGGATCTACACACTGCAGAACAATCTGCTCTATGTTGCCTTATCTAACCTGGACGCAGCCACCTATCAGGTAACACACGAACGCTCTGGGTCAAGTTCATGAGCGCAAACGTGTGTGTGTGCATACCAAAGTGATTTCTCTATCGTGTAACACTCAATTTAATGAACTCAATATGTGTCACAGGGAAATGTTTTTTAAGTCCTAGCTTCAAGGAACAATTCACACAAATTTAAAATTCATACACTATCTACTCGCCCCCATGCAGATGGAAAGTTGTCTGGCCTGTGTCTACATAGCAGTGTTGAGGGGGGATGCTGGGATGAAGTGACTTTGCGGTGAGAGAAAAAATGCTAAAAGGGGGCATTGGTCTGTGGTTAGTTTAATGTTAGGTTAACAGTTGGTTTATCACACAACTGACAAGAAGTTGACAGCAGGTTTGGTGATAACAAGCAACACTGAGTGTCAAGTTGACACAAATAGGTTTTATTCTCTGACACATTGTATAGCTCTGGATATTCAGACATGGCAAGCACAAACTTCTCCCTCATGTTTTTGTTCACCAAGGTGAAGAGTCTGTTATATGATTGGTTGCCAGAGAGGAGAGCTGGTGACAAGACCACCGCTTTTCTGAACAGTTTACAACAACTGAAGAAGCTGGGGACTCGTTTTTAAATGTAAAAGAACAACCATAAAAAAAGGAAAAAAAGAAAAGACTCCATACACCTCCTCTCTCATAATATAAGTTCCTGGAGGCTCCAAGATCCCAAATGGATTTAAAAAACAACCTATTTACACCTTTATTAAGTCAGTCTTCACTGTAGCCGCTAAGTACTGAAGCTAACTAGGTGGGATGGCAGACTATCTGCAGTGATCCTCCTGTGTTTGCTGGGGATCATGTTTCATATAACTAAAGTTTCCTGGCATATTTACATACCTGCCTGGCTTACTCTCTGTTTCAGCTGTGTGTTTGTGTTGTGTTCTTCACAGGTCACATACCAGCTGAAGATTCTCACCACAGCGCTGTTTTCTGTCTCCATGCTGGGAAAGAGGTTGGGCTTTTATCAGTGGGTCTCACTGCTCCTCCTCATGGCTGGAGTCACGCTAGTGCAGGTACAATACTGTCCCTGAGCAATTTAAAATTTATAACAGGTTCAACTGTTGTTTAAATGTAGTTTGTCATCAGATGTTTTACTGATAATGATTACATATATGATGAGATTTTAAGCCCTCTGTGTGTCCGTTTGCATATGATCATCAGTGTTTTCACCTTCCTCACAGTGGCCCACAGAATCTGGGAGTAACTCTGAGCAGAAGGTCCTGTCTGCAGGCTCCCAGTTTGTGGGATTGATTGCTGTGCTGATGGCCTGTGTGTCCAGCGGCTTTGCAGGAGTTTACTTTGAGAAAATCCTCAAGGAGACCAAACAGAGCGTATGGGTCCGAAACATACAGCTGGGTGAGTGACCATGGCCCCTGTTTGTTTGCTCGCAGACCACATGTGATGAGTGAATACGTGTGTGTGTGTGTGTGTGTGTGTGTGTGTGTGTGTTTGTGTGTGTTTGTGTGCGTATGTGGCGTTGTGTACCATTCCTCACAATGAAAGCCTCCTAGTTGTGGCACTCGCACACCATCTCAATGATCCCCTACAGTGATGGTTGAACTTATTTGCTCTGAACAAAGAAGGTTGTCAGACTGAGTTTGACAGCTACTTCAGCTATTTTCACTGTTGTTACTCATTCCTCCTCTCACACTTACAGAAATTCCAGCTTGGTGTAATACAAAGTAGGTTATTGGCTGATTATTATTGACCTACTAAGCATTAGTTAGTGATTTATTAAGATTTCTAAAGTCCAGTAAGCCATAATAAATGAATAAATAAATAATTCATTTTGCTCAGGAGAGAGGTTAACAAATGCTTGGAAAATTGCCCTAATGATGATAATAAGCCATAAAACCAACAACTGGGTCCCTTTTGCTAACCTTCTCTTCTTCTCTACAACCACTTAGTACAACTACTATCATTTCAACTGACTTCAGTGAATGTAATAGTTATCAAATGGGAAGCCAACTTGAATAAAAGTATAAGGTAATTGATGATAATGATAAATGATAATATCAATAATTATGAGAACAGATCACTATAACTAGAGAATAAATTAAAGTCATCATCATAACTTCAAAGATAACAGTTCCCCATATAAAATTAACATAGCTAATGTAACTGCACTATAGACTGTCTTTATGAAGTCATAGCAATAACAACATTGATTTTATTTGCTGACTAAATACTTGTAAAATAATTTGTTTAAATTCCATTTCAGCCTCAACACTTATTTTCTCATAATCTCTTAAGCTACACTGACAGGTTGTTCCTGATTAGACAAAACCAGCCTTCTTACTTCCTGCCTTCCCGTAAAGACTAAAGAGATAAGAAGAACCCTGGTATCTGGTGAAGACTGATTCAAGAGAGGTTTTATCTACTATCTACTGAACAAATCCAATTCTTAGCAGATATAAAGGTGGTGTGCCAATGAAGCTTGGTTTTCTGTTACACTGAAATTCAAAGATATGAGATTTCCTCCAGGTTACATTTCAAGAGGAGAAACAGAATTTCACAAAGTTATTATGAATGACTCACCACTCAAGTTTTAATTGATAAGGAAATTCTCAATCATCTGTGGATGACTGAGAAATATGTCAAGCAAAGCAAAGGCAGTTTATTTAAACTGACAAATAATCTATAAAAATGTCTTGTTTACGAAACAATGTGTTGATACTGTA
>JAPZDV010000004.1:7591324-7641245 GCA_029814665.1 Acanthurus lineatus | reverse complement strand
TTGCTCACACCTGTGTGGGAAAGTTCAGGAATGGCGATGAGGTTCAAACTTGAATGATTTACAGTGGAGGCTGAGTTATTGTGGTGCAGACAGACAGACAGACAGACAGACAGACAGACAGACAGACAGACAGACAGACTGACAGACAGACAGACAGACACAGTTCAGCAGTTGGTCTTCCAGTGCAAAAGGTCTTGGTTTGAAACGGGGAGGTTCATATGGATGGAAGGAAACCAGTGACAATAACACACACAGAATAAATTCATTCCTGTGAATAACATCATCATGGTGTTATTTGGTTTAATGGTTTGCAGTTAAGTGATTGTCACACTAAGTTTACATGATTAGTTTGATAATCAAGTTAATGTCTGACAGGATGCAGCTCAGAGGAAATATCTTATTTGTGAGAAACCAAACAAAACAAAAGGGGAAATTGTTGTAAATCTGCTGGTCATGAATTTGCATAGAACCACTTTGGTTATTTTGTGTGTGAAGTTTATTTCTGTGGAAAACAGGATTTTTCTTCCCTTCCTCAAACCATCTGAGTTTGCTAAATTATTGATGAAGGGAATAAATTAATGAATCCTGACTTGATCTTAAATCTGATACAATGTCTTGCTTGAGTCTTGTTTAAATCACAGCTGCCGTTTTAAAGTTTAAACTTAAAAAGTTTCTCTTGTTTTAAATGTGAGTGTTTACTTACTAAATGGCCTGGTGTTGGAGAACGGGAGTCTTTTAGTCCTGCAGATCCAGGGACGTCCAAAATAGGCCATTTCATCTGCAGGTACTGTGGATGAGACAGAGAAAAAGGGAGCAAATTTAAACTACAGAACATGAAAAACTGCAAGAAACAAAACATATACAGTCATAAAAAAACGTCAAATATACAAGATTTAACAAAGTGCAGAGCAGAGAGCACAAAGAAAAGAAAAACCCTCTGTAATATTTACTGTTCCTGTAACAGTAGTGACTGAATCATTTCCTCGAGCGTGCAAAAGTGGTATGAATGGTGTCAAGCCCGCAGGGATCTCCGGCAGACACCTGTACGGGACCCACATTGCTGCTGGAGTCAGACAGCGAGTTTCTGGCACGGGGGAGAGCAGCGAGAGCGATGTGAACACAACGGACTGGTGGAGGACTGTGAAATTGCCGTTTGTCAAGGAAAAACAAGAGGCCAGCTGTGGGCGCCCATCGCTGAGCGGGTGGGAAGAGACAGCTGGAAGGAAGCCCCATCTTTTTGGAGCAGCGAATGGTTGAGCTGAGAGAGACTCGAAGCTAACTCCTGTCTATCGCACTTCAATTGGTTTGGCCTTTTGACCCCCCCCGACGTGGTCCCCTCCTCTTTTCAGTATCGCTACTTTTCACACATGTATCAAAGTTATCATAACGTGTTGTGCAAGTGTTTGCTTTCCCTTCTTATTTCCTCAAATGTCACAAAAGATTTCCACCAAATATATTACCGCTGCCGTGTGCCATGGAGTAAGAGCCGTTGTATTCCAGGAGAGATTTTTTTTGTGATTTACTGCTCGATACAACAGGCTGAGCATTTTTTTGGTCCTCCAGAAACGGAGATAGCATAAAGCCAGAGCTCCAAAAGCACGGCTCAACCATCTGGTTTATGAATCAGTTTAAATACCGGACACAGCAGCTTGTCATGCGTGTGATTTTCTCCCTGGTACAATTTCAAATTAATTTAAAGGGGTTTTTATATGATAGGTTATGTTTGGCTCATCCGAACCCATGTAGCGCAGAGACATCCTGGTATCACAGCTCATTATTTAAGATGCCTTTTGGGCATTTGAGTGTGTTATGGGTTATAAATTCCCTCTATAAGAGGCTGTTGCGCCATCTCCCTGTGCATCTTCTGTTATCATTCTACAATGTACGGTGACGTTTTTATTTACATAGCATTGCACATATGAATTCCTGTGCACGAGCAGTTTGACGTCCACCCACAGCAAACATCTGATGAATGGCGCAGACAAGTAATAGTATGCGCCACTTTAAAAATGACTGACGTAAACCAGTTAAAGAATACATGCGAAGCTTTGTCTGCTTTCAGAGAGTCGGGCGCAGGATAAATGATGACAAACAAGCAAACTGGAGGAGTCGTGCATTCAGCTTTTGATTTTTTAAAACTTCATTCATCACTCAGGGTTTGTAAGGAGGAAGGAAGCTTGGATGGCTGTGGGTTAAAAATGGAAAAGACATTATAGCAGGAGAGGGAAAAGGGAGAGGAGGGGAAAAAAAAACATTTTCAGGAATGAGTTTGTCGGAGCAGGCAGAGGGTATTGTTTCCTGACAGCTGGGGTCCAACAGAGCGGCGAGGCAGGGGGAAGGGGACCCTTTTTCCCTTTCGAAAAAAAAAAAAAGGGGGGGAAATTCTTGGAGTTGACATCAGCCCTCTTCATTTTCACTATACTGCTCAGGACTGAATCGTAGGTTCCAACTAATGGGCCCGAGTCCATACAACTGTCAGGAGGCAGTTGCTTTTAGAGGCTGCTAGCTCCCTATTGAAACTTTGCTCTGCTGTGTGCATGGTGCCTAATGAATGCTACTCTCCGGAGAGAAAATCCAAAACAATGCACTTTTTTTTCCTGTCTAATCTATGTCAATCATGAGTCCTTCCACCAAATGAAACAAGCGCTATTGTGAGCGTTTGGTCTTGCCCGACCGTGCCCACCCCGGCTCTCCCACCCAATCCATCCCTTATTTGACAGCTTCTGCCACAACGAGGGAACATGGCCCCAGGCACTTTTTTTTTTTTTTTTTTTTTACTGAGCGCCTACTTTTTTTTTTTTTTTTAATTGCCAGTGTGCCCTATGGAGCAACTGTTCACACACTCGGTGAAACATCCAGCCAGGTAAACGCCAGCAGCAGCAGCAGCACACTGTCAGATTAGCTCCAGCTCCAGACTACAGCAGCACATCACTCACCAGCACATGAGAGGCAGAGAGAAGGGTCTGTGAGCTGTTTCAGGAAACAAAAGGCGAAGAATTGCAGGGGCCACATGGCTCAGCAAAAACTTTTTTCAGTGTTACAGAGAAAGCATTTAACACATGGGAAGTGTGTGTGTGAAAAAGTTAGAGCAGCCAGAACTCAAAAATGGATGATTCATGTAGTTGAGACAAGGTGTGGGTGATAATAAATGTTTGCAACAGGGGGGATTCGGATATGAAAGTAGCTGCAAGTCATTTAGTAATGCTTTACACGTGCCCTTATTCTATTGGAAACAAATACAGACATATGGTCGGGGCCCATAGCAATGTCTGTTTCAGCATGGGAGCTGGAAGCCCTGGTAAACAGACTCGGACAGAGTACTGAAAGAAATGTGCATCTAAAGTGAAGTTTAGCTGATCCATTTTCATAGCTCTCTAATTGTCTTCCAGCCTTCCCTGCTGCCTCCAACACTCAGAATAGACATCAGTAGAATGTGCCACTTTTACAGGACCCAGATGCGACAAAGGTGGCAGTGATGCCGCTGAAATTTTCCAAAAAAGCTACACTGGAGCCCTTTGGTTTTTTGAACAGAGAGAATGCAACATATGCTCTGGGGCATGTGGCCTGCCAGAGCTGGGTTCTAATTGTTACATTGCTCTCACAGAGCGCAGGAAAACACAGCCAAGAGTCTTTGTCATCTCTGAAGTGTGTGGTGCCATACTGCAGGCCAACCTCAGAGCACGGAGAAGAGACAGATGTCTGGACATTTGCTGTCAAACTAAGTCAGACACTCTGCCAAAAGGGACCGAAAAAAAAAAAAAAAATCCCAAACTTTTGCTAGCAACTATCTGACGACTTCAGGGCTGCAGTGAGAAGTGAAATGGCTGTCAATCAGAGAAAAAGTAAAGTAAAAAAAAATGTATAAATATAAGATAAAGTTTAGATTTAATCTTAAACTTACAGATTAAACTTATCTTGACTCAGTAAAAACAGCAGATAGGCCCATCAGACTAGTTCCCTAAACAGATTGCATGTTGTTACACGTCGTGCTTAATTGCATTAAATGCATCAATCAATCAATCAATCAATCAAGAAGAGACAATCAGCCTCAAATAAAGGAGCGAGTTTGTATAAAGTGGCGGCTCAGACGAGGCCTGACGCTTGTGAAATGGCTTCGCCCCACTTGTGGTGAATAGCAGAGCAGCAGGAATGCCTCCGCGGATCGCTCCAGCAGATAATGTCAATCACCTACTGTGTGGAGAAACCCCTCCCCATTGTTTTCTTTTAACCCCCACCCCCCAACAGAAAACAAATGGGCTGCACAGCTTGCTGTTTGGCTGAGGTGTTAATTACCGTCCCCTGCCCCATATGAACAGCAACTTCAGACAAAAGCCCCTGTCAGGCCCCCCTACGTGACAGTCCCGCCCTGGTTTGCTCTGCTGATATCACCTGCTCATGCGAGGCCATTGACACCTCAACCTGATCTATGCATGAAACACAATTCAAGCTTTTGGGGACAAAAGACGGCGTGATAAGAAGCCCCCGCCGGGGCTCTGAGTTTGCATTAAGGCTCATTGTTTGCCAACATTACAGGCAATTACAGTGACAATTCTTAAGCAAACCTCGGCAGTCATTGTGCTAATTAGTGTGTAATTGATGGGGAAACGACAGGCAGCTCAGCTGGTCGCACCCACAATGCACTATTGGTCCACTGCAAATTTTTTCTGAATGGGGAACATGTCCCATTATCCGGCCTACTATGAAGTAAGTAGCTTAGTCAGGGAGGAAGTTATTGATTAAAGCTATCTTAAAGGAGGATACAAAGAGAAAAGGAATAATAAATATATGTTTTGGTGAGAGTTTAACAAGAGAAAAGAGTCAATAACAAGACATTTTAAACCCTATTTTTTACCTGTAAAGTGCTGTAAGATGGGCAGTAAGTTGCTTATGGCTAAACTAACTGGATGGTGAGACATAATGGATAGAAACAAGCTTATAAGCTGAACTAATGCTTAAGTTTTGGTGAGGTTGGCTGAGTCTGAGAGGCTGCAGATGATTACAATCCTATCGACACTGCCTGGCTTTAAAAAAGCAGAGTATGGAAGCATTTTGGCTAACATGAGGTTAAAGGGAAAAGGAAGCCACACTGTATGAAAGCTGTGCTGAACTCAAGTAAATATGGATCATAAAACACAAGCTTTGTTTTAAAAGTAGCAGTAATTTACAGTGTGAGATAAAAAATGAATAATGTATGAAAACTCTGATGCATCAGGAGTTATTTTCTAAATGAATCGCAGCTCTCTGAATCGGATCAAATCAAGAAGTTTCCCTCCCATTTCTGTGTACAAATCAGTCACATCAGGAACTGATAAAAACCTATAAGACCTACTTCTGCTGCTCTTTTGACTCACCACTCCGAGTCTCTGGGTTTATATTATATTAACCACGAGAAGGCCGCGGCGAAGATAGCATCCTGCTAATGGCTACCACATTTGAAGTGTCCATTAGCCCATAGAGGAATGAAGTTAAGTGACTATGACAGGGGCACTCCCTCAGTTTGCTGGGCCTCTATTGTGACCTGCTTGGTCGTCCTGCACTCTTATTCACAGCCCCGTAAAAAAAAAAAAAAAAACTGGGTCAAAGGTCAGACATCCAGAGTGCCGTGGTTTCTATGGCAACGTGGCCTATTAAGGCCAGGCTCATTGGCCTCTTAACATGCTCTTGTACACAAAAGAACTATTAGTGCAAAGAGGGAGAGAGGCGAGAGAGGAGGGGAGGCAGCGCGAGGGAGGTCCTGACAACACGGCGGCAAGGTTTTTCCAAGATTTCCAAGATGGTTGCACACTCTGCCCGCTGCAGCTTCACTGCAGCTTCACTGCACGTCCCTATGTGGGATAAGTTTAATTTGAGCTGCAAAACGAGGAGTTTAGAGGAAACACAGAGGTCAAATTTATCAAGTCAAGTTAGTTTTTTTTTTTCAAGACCGAAACCACAAATCGCATTTTGCCTGAGGGAGCTTTATAATCTATACAACATATGACAACGTCCGTCCTTAGACCCTCCATTTTGGTGAGGAAAAAATCCCCCAAAAAACATTTTTACAAGAAAAATGAAGGAGGATGGATGCAGCAGATCTTGTGTATGCAAAGCAGGCCAGAAAACTCACTATATATATATATACACATATATATATATACATATATATATACCTCATAAAGTGTTTTACTGGTTTTTGACTACTCTAAGCAGTTAACTAAAATGATTCAGGTATACATTTACACACTAATGGTGTGTGTGTGTGTGTGTGTATTTTTCACTATGTGGGGAAGTAAATCCTTTTACACAGTCACATTGTGGGAAATTGTCCTTCTAATCAACAACAACAGTCAAAACATCACTTTACCTTATAGTATTTGTGCAACAATAACCATTTGTCAATTCCTCCTCGTCTCTTTCAGGTTTATTCGGCTTTGTGTTTGGCTTCATAGGAATGATGGTGTATGATGGCCAGAGGGTGAGACAGTCAGGAGTGTTTCAGGGTTACAACACTATCACCTGCATAGTTGTTCTCCTACAGGTTTGATCATCATTTTTTTTTTGAGTAATTACTTGTATCCCATTTGTTTTATCACTGTCAAAGGCTTTTTGAAATGCAATGGTGTGTGTGTGGCATACATGTTGCCAAGATATGTGCAGTGTTCTTTCAAACACACCTTCCTTGTCTGCAGGCTCTGGGCGGGTTGGTCATAGCAGTGGTGATTAAATATGCAGACAACATCCTGAAAGGATTCGCCACCTCAGTGTCCATCATCTTGTCGGCACTATTTTCATACTTCCTGTTGGAGGACTTTTACCCCACTGGGTAAACACACACACACACTCCTGCAAACTCGCACAAGGCTTAGTTTTGATATGTAAATAGTTACTTAAGAGAAAATATTTCCTGCTCTGTTCTTCATGCATGCTTGTGGCATGGCTCTGTGGATAGCAGCGTCGGTCTGTTGACGTATCTCAACGACTAAATTAGTTCTTGTGAAACTTTATGTACACTTTTGTAGCACCTAGCTGACTTTGATGGTGCCAACTTTTCTCTAGTCCCACCCTGTTCAGATTATTCCTACAGCTATTGGATGGATTGCCAAAAAGTTTCTATGATGATGAGTTCCTATCAGAATAATTTGCAACTTTGGAGATCCTTTGAATTTTCATGTAGCACCATCTTTGGATAAAAATTTAAATTGTCCAGTTTGCTTGTTTTTTGACCAAAGCCCTACAAAACTAATGGCATTCCCATCAGCCTCAGCTGTATTTTGTGTTTATCTGTAACTGCAAATGTTAAATATTGTACCGCTATAAATCAAGACAATCATACAATCATTACATTTCATCTTGAAAAAAATTAGCATGTAATTTTTTCTAAAATCAATGCAAGTACTACAGGTTAAGAGTCAACCTTTGTTGTCGTGAAGAGAATTTGTTGAAAACTACTTGCATTTGGGGAGAGGTTGGTGCTAATTTTGAAACCTGATTATGTCAGAATGCAATGTAACAGAACTGCTAATATGACAGCCTTCTTTACATGGCAACAGCTGAATACAGAAATGTTTGCTTCTTTAAATTCCCTTTTAATGCCCCTCTGTTTTTCTCTCCTTTATTTCCTATTCTTGCCTTTCTCCCAGTGTGTTTTTCCTAGGGTCCCTGCTGGTCATTGTTGCCACATTTCTTTACAGCTATGAGCGGAAACCTGCAAGTAGTGGTGCCACCAAAGTATAAAGAGAGACTTCTGGTAACCACCTGAGAGAAGTGACGACCAGCACCCAATAATAAAGACCGAGCAGGACTCTATGGACCGTGACGGTGACTTTGGCAGGAATTAATAATGTCGGAAAAGTGGAAGTGATTAAACCCACTTCTGCCAAACAACTGCAGCTGGAGACTGTTGAGACTGAACTCACCCAATCAGTCCTCTGGAAAAAAGGCTGCTTTGCACTAAAGTTCAGGGACAATAATATGAATCAATGTACCTTTTACCTTTTTTTTAAAAAAAATATGAACAGGCATACAGTGGAGCTCCATTGTCAACAAACAATGCTGCAGTAACACGAACAAACTAACTTACTGAATTATGTCATGAAAACCTACTGTAAGTGTAATTTAAAGGGACCAGGAGGAGGTTATGATAAAAGTACGGCCTCATGGATGTTTGAAAATGGTTGTTATATTGTTGAATATTTTATTCATATATTTATGTCTTATGTGATATGGGTAAAGGGCTGTATTTACAAAACAAAAAGGTTATTAATGGTGCTGAAAATGCCTGCCTAAAAAAAGAAAAATCCTTGACAGGGCTTCCATCTAGTGGTGGAATGAGGGGCACACTTGCTGCAAAGAGGAGGGGTTACCTCTGTTCAAAGATGCTGAATATCCTTTTTTATATGAGATGAGATAAGATGGGATATGACTGCTGTGACCTTGCTTCTCAGAGTCTGAATATTAAGATCAAACACACTTATTCAACTGTTATTTAAATGCAAAAAAGCAGGTTTTTATGAAAGAACAAATGCATAAATTAAAGCATCTTTCAAGCTGAAACAAGCAGCTCTGCCTTGATCTTTTCTCTCACTTCAAAGTGAAATGAATTAGAGCTGAAGGTGTGTATGTGTGCACTCTAACACACATAGTAATGCATTCACACAGAGCTTGACACACCCATGAATATTTTGAACTGTTTGTGTGTGTGAGTGTGTGTACGTGTTTGTGTGTGTGTTCCAGTTGCAGTGCACTCAGAAACACCAAACCAGTCTCTATAGCAACAGATGGCTGAATGGGCTGCAGTGTCGCGACAAATGTAGACACACTGAATTAATATAACCTGTTTTGACCCCTTTGAGTATTTAGAAAGATAGTAAGAGCAGTTTTTATTCAACAATGTCCCTGGCAAATAAAAACAGAAATGAGGCAGATGGACAAAAACAACACATTTTTCCTATTTTCCAGTTTCCTTTCTCTGTTTTGTGTCCACACAGTTACAGAAAATCTTTGCATAGTTGTGGATTTTAGAGCAGCCGAGTATATTTGGATGAAAATTCTGTGCGTGTGTGTGTGTATGTGTGTGTTGTTAGGTGAACAGAGAGGGGAGAAAACGAGCAGGCAGATGGGAAGGTGAGGCATGAACCTGGAGAGAGGCACAGATGGAGGATGAGTCATGTGACTTGTGCGTGGAGTGGCAGGCAGGAAATTGGACTGAGCCCAGTATGAGCCACTGGACAGAACCATAGCCATGACACAGGAAGGCCTTCGTCTGTGATCATCTACTGCAAAATAATTATACATGTAAATGAAAAGAGGAGAAACTGTGAAATGACCTCATGCAAAAATGGCCCTAATTCAAATCATTTTCAAAATGTCATCTGGTTTAATTCCAAACCAAGCAAACTATTAGGAGAACATTTAGATTCCCTCACTTGCAGGAAGATTCATGTAACTTGATAATGAAACTTGGCCTGATTGTTGCCACATCCAATCTGCCTTAGTTCTGAGTACAGTTGGGCCCCATTTCAACTACGATGTGGCCTCCGATGCTACAACCCGCTTGTTTTAAATATGTTGTATGGCACTATTCCAAGTCATTTTGATCCGGCATATTAAAAGCATAGCTGACATTATTTATTGAACACTGTAAAAGGTCTAGCTCATCTCTTTGGTAGCCTGTCACCCATTTGAATACAACATCAGCTGCACTATGGAGGCGAGTAAGTTGAAAACATGTCGGTGTATTAGCCAAACTCAAGTGAAAACAACAGGTAGATTTTTTTCTTCCAGACTTTTATGCAATGTGGGTGCTCTTAATACAATCTGATTGATGCATGAGTTAATCTTAAACTAAAAAGATAATACTTTGTCTCTTAAATCTTCTAAATACATCAATTAACTCTGGTACTGAGTGTAGTGAAAAAGGCCTTTGTTGGCACTACAAGGTTTAATCAGCTCGCAGGACTTTTTTGGCTGACTTTTCAATCAAAATGTCTTCAGGTATCAAGTTATACAAAACAAATGCTATTCTTAAACATCTCAAAGACAGTTTTTGTGTCTCTCTCACTCGCTCATGCAATAAGATCTACATAAGGATGCAGGATGCAGTTCTCGTTGGGGTTTAATACCTCTGTGGTGCATCTAAAAAACAGCGTCCCCTCTTTGATAAAAAGCAGGCAGAACTCTTTAATGCGGTCCAAAACTTGTCAGGGGGCCAAACAAGCCTTGATGTAAGCTGGGCCCTTGACACTAGTTCATTGCAGACGTCCATTCTGACATCGTACAGTGTCAGATTCAAGAAGTGATATCCACTCTTGCTTGTTGTTATGGCCCACTTAAATCTGTCAGGGATAATGAACCACTGGCATCTTGAAGGCAGAGAAACCATCAGTTCTCTCTTCTCTGATAGGCTTCACGACTTCATTACCTTCACCTCCTCTTTTCTGCAGGAGGGAACAATTATACTTTTGTCCATGTGCCTACTTGACCCCCTTATTTTGGCGGTATGACCACTAGTGGTGCCCCTCTCCGCGGCCTCCACATTAGCACTTGGGCATCATTAGCATTCGGCCTCCCCAGTGCGTTGGGAGGAATGGGCTCCTGATAGTTGAGGATGTGTGGTTGCTCCTGGTAGGGACGACCCACCAAAGAGGCCCGAGAGCCCAGAGGCATGTCCGGATCCACGGCTATGTCCACCCGCATCCGCCATCGCACCGTCTGCAACACGATACGCTCCTGGAGGAGAGGAGCAGCATAAAGTTTTCATGTTCAGTGCTGTATATACTGTATGTGTATGCACAGAGCAGTATATTTTATGTACACGCAGAGTGTTTTTTTAAAGCATAAATTGATTGTGCATTATGTCCACCACTGCTGACGGATTCTGTGGTTAATGTGCAGCCTAATAAATGGTGCATCACTTAGGCTCTGGGAAATACCATTTTATCTACACTGACACAGATGAAATGTTGGCTAAGATACAGAATTTTAATGCCAGTTTCCTGTCTCTATATTTTCATCTTCTGCTCTCGACTTATAGAGTAAAACGAATATAGCTCTTGCATAAACACAATACATGAATGCTGTACTGACTTCTGATGGGCCATTGCAGAGGCTTTATCCAAGAGAATGCAATGATGAGGTATTCTGTAACTTTACACCAGAAGGGAAAAGTGGAGGGAGAGATGATTACATCACACTCTGTGTGCTTGTGTGTGTGTGTAATGCAAAGCCAAAGATTTATAGCTGATGCTCTTTATTCAAACTGGGAAAAACATATTTGTGACATGGCAGTGCAAACACACAGGAAAATAACATTGTTATTTATCATGACATTAAGATATTATTGGTCTACCTTGGTGACGGAGTTCATTGCCACCAGCCAGGTGATGAAGCTCTGATCCCTGGTTATATGGGTCAACATGGGTGTGTTGCTGTTGCTGATGGGCACTGCCCAGGTCACGCTGGGGTAGAAGTTGTCATTCATGCTGACTGTTAATCGGGATGGTTTGGATGTCGGTCCGGTGAGGGTGACCGTTTCTGTGGTGTTGCCGTACCAGGGGTAGCTCACGCCATCTGAATCGCTGATGGCCTTGACCCGACCCTCTCGCAGCTCTGGTAACTCCCAGCTGGACCTGCAGCAGTGGACAGAGAAGGACAGAGTGAGAGGATGAGAGGCTTTTTTTGGCCGTGCAGGTGCACTGTTGTGGTGTGGATGTCCTGAGTGTGTGAGAGAAGAGGGATGCGCAAATCTAAACACTGTACCTATTAAAACACACACACTGAGCTCATTCAGTGGCAGAAAATTCATGTCTGATGGGGTCTTCTGTACACTTACATGCCAATATCACCATAGGTGTTGTAGAACTCCATCTGGGTACAAGCTTGGATCCAGCCCACCACCCAGGTTTCATTACGGGGCACTGGTGGCATCACAACTCCTGCTGAGGCCCTGAAGTAAGGCGTCTTGTAACGGAGCACAATCGGTGAGTTCTCCTCAATGATGGTGGGACACTGGTCAATAGAGGCTGACACCTCATATACCACAATGTTCTCCCGTCTGATGCGGGGCTTGCATGCAATGCTCTGAATACAGCCCATAGTGCAGGCAACAAGCAAAATGAGCAAAACCAGAGAAGAAGGGAGCAAATGATACCTGGCCAGTATGCACATCAGTCCCCTCCGGTTCCACCCTTGCCTGAAGAGCAGATCTAATCTTTTAATTACTCATTACCACTGATTGGTTGGGGAGGAAAACAAGAGAGAAAACGATGGGGAGTATCACAGTCACCATTGACCAAACATAAAAACACCCAGCATCATATTTCCAGGATGATGTGGAGGTGAAAGCGCAGTGGGGCCTTGGGGGTAAGTATCGCAGATCTTCGCAGCCTCCTCCCCCTGGTCTTCCTGCTGACTGCCGCACTGCCCTTGGCGCTCGTCCCCAGAAACTGCAATCCGGCCTCCCCTGGGCTGCTGCTGCTCCTCCGCCGTGCGTCCGGCGGCTCCCCTATTCCTAGTCGAGTCAACACGTCCGGCTGCACGTCGGTGCCCCTCGATCCTGCTGCTCTGCTCCCGGCTCTGAGCTGTCATGTCAAGTGGCGACAGGGCAGCCAGGTGCGTCAGCGGCGAGGGGCTGGATGCCTTTTGTTTGCTTGGCTTTCCCGTATAAGCCCTACATTCGCGCGGCGCCCTCAAAAGACAAATTCGGGCTCTTCATCACCTTGACCTACATGAAAAGAAGCTTCATCAAATGAACAAAAATGTCTCACAACGTCGAGACGATACGATTGTGACAGGCTATTTCAATGTTTCCCTCGCTGTGTGCTTCCATTCTTGGGGATGCATGAATGGTGCATCATGAATGGAGGCAGCAAGGCAGCATAAACGTGAAGAAAGCAGTGACTATACCCAGCGGCTCGAGCACCTCATGGCTAGTCGACTCATCGTTGTGTTTCCTGGCGCTGTCGAGCATCGCGGACCGGACAGCATCCTTTCGCAGCAGCGGGTCGCCTTGTTCGGTTTGGAGATGCTGATGCTGGAGAGGCAGGGGAGGGGCGTCACCCGACCTCTGCATTGAAAAAAAAAATAACAAGTACACGTAGGCGTGGCTACACGCTGCCGTCACCCCTGCGTAAAACACCATTGGTTGCTGTAGTCAAAAGCGGAAGTGGTGTCGTTTGCCTCATCGACTTCCTATCCACCGAAACTGACACGCATTCACCGGTCAGCTCGGCTTATTTTCTGTCCTAACCCCGTCGGTGTATGTCTGTAGCTGCTGGTACCGGTTTATGATCTGCCGTTTGATCGGTTTCGTTCCTCAGAGGGTGTCGAGCTTGTTTTATCGGGTGTCGCTGACGATGAAGCCGCAGGTTGTGTTCGTGCTGGGCGGGCCTGGCGCCGGCAAAGGGACCCAATGCTCCAAAATCGTAGAGGTAGGATAGATGGCTAGAAAAAGGACAATGAAAACTAATGACTTTGATGGTTAACATTTAGCATGTGCTGATGTTGTAGTATTAAGTAAAATTTGGTACGGTTATTTCTTTTTAGAAGGGTCTAAATAACATTGACTTCGGGTTGTCCTCTAAAATGAACCTGTATGTTAGCCAGCCAGCTAGTTAGCTAAGCAGGATATCCAGTTTATGTGTTGATGTATGAGCCTGTGCTGGCTTACAGGAACTACGGAGTACTATTTTGAAATTTTTATATCCACAGGAACTCTCAGTCACAACAGAAAAAAGTCATGTAATTTAGCACAATTGTATTGTGCACTCAAAGGCTTAAATGTAATGGGTAATTGCAATGTCTGCTTGTTAGCTTCACACAGAACGAACTGAGCCAACAGGAGACAGAATATTGACATTTGCTCCATGATGTAACATTATCATTGGCTAATGTACATAGCTGAGGTTATGTAATGATCAGTGGAGGTCTGAAGTGCACTTGGCCACTCCTCCATCAACTCTGAACAGGAAAAGACGGTGCCTTTATTGACAAAGGATTGTAGCGCTATGTGGCATCTGTCTTGTAGAGTGCAGTCAAACATAAATATATTTATTTGTCTATTAATCAGGTCATTATGACACTTTTATATTCCTTAGTCTAGTCAGAAGTTTATCCTGGTCGGCATACGTATTCTTTGATTATCCAGATACTCACCTAATAATTTATTATTATTAATAGCCATAACCTGTCTGTTTACTTGGTAAGGCCGTTGCAGATCGCGGCAGATACTAGAGGAAGTAGTCATATAATAAAGACTTACTCTCTTTATTCATTTCTGCACAGCATAATACAACATCCTGCAGCAAGTTAGATCTAACAAGTCAAAAAGTTTGAGGAGCCAGAAATCCACTGGAGGACGCTGCTTTGATGTTTGTCTCACAGTCAGACTCATGAAAACTTATGAAGCTGCAGCTCTACTGTAAGGCAATGTGGATTCTTTGATGTGTGTGTGTGTTTGACTGAGAAAGAGTTTCTGTAAGAGAGAGACTTCATAACTACTTCTGCTGGTGAATGTTACTGGGTGTTGGCTGCCACGCTTCAAGTCAGGCAGTTCAGCCTGAGTGGCAGCTATGTATAGAAGCTCCTTTCATTCATACACAAGGACTGACTTCTTCGCAGCCTGCGAGTGAGAAAGTAGCCTGTATGTAAAGGCAGTCTGATCAAATGCAGAGTTTTAGAAATCAGTAAATAATAAAAAAATTACCATCAGCGATCGTCAAAACTGACTCTTGACAACTCGTTTTTATAGTGCCTTTGTCTGAGATACCACTAAATCCATATTATAAAAATGTTTGTACTTATTTTTTATTTCAGGGCTTTAACTACACCCATTTGTCTGCTGGGGACTTGCTGAGGGAAGAGCGTGCTAGAGAGGGGTCAGAGTATGGACAGCTCATAGCCAACTACATCAAGGAAGGCCAAATTGTCCCTGTGAAGATCACCATCAGCCTGCTCCAGAAGGTATGCACCAAATGCAGTAAGCCAGGTTTGTGTTTGCTTAGTAAAAAGGAAAAGTAGATCAGTTTGTGAAGGGTGAGACACATTCAGTCAGCACCTGTTTGCAACTCATCCATCATGGTTTACAGGGGAATATGCTTGTCTAAGGATTTAGTGTTTCTTCATTTGGATAAAAATGTCTTGGAATTGGTGTGTTGATCAGACATGAAAAATTAAGACATCACTTTAAGCTAAATAAAAAACTAAATGACGAGCATTTAAACGTGCTAACAGTTATTTTGTTGTCTAGGAATATGTCTGGCTTGTGTCATTTCGAATGTTTGAACACTATGATGTGTTTTTAAACAGCAAAAGCACAGCAGCACTGTGAAACTGTTGCATCATTGTGAAGATGTTTTTGTGCAGACCCGTTCAGAGCTTTTTTAAGAAGACTGTCTATTTTGATTGTTCTGTCTAGAATCTAGTTCACCAGAATCCAGGTTAGTCTTTTAAATAAACAGCTTTTAAAGTGACATCGTGACATTGTTGTTGTTTCTGCTTTGTAAGGCAATGGAAGAGACCATGCAGAAAGATGAGAAAAGGTTCCGTTTCCTCATAGACGGTTTCCCTCGCAACCAGGACAACCTTCAGGGGTGGAACGATGCCATGGATGGCAAAGCAGATGTCAAATTTGTTCTTTTCTTTGACTGCGCTAATGAGGTACGTCATGGAAACTACAAAGCGTGCTGTTTTTAGATATACACAGAGAACTGAGCCGACATCCTCAGAGCCATTTCACACTGAGCACATGATCTCAGTCTTTTTTTTTTGTCAACAGGTTTGCATCCAGAGATGTCTAGAAAGAGGGAAGAACAGTGGACGCACAGACGACAACAGAGAAAGCTTGGAGAAAAGGTACAGTTGTACAACAAAAACAAAAACAAAACACTTGGACTTTGACAGTATTGACCCCCAGATCTCAGAATGTAAGTTGTTATCTAAAGAGCAGAGTTCCTTCAAGTACTTACTGCTACCCTTTTACTGTTACTTGACTTTATTGACTTTACAACTGGAATATCTGATCAGTATAGATTTGTCTGACCCATTTAGCTGACTGTTGGGTACCTGCATGTGTGATTTTGACCTAATTTTTGTCTCCTTTGAGTCCCCTGAGTCATCTGACCCCAATAACCAGCCATGTTGTTCTTCAATGCAGAATCCAAACCTACCTGCAGTCTACACGACCAATCATTGAACAGTATGAGAAAAGTGGCAAGGTGCGCACTGTAGATGCCTCTCGTTCTGTGGATGAGGTGAGTAAATTGCTCCACAAAAGTTATTACGCTGTGCAAAATGGCATTGCTTTTCTTGTTTTTATCACCTTTTTTAATACATACCACATGTTAAACAAGTTGGGGCGGGAGCCATTCAAGACTGAGAAAGTTGTAGAACAAAACAAACAGGGAAAACCTGTTTAGAATATTCCATAGGTAAACACATTCATTGAATATAAAAAGAACAATTCATGGAACTAATAGTCAACTCTCAAGACAATTTTTAGCAAAATTTTTGTCTTTTAACAAAACTTGTCGCTAAAGTCAATGTGCTCGCGCACACTTAAGATCTACTTTCTGATGTCTCTCCTTATATTATCAGTTAACAAGTTTATTTTACTGACCATTAATTCAATTAGAAATAGGGATCAAATGTCTTTCCATTAGGAAAAGACAGCAAAAAGGCAGATTTTACATGCCCACTCACTCATTACTGTGCTTTATTTATGTTTAATGTCACTGAACACTACTGTTATTTGAATTTGTTGAAATGTTGGAAATGTAACAATAGATTGATCAATCAAAAAAATATTGATAGTGGAAATAATCTTAGTTGCAGCTCTTTGTCAGACAATATTCCTTGAAAGGGAATGGAATAAAAGGCTGTGGGGTCTGGTGTTTCTGCCGGGTTGGAAAGCTGTTCATGGTGTCACCCAGAGTTGTTGATGATAACTGTGACATTTTCAAATGACAGGCTGATATTGTTTAAATTATACACATATGATAAAACAGCTTGAATATTAAAGTGTCTCTTAAATCATAATCAGTTTCTTTTGTTCTTACTTTTTGAAAGTAGGCTTCAGTAATGCAACACCGGTTGCCACCTGCCATAAAACAGAAAAATTCATTAAGTGTAATTTTTCTTTTTGAGCACATTTATACAGTTATGCCTACAGTCCCTCTCCCCACAGCCCTGCTCTTGAATTTTAATTTTAACTTATTTTACCAAAAAAGAGAGGCAAAACAAAGTTAAAAATCAAAATGACAGATTGTATTTTTCTTTTAAATTTTCTTTAGATATCGTGATAACAATGTTACTGTGAAGACCACAATAATCATGCAGTAAAAAAAACTCATATCGTGGCAGCTCTTGTGTCTCCTCATCTTATAAACTCAGCCAGTAAAACATTTTCAACAGTTAAAATTACACCTAAAATAAATATTTGAATTACATTCTTTGTGTTCTGACAAGTGAAAGTACACTTGCCTATTTTCCTTTTTCAGGTGTTTGCTGATGTGAAAGCCATCCTAGACAAGGAGGGTTGAGCGTCCCAGCTGCCAACAACATTCACTTACCTTTTTAGTAGTTTTCTTTTTATCAACTGCCAGTACTCATATATTAAGTTTATATGTCAATTAATGTGACTTTTTACTTTGGGTTAATTTTGTTTTTGTTTTCCATCTCTTTTGTAAATGCTGCACTGTTTGTTTGTGAGTGTGTGTGCAATATGTATTGGTATGACTGAGGTAGAGGTGCCTAGCAGCTAACTTGTGATCAGCTAGTTCATGTTCAGAAGAACTCACAGCTGCATCAACTTTCATTGTAGTTTGAGGCCTTTGCATAGGAACAGAATGGAAAATTAGCTTATAGGGACTCTTTCTTATCAATCAAAGGCACTTCTTGTACTGGACACTATACAAAAATCGTATATATCACTAATGTCTTCACAGTATCATGTCTTTGAAAGCAGCCATATTGCTTCAGACCAAATACTTGTTTGACCTGATGATGACTCACTTGACAAAACAGCCAATAGCCTCCAAAAAAAACACAGGTCTTATATTTAACAGACAGCACCATACAGGCGTAACCAGTTGCTTTTGTGCCATGTAGAGGAATCAGTTTTATGTTTGTGTGAACGATGGCTTATTCTTTGAATGTTCGACTGTATCAGAACACCTTGACCTTCATTGCAGCCATGAGATCAGGAAGAAGACATTATGAAAGCAAGGAGATGAAAATTAACATTCTGTTAAATGTGTACTGTATCAACTTGAAGGATGGGGGGGGGGATAAAAGTTACAAGATAAAAAAATGGCTTTTTTTCCCTCTGTTTTGTTCTGTTAATTTATGATCTTTCCACAATACGTTGTTTGGATGTGCTTTCTCTTTTGTGTGTCTAACTATAAAATATAGTGCTGTAATCCATTGATCACTTGAAAAGACTTCGGTCATGTCAATCAGAAACCATACATGATTTATTTATTAGAAAAACACACGAAAAAACATGCATTTGTAGCTTTTACCCCAACCGAACAGTAGGGGGCACTTGGCATCACTGTATTAATAAAGCAGGGTTTTTTTGAGAGTTGTTATTTTCAGTTATTAGTTACATTGAGGATTAAAAATGACTCATTCATCAGTAAATAAATGCTGTATCAGCACTAGTATACAAAGACAGAAATTCCATAAATATTTTTGATTAATAGGGAAATAAATTTATATCTACAAATCTACATTTCCTTTATTTCCTCAGTTTTCTGTATACTTTTAAGTAATATGCATATTCATATCAACAGTGATTTACACATTTAGATGTTTATTTTTATTTCAGTTGATCAGTTTTATATAAATTCACATATATTTATTCATGTACACACTGATGAACAAGTCATTTTTTTTGTTCTCCAGAATATTTCACAACACATCAAGTGTAATCAATTGGTTAACTAAACTCTAACAATTTGTGCTACTCCAAATTCTCAACTTAATTTTTGTAAGTCATGATATTTTGAATTTAATGTATAGGAATAAAAATACTGTATGATTGCCTATAAGGCAAACACCTAAGAGGAGGTCCAGTAAACTTAATGCATACTTCCAAAAGTGTAGTATAAATGTTTAAAGGCTCAGATAAGTCTTTGCTCAAACCAAGTGACTTCAAAAATAATGAACCATTGTAACGTGCTGTATAATGTACATTTTATTTTCATGTCATATGTACAGAATATACAGTATATTTCATATACATGTATTTGCAGTTACAAAGACATTTGCTTATACTTATATTCCTGAGCATTTCTTAGCTTGAGGCCTGGTGTACTTGCATTTAAGAGCTACACACAACATATAATCAGCTTTCAAAACAGCAGTACCTGACATGCATACACATGACAATAGGGCAACGTACCGAATGTGAAATGCATCACAAAAGCAGTTCATAACTACCAGGGCTTTCATACTGTCAAACTTTTAACATATTAATAGTCTAAGAAGGTAGCCAATAGAAAAGTGTGAATGTAAGGCACTATGAATATACTGTTCTGTAAGAGTGCTCTGTAATACATATGGTTAGATATAATACGAACAAACTTTGATGATCCTGATGGAGGTAAGGATCATTGCAGCACCAAAATGTCATACAATACAGCAAAGAAAAGTTAGAATATAAATAAGAATATAGCAAGTGCTAAGCACGGGGTCTAGCAGACAGTTTCAAGAACATTCTAAGTAGAAACCTTTGAATGGAAATATATGAATTACTGAATCATGAGTATGTGCAAAATACCAACAGGAGCCTAGAAAGGATTTAAACAAAAGAATATATGTACATAGCAATTTTTAAATGAATGACAGTCTGTACAGTACATACTACAATACGTACCACCATAACAATGAAATGGCAAAATAACAAGCCCTTGTATTATTGACAGTCAGTGAAGCTCACTGCACGTAAGACAAAAAACACAAACTTTACGTAAATATGTTCGTACTCTGCCAGCAGATGGCAATCTGAAAATATATATTATCTTATTTACAAACACAACCTAATAAAAAATAACTGCATTAACTGTGACCACGGCAGCGGGCGAACTCATAGCAGTTTCTAAAGCAAGACTGTAACAGCGAGTCTCAGTCCGACAGAGAAAGAGGACTGTCCTTCAATGCTGATATTCTGTTCAGGAATTTGTGAAACAGAAGAATAACAGCTCAAATTCACATTCAACATGTACATTCTGTCGTTAGACATTCACAACAAAAAGCATAAACTTCTACAATCTTTGAAATACCAAAGAGTTTACGTAAAGTTATTTGCATCATATACAAATGCATAAAGAGCAAATATATATATAATATTTTTGTTTTTGTTTGTAAAAAAATTAAACTCTTTTGACAACATGGCAGCTGATGCGAGAGGGAAATAATAAATGACGCATGGCGGGACTGCAGGGAGCTCAGCAGGAGCTCAGCAACCCTGTGATGAGGTTGCTGGGAGTCCTGCGATACTGAGCCTTGGTGTTGGTGACGGCGCCGTGCTTCTGTCGGAGGTGAAGCCTCAGCTGACTCTTGTGTCTGAAGTGGAGGTCACATTTTTCACACTGAGGAAAAAAAAAGAGAGAACAATTCAGAATCACATTTTAAATGGAGGGTTTAATCCCCCAACCCCCACAGCTATACTTCATAGCAGACCAGGATTACCACTCAGGACTTATAACTATTGATAGGCACATGGATCATGAGGGAGAACGGATTACACTTTGTTTAGCCAGCAGACTGAGTGGATAAGGAGTGGTGGTGTAGAGAGCGGGGGGGTTGAACTAGAACACTTACATGATAAGGCTTCTCTCCAGTATGGATGCGCATGTGGCTCTTGAGCGTCTGAAGGTGGCGAAAGTGCGTTCCACAGATCTCACAGGGGTACGGCTTCTCTCCTGTGTGGATTAGCACATGGGCGCGAAGATGGGCCACCTGGAGGAAAAACGTCAGCGTGAATTAAAACGCATACACTTAAAGGTGATGTGTTGACAAGTGCACAGCATTCCTGATGCTGTGGCAAATTTGCTTATCTCACCTGGACAAATCTGGAGCCGCATGTCTCACACTTGTATGGCTTTTCTCCAGAGTGGATGCGGGTGTGAGTCTTGAGGTTGGCTGGTCTGTTAAACTGGGCACCACAGATGTTGCAGTGGTAGGGTTTTGCACCTGGAAGTCAAGATCAGCAGGTGGTGCATAAATAAAACGGTCACATCCATGAGGTCAACTTGATGGTTTTTATAATAGGAAAGTTTAATGTTACCTGTGTGAACGGTCTTGTGGCTGGCCAGGTTGCCTTTGTAGCGGAAGGCAGCTTGGCAGCAGTCACACTTGTATGGCTTGTCACTGTGGACCTGGACCATGTGGTCTTTAAGGGAATCTTCCTCTATGAACTTGGAGTCACACCCATTGCAGAAGTAGGTGTTGTTTTCTGTGGAGAGAAGCACCAAAGATTAGTGAAAGTTCCAAACAGCTCAGAGGTTTTGTTTAAGTTAATCCTGTAAAAATCATGTTAGATTTTAAAAAAGGCACTTGTGTGTGAGTGAGTCCACTTACCACAGCCCGAAGAGGAGTACCCAGAGTGCAGTTTGGTGGTGTCATCTCTGCTGTACGAGTTAGGAGATAGATGACCCATTTCCATGCATCGAGGGCTGTCGCAGCTACAGGTGCACAGAGAGACAACCACAGAGTTGATATACAGCTCAGTTCTTCTCTTAAACAGTTATCAGAGTCACAGTGAGCACGTGTTTTACCTGATGCTGCCACAGGAGCTGCTACTGCAGCTGTCGCCGCTCTGCGACATGAGCATTTCTTCTCTGTGCTCGCTTGCTCCCTCTTCTGCCTGGACTTCACCGTGTCCACTTGCTGCATCACTCCTGGGTGTAGGAGACATGGCCGTAGCTTCAGCGCTGCCTCCCTGAACCTCCTTGTCGTTCTCATCAGGAGCTTGGTTCATGACAATCAACTTGTACTTCTTCCAGTTGCGGGCCTTGGCCTCTTTGGGACAGTCTGAAGGCTGTTTGAGGCTCAGCGTGGCGTTTCTGCTGCTGTTGGACTCGGTGGGCGAGTTAGGCTGGCAGTCAGATCTGAGGGGGCTTTGAGGGCTACAAATCACACCTTTGCTGAAACCTGGAGACAGTCTGACACAGCTGGTCTGTGGATGCTGAATACTGTCTTCTTCCATGGGAGTATCAGGCCTTTGAAGGCCCCTGTTGGCTCCTGCTGGTCGGATGATGGTGGTGGGGAAACTGGGGTGGCATGGCACAGAGTGGGAGAGGATGGTAGTGGACTCATTATGAGCCATGTTGCTGCTGGGTACCTGCGAGCATAGTTTCTGGGACAAGGTCCCCCCTCTGGGAAGGTCACCGGCTTTATGGGAACCCTCAAGCTTCCCAGAATGGGCATGGAGGTCACCATAGACATGATAGGAGCCAGAGGTGTTGATCCCCCTGAAAACATTGGGGATGTAGCCCCTGCACTCCTGGAGAGTGGATGAGGTTGATGTGTGGTTGTTCTGAATGTCTGGCTCTTTTTCATAAACAAGTCTAAAAGCAGGGACTTCCTCAGCCATATGTAATGAGTTGATCTGTACCTCTTCAATATTTACAGACAGATGCCTGCAGAAACATATCAATAACAAGTTAGTAACTCAAAATCAATCACTGCCATTTAAAAACACTAGAGGGCCCCTTGCCACATTTTCTATTCTCTCTACCCGTTTACCTGGACTTGATGAACCTGTGGCATGTGTCGACCACATGCTCCATCTGGAGGTAGATGGCTGTGTTCATGGTGGCCAGGACCAGACTGTCGTTAAGGTTCAGATAGGATGTGTACATAAAGTCCAGCAGGATGGAGAAACTCTTGGGGTCCACTTTGGGATCTAAGCTGATGGCACTAAGGTTTGTGTTCTCAGGGTCAATGAAAACAGAATAAAAGAAGCCGCTGCAAGAGAACGAGAGAGAGGGGAGCACAGTGTTAACTATGTGCACAGATGAGAGACAATAACAACTGAAATTTTTACACAGGATATTGTATGATATTAGATGATGTAGGTGAGTCACAGGCAATGTATCTGAGCTGTAGAAATTTAAATAAATGGTCCAAAAATAATGTCCTTTCATTTGGCTCAATGAAAAATAAAAGAATGTCCACAGGTCTACAGTCACTGCCCCTCATGATAGTGCCTACCTGCAGGCCACCAAGATGGCTTTGTGAGCATGAAATTGTTGTCCGTCCACCTGAATGGTGACGTCAGTCAGGATGTTCCTGCTGCGCAGGCGGTTGAAGTTTAGCAGGACGTCGCCTGCATGGCGTGTGAATTGAATGCAGCCATCTGCAGTTGTGGCCATGTTGTCAAAATCTGAGAAAAGGCAGAAATGAGAAAAAATAATGACATTTGTTCATTTTCAGTGATTTTGAAAGTCATCCAATGCCAAATAAAAGGCATACAAAAGAGGTCCATATACTGTAGGAAGGGTAAAAAAAAAATGTGGGAATGTTGCCACAAATGTAGAAATCACTCAATCATGTTTTCAAAAAATAAAAAATAAAAAATAAAAAAAGACTTTTGCTTGAGACAACACTAGAGATAGTTGTATTTTGCTGCTTCATTTCTTTAAATTTTCTCAACTCCGATACACCAAAAAAAATCTTAAAATTCAAAATTCAAGCAAAAAAAGAAAAATCACACCACAAACAAATAAATTGTAATTAACATATCACACACAGATCAACCCTTGTAGACGCTTAATACTCCTATTGTATTCCATTACCTCCGGCTCATAATTATTAGATGAGCTAATACTAGACACCTGGCCTCAGGCTTCATAATCAAAACAACCTTTGAAGCCAACAAGTGTCTTGACTGTGTTTCATCAAAAGGTGGCGTCATTGCAAAGAGAAAAGTTAAAGGTGGGTTCATTGAACCGTCTTGGTCCATGCGTAACACTTAACTTGCCCTTATAGCGCTGTTATTACAAAGTCTGTACTTTCTTTAGAGCATTATTTTTTGTTTTCTTGTTTGTTTCTGTTTGTTTTTAATCCTATGTTGAGATATTTGTCAGTGGGTCAACATCTATATGACCCGGAACAAATTTTATCATAATTTTGCGGCGATAACAAATCATATAAACGTACAGTAAACAGAAAAGCAAACATAATCACGCTGTCTAAAGTTAAAATGTGAGTATAAGTGTGTGATTGTTGCCGTGTGTGTGTGTGTGTCGGAGTGTCGCAGCGTGCAGCAGAGCACACGGCCGCCTGCAGCCTGTACGTTGTAAACGTGTTTGACGTTGAGCACATTCCGTCCTGACTGCTTGGATTAGGTTGCCAGTACACAGAGAGGTTTCCTGTTCCCCGACATAAGTAGAACTCATCTCATTTAACCCATTAACATTTACTCCCCTTCTGCTAAGCTTATCTCTCAAGTTATTTCGAAACTCCAAAAAAAAAAAAAAAACAACATTAGACTAAACTTAGACAGCATGATGTCCGTAAGATGTGATTTCAAGGAGTGGTTAGTTTTGGCTGCGCAACTTCGGCTGTAAACCACCGAGCAGGCCAGTACAAGTCCGTTCAAGTTTAAATAAAGTGTGGAGTTTTCATGTCTGGAGACGGTCCGATGGTTAAATGTTTTTTTATTAAGGTGTTTGCTCGATTAAAGACTAATGGTAAAAGTCATCGGCTTCGCATCGGAGACATTCAGTGAAATGAAAATATTGTCCGTCGACAAAAAATGTGCGCAGGGAGAAAATAAGATGTTGCTGAGCCAGACCCACCGATCCTGTTGCGCCACTTTGACATTTATATATTTACTAAAAGCCTCTAATTTGGCCAAATTGTGCTTCCAATTTAACCAGAAAACACCAAAAGTTACAAAAGAAGCTATAACTAAAAACGGCTGCATTTTCTAAATGTTAACGTCGCAAAAAGTGCATGTTGTTTTCAGTCTAACAGCTGCTATTAAAGCCTTCTTTAAGCTCAAGTGATGAAATGAAATCTGCCTAACAGCCTAAAAGTCGCACTTCCGTCTCAAACACAGTCAAAGACAGCGCGGCTGTCAAAATCTACCCTCATTATTTCAAATCTCTTAGTTCACTTTTAGCTAAAGGAATCACAAAATATTGAAAGAATCCAGCTCCGGAGCAACTGAGGCAGCCACACGAGTTTCTGTTACTTCACTACACTTCTGACCTAATGCTGAGAAAATAGGAAGGAAAAAAAGTCACCTTGTAAAAGTTTCCTCGAAACTCTGTGCATCACCAGTTCTGAGAATCCAGTTCTAAGAAACACAGACAGCAGCTCAATTCTCGGAATTTCAACACAGGACCGTACCATTATCTGCGAGGCGGGGGAGCGTCTCTCCGCCAGCAGCGTCCTTTCAACCACTTCCCTTGAATATTGTTCGAAATAAAACATAGCTGCTCTGTTAAGAATATTAATTAATCATATTTAAATGATTGGTGTGAAATATGTATTAGATATTACCGGTTATTGGCATGGTTGCTTACTGATTCATTATCCCCGTGTAGTGGCTGCGTCCAAGTGCAAGGTCAGCTGACCGAGTTATAAATACCGTGGGGAATATGAGAGCATGTTGCCGCTGTAAACCTCTCTGTGGGTGCCAAGAAGAGTTAAGAAAAGTCAGTCATCTTATCCTCTAACAATTCGACATATAAGATTTCCCCTCCTTGTTCAGGTCCGGTTTTTTATTTCACAATTTCTTCGTTCTGAGTAGCTCAGTTTTAGCAGCCAGTTAAAGTTGCTATGCTAATTAAACCGCATGCTTTCTGCATCAACTGCTCAAATTGATAATATTTCGGACAATATATATTTGTGAATACTTTAATTCTGTGCCCTTTTTTTTTACATAAATCTTACATAAGTTCACAGGAAAAATTTGGACGGCCTTCTGGGAAATTTATTGCTAAATAAATGAGTGTGTCATAAACTTGACCTCAGATCTTAGAGTGTATGCGGCCTTTCGTGCATACACCAAATGCTGAAGCCCTATTTTTAACGTCTCACATAAGCTGTAGAAAGTGTGCGTAAAGTCCTCAACTCTACAAAAGGCTTACTTGCACTCGTCTGTGTTCCCACCACTTCCTGTCTCGCAATTGCAGCTGTATATTGATCTGAGTGACAAAAATCCTTAGTACCTACCAATAAATGGGTAAACAAAACCAGGAACTAACTGTCTTTTCTTATTAAAACAACTTACAAGAATTTCTTATGAAACCCTGAATCAAAACCAGGTCTACTGTATATTGTAAATAATATAAAAAATAACATATTAACTAAGAACAGACAGTTATATAGTGTACTGTGTCAGTGAACCAGTGTGTCATGATGTCCTCATACTTGTCTGACCACTTTCCAGATAACTCTCTCCTAAATAACTCTAAGTCAGCTGCCAAATGGCACAAAACCAGTGCTTTTTATGGCTTCCCTATTATTCATCTCTTCATTATGAAGGCTCTTGATTGCCTATTGTAAAGTGTTGCATCAATTTTATTCTGTAAATAATTCACATTTACAAGGCTTCACCTGCACTGCGCAGTATATTAAAGTTTATCTTAAAATATTAGTAATCCTTTTTGTTTAATTATGTGCGTATAATCGATAAAATGAAATTCCCTTTCTGCTTACTTTTGACTTTTTAATATAAACATTCAACACATGCAAGATGATCCCCATTTCTACATCTAGACATAGCTAAATTTTGAAACAAAAAGGTTTCTCATGTTTTTTAGTTGTTTTGAATGTATAAAACAAGCATCTGTTGGCATCACATTTCACTCTCACCTGTGAGCTGCAGCCCTGTGAAACTAACATCAAGGCAGGTTGGAACAGAGAAAAAAAGGAACTATAGTGATCTAGAACTAGAGCCAATAACTGAGACTTCACTTGTCATTTTTTTCACAGAAAGAAATTATTTAGATTTGATCATAGATAGTGAACATGATCCATTTTTTGGCACTTCAACAATATCATACTGTGCTCATTATCCCATTATCAAAAGTGGTGTTGTGCAACTGCTTATATTAGCACCACACCTTTGATTTAACCTTAATAAACTAGCTTCCAACACATCGCAACCGGCATCATCAAACACAAAGAGGAGTAAAGTTTATATTTAATTGTCGATGTAAGTCACCTGCAAATATTATATTGTTCTACTTAACTCATCAGCCTTTCTCCCACTCACACTAAAAACAGTGCAAAGTAAACATTTAGGAGGAAAGCTGTCAAGTTTCTTTTCAATATGTGCTGCAGAAAATATCCACTCTCAGACTGAATCTTTCCCCATGAAATAAATGTGCACAGCAGCTCAACAGGTCTAAATTACAGCTGTTCAGGTGGCTATGGCAACAAAGAGGTCTATTTCTAGTTAATGTTTTCGCTCTAGATGTTTTTCCCCTGCGGTTATCTTTAGTGGCCCAAGTTTCTGTGGGTTGTTCATCTTCACATCCTTTGAAAGAAGCAATAATTTGGCCTGAATGAGAAGAGATAAAACTTATGCAAGTCACAGGACGGCCTTGGCAGAAATTAAATATCGTTTTTCTGGTTTGGTTGTTTATTCGCAGGCAAGAGGATGCATAGATTTGATCAGTCAACCGTTTCCTTGCTTATATCAGTGCAGCATCTTGGTGTCACATTGGAGCTTTGCTGCTGTAAAATAACAGCTCAGCGAGAGCAGATGTGGAACACATGAAGTGATGCGTGTGATAACTGTTGTACATTTAAAAGTTTAATCAACACAATCGCAAGAACATGCTACTTTGAGTTGCTGTTGCATAAGAACTATCCCCCAGTCTGTTTTGTTTTCCTTGCAAAATAGGCCTGATTCTGCTGCACCACAAAAAATCATCACCACTATCTGCTGACAGAGAAAAAATACATCTGTTATTGCTATTGGTGACAGAGATGAACCCAGTTTTTTAAACTGGGTTAAAGGTTTCCTTTTAAAGCAATTAATCGGGTGCGCCAGCAGGCTTTTTTGTTGGTTAATATTATTATTTGTCTTCTACAATGCTGTGAGGCTTTTTTCAGAGACAAATTTTAAAAAAATGGTCACAGTTTAAGCAGATGAGGCCGAGATTTCCAGACTTTCAGTTCTTCATATGTCCCAAAAACACTAGGTCTTACATTTCCTATATTTTAATGATGTCTGTCTTTAGACTCTTCTTGCCAGGTAAAGTCTCACATACTCAAAGTCCAGTCCTTAGGCTATTTATAAGTTCTTTACTCTTCAAGTCTTCTGCAAAAGAACTCAGATGACATCAGGGTTAATTTTAAGAAACTTTAGAAAGCTCCTTCAAAGCCACAGAAAATAATTCACTGAGTAACACTTACCATGACAAGTAACCCTAGGCTACAACTGTTCTGCCATGTTTTGGTTGTGAATCATTGATTTAAAATAACAATAAAAGAGAAAATATCTATCTAGATATCTAGATAGATAGCACCTTTTCAGAAATAATTTCCATCACATATGACTGTTCAGGTACATTCAGCATGCATGCACAGCTGTGAACAGGAAGCAAAGTTGTAGAAAAAGCTATAGTGGAAAAGTCAGCAGTGAGGAAGAGTAGGAGACATTTTTTTTTTTTTGCTTGGACCAACAACAGAGCTGAACTGCTGCTGAAACATAAAAGGCTGTCACAGCAGCAGAAAAATTTAGATTGGAAGCAACATGAAGGACATGTCATGATAAAAGGCTCAATCAGGAAGCAAATGTCTGAAAGTAAAGTTCCTGTCTGTTGAAACTACAATGTAACACCAAGGTTATCAAACCAGAATGGACTCTGCAGCATTTCCATTCCATTCTGAAATGGTGATTTAAAACCCCTGGCGTGAACAAAAAAAAAAAGGTTATGCGCTTTAAACAGAAAAAGTAGTTGTGTGGATGAAGCTTGATATATGGGCAAAATTGGTGTAACTCCCATTTAAAAGTTAAAAAAAAAGCCAAGGAGGCGAAGAGATAAACAAAAAAGAGAAAAAAAAGAACATTTCTTAGCTTGTTCACACAGATGTCCTTTTTCTTTTTTCAGCAGGAAGAATGAAAGAATGAATGTCTGAAGAATGAAAGGCAAGACTGCCTGGGATTTTACTAGCCGACCCTGGAACAAATTTGTTGCTGTTCCTCACTCCTTCTCCCCACCCCCCACTCATGAACTCGGCTGACCCGGGGGCCTAGACACAGGCGGATATCAATGTGCCTGTCCCACAACATGACCCGGGCACGTGGTTGCCTGACAAGGATCAAAGGTCACGTCAGGAAAATATGAGTCTAAAACTAGTTTAGCCTTCACCCACACATAGCCATGTGGGGGGTGAGACATATGCATTTAGCTCTGTTAAACAGGAGCATGCACTTGAATTTGGGGAGTAGCATGCGTGAGAGGAAAAAAGTCTTGTACGATCTATCTGTGCTTGCCAGGTCGTAAGGCTGTTTCACATACCACAGAATTACCACAGAAAGGCAAAAAATGAATAGCAGAAAGCTTGTTTATGATTAAAATGTCTGGGGGGGGTGAAACAATACCTGATGCTTGTATTTATAGCACAAAGTTCAGTGTTCCTTTTCAGCAGCTGATGATGAAGTATACACTGCACACAAGCCCTGAAACACTGATTATGGAAAGTGCATGTGAGCTAGACGGTGAAATGTGAACTGCTTTCACACATTTCTGACTTACTGAGAAGTATATATTTAAAATAAAAAATACAGGCGGTATGCAGTCTTTGCATAATATCTGCTGAGCTCAGGTGACTGAGACGCACCAAATATACTGTGGTGTCAACCTGTCAATAAGGTGATGTTCTGCACAGATAAGGGGAGTCAGCTTGGGTTAGCTAAAGTACGTGTGGTTGTCTGACTATAAATTCATATTTGCTCTCTGATCTCTATCTCTTGAGAGTGAGAACAACCTGACATGAACCACAACACAAGGCAAACACACCAAACATTCCCTAAGTTCTTAACTGATACATTTCGGTTTCTGTTGAGTATTGATGGTGTAGCTAAAATTGCAACTAGCATTTAAACTACTTTTTAACATTTTATAAACCAAACAGACTATTGATTGATTTAGAAAATAAACACCAGGTTAAATAGTCTTCAATAAAATTGATTTTTACTGCCCCAAGATACTGTAAAAATGGCTTTAGCATAATAAAACCAAGTCAGACTATCTTGTCAGTGCAAGTTCCAATGCTGCAACCATTAAACCTCAAACACTCTGGCCTTAAAGGTCACATTATGGTTCTTTCACCAGTTTAAGTAAATTTTATCTGGCAGCATTCTACCATGTATATACATATATGGTAAACCACATGTGGCAACAGTAAAACATGTTTAAAATTTTTTTTTGGTCAACTCTCTCTCAATATTTTAAAACATTTTTACATACAGTGTTTAATCTGCATATCTTCTGATGTGGCGTTTGAGTGTTGAAGATAAGTTTCATAAAAGGGTAAAGAAAAGTACAGTTTGCTCCTTCAACATCAAACAGGAACCCTCCTCTTCATTGCTTTCATATCTGTGGTTTCCACAGCTTGGCTCGGCCCCAGACAAGAGGACGTGCTTCTGCTAAGTTTCATATAAGCCCATAAAGTTTCCTCTCAGCACTTGTGATATGAGGCTTATAAATCCAGCGTTTTGTATTGCAACATTTTGCTTCTTATCACTGAAATGGTTCACCTCAATTTAATGCAGTCTATGCTAGACTTTGTTGTTGTTACAGGTGCACTGAAAGGAATTTAGAGCATTGCAGTTGCATCGTGGTGCATCTGAGCAATGAGCCAGCAAGAGTGAAAGTGAATGAAATATGTTACAAGCAAGTGAGGAAACAGTGACAGTTTATTAAACATTTTTATGTCGTCATCATTTTCACTGTACAGTGATTTCATGTGTGTTCAGCAAAAACCAGGCCACTGTTTTCAACTATAAAAGTGTCTGATATATTACAATATTTGTATTATTTCTCTTGCTTTCAAGTCATCAGAGGACAACCACTAATGTCCTCGTGGTCCAAACCTTGAATAAAATGCTTAGAGGGGGATACGTGAATGGTGGCTTTGTTGCACCAAAGCAGAGATTTTATCCTCAGTTGTAAAATGGATTTTACATGCAGAGAGAAGGTCAACTCTGGAGGCCACTCGATGCATCAGGACCTATGGAAAGTCATGCGTCACTGTCTGGGGCTTGTGCAGACAACACACACTTCTCAGTAGGAGAAAAGTCAAAATACATAAGTGGAGAAAGACATGTCACCATAAGGCTTGCCTGACAGCACAAGATCCACTTCACTTTTATCATCTTTGATTGATTTTTTTTTCTTTAAATCACCATTTTATTTGCTGTAATTTCAACTTTTTGATCCTGTTTTTTAATTGTTTTGGGTATGTGCTGTTTGTAGTGGTAAGAGTGGAAAAGTTTTTAAGTACACCAGCAGCCAATTCATACTCAAATATGGAAACAGCTGCACTGAAGGAGGAATTGGACACGATCTACCTTAGCTGTATGGAATATTAGGAAATGCATGCACAGAGTCAATATAAGCTCATATTGCAACAATCTACCTCTCACTACATGTTATCTGTGGAAAAGTACCAGGGCACGTTGTGTCACCATTGCGGATTCCCCTGTTGTTTTATGGCAAAGCCTCCGGGAGGAGGAGGAGGAGGAGGGGGGAGGGGTCAGGGTTACACAGAAATAGGTGTGTGTGTGTGTTTGTGTGTGTGTGTGCGTGGGAGTGTGTGTGAATATGTTTGTGTATGCATGTGAGAGACAGAGGGAAGGTAGCGATGTGATCCTGGGTGCCTCTCCAGCAGTTCAACTTTGGAAATTTACCTTCACAATAGAGCAGCTGGGAAAATTTGGATGTGGAAAATGAATGAGGAATAATTCACCTCAGCGGCTACCGATAGAGTGTCCTGACAGCTCTGCAGGCTAACAGAGGAAGGCTGTTGTTGCTCTTGGCAACTCTCAAAAGTCAATGTAGAAGTGCATTGAAATGGCATCTGGCTGAAAAAATGTGTTTTCTGAAAACTGGAGGTTGCCTTTTTGAAGGATTTGAAAGTGTTGTTATTTTTTATTTGTAGCTCTGATGTTTAAAAAATCTTGTATTGTTAAGTTTGGACAAAGTTTTAAAGTTTTAGCGACATAAAGAGTGTCGGCAGTATGTTTTTCTATAAGGGATGCTTGATAAGTAGAAGTAGAAGGAGATGAGTTATACGGCTCTCTTTACATGTATGTGCAGGTCAACACTTTAAGTGATTCCACATAAAGGTGAAAGTCAGTAACTTCATTGGAATCTCTGTTTGGATAATTAAAAATTGCAAGTCAGCAGAGTCCCAGAAAAAAGAGAAAACATCGGCCTGTGGGCAGTCATCCAGTAACGCAGATTTGAACTCGTCAAACATCCGCCCTCTTAACCCAACTTGGCATCCTCAAAATACTACTACTTCTCCAAGATGAAGATGGAGCTCAGCCATTTTGACAGTGATTATGATGTGATCGATGCTGCAGACTATTTTCTAGAGGTCCAAAATGCCTAAGGGATCCATTTGCTCCATTACCACTGGACTAAGTGTGTAATTGTAGAAAGAGACCGTGTAAGAAAATAAAAATGCAAATTTTTCTAAATAGACTTCTTCAACCTTAGGCCTCAAGTTATCCTTTATGTGTGTGTGTGTGTGTGTGTGTGTGTGTGTGTGTGTGTGTGTGTGTGTGCGCGCGTGTGTGCGTGTGTGTGCGCGTGTGTGAGTGTGTGTTCAGTATCAGCAGTCAAACAACCGATCACACCCATTAAATGCACAAAATCTTGCTTGATTTCAGGAGATACAACATCAAAAAATTTCACTTCATGATCATTATCTCTAAATTACATCTTATCTCATTGCATGCAGTTGCCTCCCTTTTTCTTTGTTTCCTCAACAATGTGCTGTTTTGCCTCTTGACATGACAAAAAAAAACCTGTTTGGTTTGTCCTCTTCTTCTCAGAGATCCTGTAAAAACACAACACAACAGAAAGTGGGCAGTGGCATGAATGTCACTGAAATATAAACAGTGGCTTTCGAAGATGTTGGATGGCAGCCTGCAGGTTGTTGTGCACTTCAACAGGGAAAAAACATTATAAGAATAAAAATCTACTGCTTACATTGAAATTCTAGTGAAAATATATCATTGTTCTATAATTGAAGTCAGAGGGTTATTCAGCCAGACCTTTTTGTTGAGCATCACAGATGACAGGTGAGTAAAATGAGTTTCTTTTATGTTTACACATTCTACATCAACCCAATCGCCAGAACAAAATCTTGACAGTGTCCATTATTACAAACCACTGGTACGTTAAATTTCACACGTATCATATCCATGTTTCTACAATTATCACAGAGAGATTAGAAGGAGAAGATGGGGGTTATGAAATGGTTTGCTAAGTAACAGCGCTGTGCGACCACTTCAGGAACATGGTTCACGACATTTCAAGCAATAAAATGGAGTATTTTTAGCATGATGGCAGGACACTTTCCAGCCATATTTGTGGCAACAAAATTGGATATTTTTAGTGTAAAACATGATCATTTTCTAACCCCAAGTGGATTTTGTGTCCAAAACCAAAAAGAGAATAGCCTAAGCATAAGTTCTCTGCCGGGCTATTTGTTCATTTTACTAAATACTTTTCTATTTTTCTGTTGTTGTTTCATTGTCCTTGGAAAAATTTCCACCAGTGGATAATATAGATTTATTGAATTCTACTCTAATTCTACTCTATTCTAAAACTTGGTCTTTCTCTAACCCCGAGCAGACCTCAACCACAACATAAAATTAAGAATCAAATCATACGGGAACATAAAGTTTATGCATAAAGAACATAAAGTTTCAACCTATTATGGGTTTGCAGAAACATGCAAAGCCAACATTTTTTTGTTTTACATTCTGTACATATGTGGACTGAGAACCCCTTGTTCCCAAGTTTGGCTTCATATCACTAGAAAGCTGCTTTCTACACAAATGATAACAGGTTTTTAGATGAACTGTGCCGTATTTCAGCATCAATCCCACTTTCCATATCAATAAAATCAATAGACAAAGACAGTGAAATGCTGTTTAGCAAAGACTTAGACATGTTACGAGACCAAGTTATTGATGTTAGAGTGTCACATGTCATAGACATAAGCTTAAACATGATCCAGTGTGTAGGAGGTGGAGCAGATATGTAACGATGGATTGTATTATATCCAAAGTTTAAAAGAATGCTAGTAATTCAACCTTTAAACATCCATCTTTTTGGGCCAATTTGAAATAGCTAAATGAAAAAACTTTTTACAGAAAACTATTAACCCAAAACAACATATATGCATTAGTGAATTTGTTCGTGGATAATAAAACAAATTGAAAAATGTCAAGCTTGTCCAAAACAGGTAAACTTTAAATACTTAAATCTTAATAAGCTGTGCTTATTTGATGGCTCCTGTGGATCACTGGTGATCCAGTGGATTTGAGGGGGTTGAAAACTGTGTCCAAAATAAAAAACTTGTCAATCAACCAAAATGAACCATTTTTCTGACAGAACAAGAAAGTCGATGTTATAAGTTTTACAAAGGAAGAATTGTTTTCTGAGCTCAACACACCCTTTTTTGTGTGTAATTGTAGTCAGGTGACCTCCTTCAAGACATCCGGTGACATGGTGATCTGTTTCATTCATATAGAGTATTTACTCTCTTTAACTGTGAAAAATCTCAGTGGAAATGTTCATTTGTGGACTGCTGCATGAAGTGTTGTTATTTTGACTTTTTTTTCTTATCTATTCATATTTTTAAAAAGTGTGAATTATAATATGGCTCCACTATATGAAAAGTAAGTGCACTTAAACCTGAAAAGGTCAGACATGTTGCTGACTGTGACTTTAAGATTAGGAGACAAGGCTGAGGGAGAACAGGGAGCTAACACTATTAGATGTAGTGTGGCGGCCAGCTGCAGTAACTGAGGAAATTGTCATATGACCAACACACTGATAAATGGCTAGAAGGGATGTTAATATTGAATTACATAACTTTTGACTGTGCACTCTCAAGAAAGGCCATGGTTCATCTCGTCCCATGTCGATAAGTCAGCTATAAAATACTGGCATTCATAGCAGGCAATTGAAATGGGGCTGGCAGCTGAAGGACAAGTCCAAAGATACCAGAAGTCTGCACACTAAAGGAGAGGTGAGAGGGAGCTCTGAGGACAGGCAAACATGTTGCAAGATGTACATAAAAGACATTTTAAAGAGCTATTCTTGCTATTATGTCTTGTTAAAAACAAGGTTACTACAGATGAGTTCAGCTAAGGTTTATAAAGGTTATCGGCATGAATAAGAAAGAAATTGCAACACTTTGCTCATGATATATGAAAGTAATATAACACCATAAGACTGCTAATTTAATGCTCATGAATAGCAAAATGTTGTGAAACGTTTTTTCAAAAGTATTCTAATTCTTACCTTCAAATGTTTTTAATATTGCTCTCGTTGTAGCCTTTACATCTTTTTAACATAGTCGGCAAACTGCACAATATAATTTTATATAGCAAATGCTAAAATTAAGGCAAATATGTTGGCATTCACTGAATATTGCAGCCATTCTTGGTTTCTGAACCATGAGCTGTTACTGGCACGTTAGGGTTCAGTGTCTAGCGCTTAAGTTTCAAAATTACTCCTGAAAGCTAATTATGAATATTAAATTCTATTTCTGTTGTAAGAGGTTCCCCTAAATCTTACTCGCTGGACCTTTATTATGTTCAATACACTTGTTTTTACACAATATTTTTCAAAGTAGTTTTTGCTTCCTGTTTAGATGTCGAATGAACTTAAATTGAAAGCGTTACGTTTGATTTTGACAGTTCTCTCTCTGCCTCCCATTAGTAAAATACCACCCCCCAACTCCCAATTACTTTTGTTAGGTCCCCAATGTGATGTTACAGAAGTCTTGTTCTCTGCATTCAAAAAAGTTACTTTAAAACACAGGGATGTTTGCATTTTTTTGAAAATAGCCTTAGATCAAATGATAAATTCAGGATCGTGGTGACTGCAGACCATGACAAGGAAAAGAGAACAATAATAATAATAATAATCACCAAGTCTTACAGTAAACACTCCACCTGTGCCTCCCCTGTATAATGTCTGACATTTTACTGTTTAATCTTTTGCTTTGCTGACAACATTTCCATTGTTCTTTTTGTTGTTGTTGGGTTCAGCTGCTGGTAACAAGAAGGAAAGCATTCCATGCATGTTCATACCACGGATCCGCCCTCGACCTTAAGCAGGGGTTTGCATTAGAGGCATGAGTCATACAACATCGCTGCATGCTGTTAATATGCAAGCTATCCAGAGACTGTCACTGAATGTCTCCAGGAAATCAGCTCAGGAGCATGCTAATGGCAGACAAGTGCATCATTAGGACTGTCTCCTAGTTACCCCTGTTGGTGTCTATCACTGTGTAACCTGAGCTTTGGGTACAGATGTGATTCATTGAGCCCAGCTGGTGCAGAATGACCCATTGCTCTTTGGATGGCCAAAGAAAATCTTTTCTTTAACATAAATCCTTTTTCTTCACGGTAGCTTTTAGCACAAGCAAAGACATCCATGGTTTTACTTGTTTCTCCTCTCGCCGTTTGCAGGGCCGGCACCTGAGAGGAGAGCTGTGGAGTAAACAAGTGAGACGGTGCATTATCCTCTCACTAAAGCATGTTTGGAATATGAGTGTTATTTGCACTTTAACCTTTTTAGTTGTTCCAACAAACTTATGATTTATCACACACTCTAAAGGGAGACATCTGCCCTCGAAAAAACAGGTGAGGGAACAAACAGAGTGCTGCGCTGGTTCTGCAGTGGAGGTATTTGAACACTGGGTTAATGTATAACAACAACTGGGTTAATGTCAGACAGATGGGTATTTTTATATTTTGAACCACTGCTCAGAAAATATGATTGAACCCAGCAGCAGATGTCTGCCCCTCTCTGCAGGGTTGTGTGGGAGACTCACGTGGCTCGTTTGTTGTCTGACAGTTATAATGTATGTGCTTTTTAGTTTCAGGAATGCTGGCACAACACGGAAAAAAGGGAGTGTCACTCAGAGCAGATGTTATGCTTTCAATCATCCATATAGCACAGACGCTTTTGATGCTTCTGTGCTTAGATTGTTACTTATATACCATGTCTTTACATACCATGTGCCGCTGTGTTTTTGATGTTGTTTTGAGGAAACACGTGGCAGAGGAAACTGAGAGCACATTTTTTTTCTAAAACCAAACTTTTTTTTCTTTACATACAATTTCCTTTTTTTTCTCTTTTTTTGTTTTGTTTTTGGCCTTAAAGGCCCAGTGTGTTAAATTTAAGGAGCATCCAACCATGGCAGAAACAGACAACAATATTCACAAGTGTGTTTTTAGTAGTGTCAGGTGAAAATAAGAATCTTTTTGTTTTCATTCCCTTATAATGAGTCTTTTATATCGACACAGGGAGCGAGTCCTCTCACACAGAGTCCAGCTTGTTGCACCCCTATGTACTACTGTGGCCCAGAATGGACAAACCAAACACTGGCCCCTTTCTTTCAATGTTTAATATTTTAAGGGTCACTTAAACTCAATACTAAGCACATTTCTATTTTTAAACACCCGTCATCAACACATTTATTCTCAGCAAGTTGTCATCAGTCCCAGGCTTGAACTTGTTTTGCAGCGCTGTGCTGAGTCGACTGTTTCTGAAAGCCAAAATAACAATCATGTCAACATGAAGACAACCTAAGTGAGGCCCATGAGATCTATGGAAGTCTGAAAAGAGTGAAGTCATTGATAACAAATAGCCTTTGAGGAACTGAATGCCAGCAACCAAAAACCTCAATAAAGCAAAAGTTGCAAAAGTTGCAAAAGAAATCGGTTGTGGATTTGGAGGCAAGGCCCATTCAATTTTTATTTAGGGTGACAAAAATTTATTTTGTAGATAAAGTCAAATCTTACACAGATCTTATTTAAAAACAATGATGAACTCACTGAACTTAAGTCAGCTCAACAAACAGCCTTCTTACTGTTGCATCAATGCTGTCTAGTGATAAGATACCTTTTACTTATTTTTATGTCTTTTACCTTTTTACATTGTGGTTTACTTTTGATCATTCACTTTTTACAGAGTGGCTTCTGTGCAAACAAATAAAGAAGTAACGCTATCTTATTAATTCTGTGAGGAAACGTTTGGATGCTGTTATTCTCATGTTAATTTTTGTAATAAGAATTTGCAAATGCTGAATCTGTTGCGCTCTGCTGCTGCTGTGCATTTTTTTTATGTAACAGATTATTGTGTAAACAAACTTTTGATGTAACTGAAATAACCCTTTGCGGAGTTTCTGAATGTTATGCATGCTGTTGGCCTCGTGTCAACTATAGCTCACATTCCCGTCATTCAAGGTCAGCCTATACACTGACATGCTAAATCCACTTTGAGGACTATGACCTGAAACATGATATTGTTTATGACATGCAGCAGAGTTTAGTCCTGGATGATTTTTCTTTCTTTATTAAGGAAATGTCAGTGCTACTGAATGCCAGGGTATGTTTTTTATTTTGTCGCCCGCGTTCATTTGGTGCGTACATGTTAGTGTTGTAATACTATTTTAAAATAAAGAAAGAAAGATGAAAGAAAATGAGGACAAAAAGGAACGAAGGACAGAAAAAGAAGGAAGGAAGAGCAAAAGACCAAAAAGAAGACCAAAAAAGAAAAGATTAAAAGATAGAAAGAAAGATTGAAAAGAAAACAAAAAGAAAAGAAACAAGAAAGGAAGAAAAGAGAAGAAAAAGAAGAAAAAAGTTTAAGAAAAGGAAGTTTTTAAGTGTAACTTACATAAAGAAAGAAACTGAAAAAAAGAAAATGAGAAAGAGAAAGACTATAAATGAAAGGAGAGGAAGAAAATAAGAGAGACAGAAAGAAAGAAAAACCAAGAGGGACATAAAGAACTTAAACGTGAAAAGGAGCTCCGTCATGTGAGTGCAGCCTCGTCACAGTCGTACCTTTCACACAGGGGTCAAAGGATCAAATTCCAGGTCACCTCTTTGGTTTCACAAGACTCACCAAGGCACAACCACAAGTGAAACCCGAGCTGGAGGTAAACAACAGCTCCTCACAGGAGTGACGGGGAGGTGTGAAAGAGGCCAGCGTTGCACATGAGACCAGTCATCAGGGCTTATTTGGGTATCGGCCATGCGCGAGAAGGGCCCCGCTGTCTCGGCCCTGCATTTGACACCCGCAGGCGACAGATTTCCAGAACAAGTCAGTGTCCGCTAGCTGGATCAGTTTGCTCTGAGGTGCAGAAACACGGACAAGAGACAAGAGGGAGGAAACATAATAACATCACACCTCTGACGGGGACACGGCTTCTGACTGAATCCACACGATGTAATCCACACTGTCCACTTCTGTATCCACAGGTCGGTTACGAAATAAATGAAGGCGACACAGACACACTGGCTTTTTTCTAGTGTCAATCAATCATCTCCTAACTACAAATATGGATAAAAATGTAGAAATACATTTAATGATAAATATTTCCTCAGAGTAATGCTGGAGTTAATAAAATTTTAACTACATTATTTCACTTGACAGTTATGACTGAAACACATCACAACAACACAGTAACTTGTCCTGTTGGGGTTGGGGTCTCTTTTCTGGGCCCGGTCTTGACCTAAGTGAAGTTCTGTGAGATCTGTGAAAGCCAATGATCCTCGTCCAGGTCAGACAGTTCACACACAGTTCACAGTGTGTACACAGGAGATCCGGGTGGATGGAGAGATCACATTCCTGTGCCAGGATACTTCAGGAAAGGATGGAGATCATCACCTATAGAGCTGCTTTGTTTGACCAATGGTTAGAAAGCACACTTTAATTACGCTGATATTTATTCTGGCTGTATATGTTATGTGCAACTATCTCAGGGCTCTGTCACTGCAAGAAAATGATCAATACCACAATTCAACGTGGCATGCTGCCTCACAGTATGTGGAATAGAGGCAGAAGGGATGAGGTGTTCAGGGAGTCAGAATCTGGAAAAATAAACAATTTTAAGATCTCCCTGAAGACCTAAATGTACAAGACATGCAGATTCCAACTTGAAGATAAATAGACTACAGTGTATATTGCATGCTTACTTGACAGACTAATGAAACAGTCTGCTTTGGTTTTGGACTCCTGTCTTCATCTCCTGACTTCCTGTGGGCAGAGGGGAAGGTCATCTGCATCATGTCGACCCTCTTTCAGCCACATCTCTGCTGATGGAGGGTTTGGGTGGAAAGGAGGTAGCATTTGGTCTGTTTGCTGAAATGAACAGCAGGCAGTTCAGAGTGGATTCCTCCTTGAATTCAAAGTGGTATCACACCTTGTTTTGCCTCACCTATGTGTGAAAAAAAACATCAAGGTAGTGATTATAAATATACAATATAAGTTACACTTTCAAAATAAAGTAACAAAAACTACTTTTTGAGTTTTGGAATTTGACTGCAAAACAGTTATAGGTGCATTCATAAAATCATGTATAAAAATAATTTAAATAACTAGTTTCATGACAAGACAACTTTTAAATTTTACAAAGAAGGTCAGGTGGTCCTACAAATATCATCACTTGGACACTGCAAACTGCAGGTCTCACAACCTTGAACAATCATCAATAAAACGAAAAACCTGCAGTATTTATTTTTTGGCAGCTTGGCATTGCAGAAACCAAGGAGACATGATAATACCATGATAAAATACACATGTCAGCTTTCTGTTTACACTTTCAACAGGAATGGAGAGGCATAAGCATTAGTTTGAAAATGTGTCTCCAGCCATCAGATGAATGTACAGTAAGTACAAAATTCATTGGTTGTGTTCATTTTAATTTGCTCTGTTTTGGTCTCCACCAGCTCCTCACAGAGCTCAGTGCTCCACTGAGTCACTAACTATCTGCTGTTTGCTCCTGAACACATTACTTTTTTTTCCAAATACAGCTGCCTGCTGTGGATGGAAAAGAAGATGATGAGAGCATTAAGGATGGGCAGAAAAAGTAAAGTTGTGGTCTGTAACAGCCAGATAATTAGCTAAAGGGGGCCGAATCACTCCTTAGTGCTAAACATCTGTGGTTCTTACTACGAGGGACCCTTTTACACATAACACTTTTGATTCTTTGTTCTTATAAAAACTTGCTTTTTACCTTGTAGGCTTTGAGTCAGAAAATGTTCATTAGATCAGTTTCTATAACAGTCAGATGGATTATTTTAGAAGAATGTAAACTTGTTCCTTCAAACTTGTATTAGATTAAAATAACTAGCAACAGCCCCATATTTTTAATAATCTGCTTCTGTGTATTTTTCTGTCCTAAAATAAAATACAAATGAATGATAACACAAAATTATTAATGTGCCTAATTCTGTTTCCAAAAAGATGAAAAATAAAATATTTTGTTGGAACATCTCAGAGTTCTTTAACCACAAAGGAGCTCCTTCATGAAAAGTTGGGTCTATTTCAGACTCAAAACTATGACCATTTATCAAAGAGGCCATTTTGCATGTGTGTTTCCACAGAGAAATCCAGTCAGCGTTTGGATGTTAGAGGACCTGAAGATGGATGGCTGCTAGAATTTAGAGTGTGGGAGTCAAGTCTCACTGACACCATCACATCTCAGCAGGCTCACAGATTTTCATTAATCACCTCCTGAGGAGAGTCATAGGCTATTTATCTCCACATGGTTTCTGGTATTGCTTTACGCAAGTTCCATCCACGACCAGTCAGTGTGTCGAGCTGCGTGTGTGGTCTTTTAATGCAATATCTCTACTGGCTCTGCAAAACCAGTGGGACTAACTGCCAGCACAGCAGCAACCACTTTGATTTTTCCATAGAAGGATGAATCACTCTCGAATGAACACTTAGTGACCCATGGCTTTCAGGCCAAGATTAGCCCTAGCAACCGAAGCTCTCTGGGGTCCATAATCGATGCTTGGGGCTGAACATCCTGCTGTTTACCTGAGCTCTTGCTCCCTGGTTGTCCTAACCCAATCACAGTGTGGACAAGGCAGTTAGTAACCAGCATGAATGTGGAGAGTCAGATGAGACCACAAAGAAGACAACTGTACAATAAGGGAATCATTTCGAGAACTAGGGAAAGCTTTCATGCTGAAAATTAGATGAGAGGATCAATCAATATGTGTATGTATGCTCATTATGAAGCTACTGCCGACTGCTAGTTAGCTAGACTTAGCATTAAAAATAGAAATGACTGGCAAAGCAGTCCAGCAAACAGCCGCCTGTAAGACAGCAACATGTCTTTTTACACTTTAATTTCTGCAAAGATTAAACAAACCACATATTTGACTTATAGAGGAGCTGGTACAAGCATTTTGTTACCGCTGGATAGAGTCAGGCTAGCTGTTGTCGGTCTTCAGGCTCAGCCAAGCTAATTCTAACTTATATACCTCTGCTAAGTCTCCCCTTTCAATCTTATAGAAGAACTCAAGGCTACAGAAAACCTCCAGAAAAATGCAAAAGGCCCTCATCAGAGCTGCTGTTTGATTTGTCCATTCTGAGCTGCTGTAGACACATGGCAGTGCAACATGGCGGACTCTGTGGAGGAGGACCTGCTCCATCTGTAGATGTGAAAGACTCGTTCTTAGGTAATTCAAAGGTTCTTATATTCAGGTTATTACTAATTTAAAAACATATCCATGAATATTGAGGTCTATTTCTACAATAGTCTATTAGGCCATAGTCTATTTTTATTTTCTAAATTCCCCTAAATCCTTCAAACTGGACTGGGCTGGAACGGTTCAACTGGCTCATTCTGAGGTAAAGAGTTAACATTTTCCAGATGATTATATACTACCGAAAACATACTTATGAATATTATATCCCATTTATACAAAAAGATCCCTCTCAATCCTAGATACTTGACCTTTAACAAGGTTATTAAATTTATTTTAAAAACATGTACAGTGGACCATTGTCTAAGTGTGTCTGTCTTACATTTTCAGCTTTTAATAAATTTGGTTTTGGCCCTGCTATTTGTTCTTGGCCTAAGATGCTGCATGCTTCACCAGAGGCTTGTATTAAAATGAATGATATTTATTTTGAACTAAAAGAGGACACTCAGTAGAGAGCAGGTCTTCGCCAGGGACTCAGCAGTTAGTTGAGGTATACAACAGAGCAGTAAAAAACAGGTTTTTCAAAAAAATTATGAATCACCACAACCAAAAGAGGTCTTATACAGTTATATGGTATTTGTGCACAAAAATATTTAAAAAACCGTATTTTTCCAAAAAGACACATTTGAACAAATAGACACATGAACAAATGAAGCCAAGTTGAGAAAAATCAGACAGGAGAACGAACACACAAGTTACTTTTGATAAAGTATTTTTCTGTCCCAAATTTACATTTCTATCTCTTAAATCTCTATTTCTTCTAGTGATAAATAGTCAACAAAGCAAGTAGAAGTCTCTGTGACATGTAAAGTTTAAAGTTGTATTAAACACATCTGAGAGCAGCATTAGAGAGGGCTAAACAAGATCCGAATTAATAGTCTTCTGTCTCTGTTTCCTCAGCTGGTGGAATGAACTCTGTGAAAAACATCTTGCCTTGATATTACTGTTTCAAACAATATTTGTCATACAAATTATTTCTTTAAAAATGGGATAAATGAAGTCCAACTTTTATCTGGAATAAATCAGCCAAAAATTTAGAAAATTATTTTTGAAGAGACACAAAGCAGGCAAGCGGGCGGAGGGGGGGGTTGGCGTTGTCCATTTTCCTGCACTGGTCCTCCAGCGTTCACAAAGTTGTTTACCGGGTATCAAATTTTAAAATGGTCCTGGGCCAGTTTGGGCTGAGAAGAGCAGTCAGCACTCTGTGAACTGTTTTTCTCTTAGCAAGAAAGTCTAAAAGCAGTTTCTCTCCTGTTTGAACAAAGTTTTATATCAAGTCTGTTGCATAGATTTCCTAAACCCCTTTCTCACCTTTTTTCTTATATTTTGTTTTATTTTAAATCTTTTCCCTCACTCTCTATTTTATGCATGGGGTTAATGTTATGTTCCAAATATGGAGGCTATTGTTTTTTGTTGTGTTTTAATCCAGTGCCTAAAATGTAAAATTTTTCCACAAATGTTTTTTTTAAAGTTGTCTTTGTGAACTCGCTTTAAGGAGTCACAAACATTATATATCAAATGTCTCCCAGAGGCACATTGCAGCTGGAGGGAGTCAAATAAAAGCGCTTAAATCAGAAAGAGCTTTCTCTAGCATGCAATTCTCAGAGTGAAATAACAGCGGCTGTGCACTCGCAGCTTCCTGTTGTCATTCTCCTTTACTTTTCTGTTTGTCCTCTGAGTGACACTCACATGTTCCCCGTAAATTGAATCAGACGGGAACACTGCGTACACACTGAGCCAGGCTTGAATCTAGATACGATGAGCTTCACATGACTCCTTCAGAACTGACTCTAATAGATGGTTTTGTCTGCAGTGTTCTTTTCATTAGCACCAGCCTTGTTAGAGCATGTGTGTGTTTGCGTGTGTGTGTGTGTGTGTGTGTGTGTGTGTTAAGAACTGAACATCAATTCTTTTTTGTTGCGTAACTCTATGGGAAGGATTGATTTAGGCGCTTATACCATCACATTATGCCTTTACGTAAGCTTTACTGTGTAATTTGTTCAGTTTTCCTTGGAATGTTAGTGGACTGATCGTATCTGTGTTCAGGCAAACTCCCTCTAATCTCTCAATGACCTGAACATTGAGCTGTCAGTGTGTTTGCAGAAATTTCTTCATTCAAGTTGATGTAATTTACCAGATTTACAAATGTCACCCTTGATATGCTTGAGCATCAGAAGCTCGATTTTTTAAAAAAATGTGTCAGCTTCCTTGTAGCAAATAATCTCTTTGACATTTCAAACTGTAATGAAAACATTGTGGGAGCAGCACATCATGTAGCTTCTGCTAGAGTTACATTATCATACATGTATTATATTTTTTTAGAAATGATTACTGGGGCAGTAAAATCTAAGCAGCTCTTTGATGTTGAGGCTGGTTGAGGTGAAACTAATCCCAGATTTAACTGAACTCAAGTCACTAGTTTGATGATGATCTTAACTTGACTTGACAAAATCAAAACAGACTTGAAAAGAACAGATACTGCATCTCAATCTCGCCTCACTCCAAAGATGAATTTTAAAGTAATTTAAAAAGCAACTTATTTTCCTTCACTTCCTGAAAAATCTTAAAGCAATTAATTCCCAACAAGTAAACACTTAGTCACTGAGACAAATTTTATTTGAACCAATCAAAGTCATCTAATCAAGTCACAGGAGAGAACACAAGGAGAGAAACATAAAAAACACATGTTAAGTTACTACATACAAGAGAAATAAGGTAACAGGGAAATTAAGTTTCATTGTAAAAAATGTTAACTGTTGGCAAGGTTAAAATGATTTCTTTGTATTTTATTGTGTTTTATCAAGAAGAAAGGTTGCCAAATTTTATGATCGCATGTAAATGGGACTGTAATGCTCATAAACTGATATAAACCTACAACTTAACTTGTAAAAGTCATATTTCATCATGTGTATCGCTTCATGTCACTATAAACTAAGAGATCACTCACAGATGTCTTACAGGAATTACTGTACTTATGATAAGAGCAAATTCTTTAAATGCTTGCTACTTTAGTCTAATCAAAATGATTTTAAGTGTGGGTTTCACAAAATTATCAGAAGGCAAGGGACGAGCGTAAAGAAGGATTAAAGTGATCTAAAAAGGAGGCTTTCAGTAAGGCTGTCACATTTGTCTGGCACACACAAATAAATGAATTGGATGAAAGAAATGAATTGAAATGAATTTCAGATGACTGCATAAAAAAATAAAAAAATCTAATTATAGACCAATCCCTTCGTTGTGCTATCCATGTCACTCCTTACTCCCTCAGTTTGCCTGGTCAGAGTGCAGACAGCCACTCTGCCTCCAATACGCACAATTTCCAGGCCCTTTTCAGTGAGACTTTCAGAGTTTTTACTCACAGTCTCCCCAGTTTAGTCATCAGTCAATTCCTTGTTTTCAAAAGCTCCTGTTCTCTTCCAGCTCCCTTTGGCATCAACATGCTGAAAACTGCTGCTTCCTGCTGATGGAAATGTGGTTGTTGAAAGAGGCAATAATAAAAAAGTGGATAATGTGCCACTAAACCAAAATAAAGAGCTAAAAAGAAACTAAAAAACTCCTTTGAGCCGCATAGTCTGGGGTTATTTTTATATTGTGCTTTAGCACATTATGTAGTCGTTAATTTGAGTCAGTGTAAACATAAAATATATTAACATGTAAATGCTCTATGTGAGATTTTCATTTATAGTTGATTAAATATCAGCCTGTTGCTCAAACAGCAACAGCCATGGAGGTGATATCCGTTTGGATTAACAACATGGTGCTGCTTGGTGGAAATGCCTCATTTGGCTGAAGAAAGACCTGTGTTAGTGCACCTGTTAGAGCAGACTAAATTACACAACTGTCAGCAAAGCACCACAATGACTAAACTGTGAAAAGGTTTGATCAGCCAAAGTTACTGGAAACACGGCGTGCAAGGACTTCAACTAAGAATTTAAAGTCACAATGGGAAAAATTGTTAAGCTGAAGGAGCCTCACATCATTACTCACTTGTGCAAAGAGAAGAGAAATTTACAAAACCCTGCCTGTGAGCATTTTAATTTATTGTGTCTCTTTGTTTTGTGCTCTTTTTCCTGCAGATCTCCCATAGCAGCAATATTCAGAAATACACAAATCATGTTGAGACATTTAGAACAAACAATACAAATTCAACTTGTGTGCTATAAAGTAGCTGATAACAAAACAAAATCTTAAAAACAGCTAAATGCTAAGAAATAATAATGGGGTACAAAGGTTGACAGCTCTGTACAGTGAAAGTATTGAAGTCAGTGTGTTTTTGGAACAGAGAATTATTTCTGGCTGTCCATGTCTCATGATCAGAACCATGTGTCCGCCACGTGGAGGCTTCACTGTATTTGTCTGAGGCTCGAGGAGGAACATTTCAATGGTTTTATGTGGACAAAATATGGAGCAATAAGATGAGATCCAGCACACACTGAAGCATTCAAGAAGAAACACTCCTACACGTGGATGCAAAGATGCTGATGCCTGTGTTGATGTTTGAATTTATATAAAAATTCACATCAAAAGCAAAACAAGAAAAATCAACAGGCAGAATAGATAGAAAACAGGTTTGTTCGAAGTCAAAGGGGTTATTTGTGACTCATCCATTAATAGCAGAGATTGTTTATTTGACCTAGATCAGGCATGGAAAACTTCTATCGTTCAAGGCACTTTTTTATTGTTATTTGATTCAAAATAAAGAGCAAAAAAATTCCCAAATGGAAAAAATCCAAACTCTCTGAAGAGCAGTGTAAAATGCTCCTCATGCTGGTAAACAACTGTCATGCTTTTCACTGTGGTGTGTGATTCAATTATCAAATCTTTCTAGAGGACATTAAACATCAGCACATTTTATTTCATTATTCCCATTATGTTTTTGTGAGCCTTTTCTTTGTTTATCATTTCTTAGATATGAACCAAACTCTTTTTGAAAACCAAAGCGGTGAAAAATACAGTTTAAATACTTTTAGGAGTCATGGAGGGAAATAATGGTGACGCCTTCTCTTCTCACGCACAAAATGCTTATTTAAAATTCACCATACCCTGTATTTCTCAGCAAAACATTACTCTCAGATCCTTATTGGCTTACCTTGGCTATGTTTTGAGGTGGGTGTGGGAAAGCAGAGGTGAAGGGTTTTGAATTTGTTTGGCTCCTGCCAGTGCAGCGTCGCCTGGCAGTGTCTCTACGTTTAAATCACTGACATCTACATCTTGGCTGCGTTTCTCTGGATATTTGTGTGCAGACTCCTGCTGGGGATCCATGCTCTGCTTCTGCCAGAGTGAAAGAGATTTTGAAGATACTCCAAAGAACTAAGGAAAAGGAAGCTTGCAAAATGTTTTATATTGCAATTAAAAGTCATGTGATGGTTGGAAAAACAAATGTTTTGGGCTCCGATAGTGGAATAAAACTTGGAAGAGTTTGTTGTTTATGAGAAGGAGGAAGTTTTGTCTAATCCTCACAATGATGTTTACCAATGAGATTTATAAGATTGCATTGATCAATTATTAATTTTAAAGTATTTGCTTTGAGGTTTATTGTATAACTGCTCTTTTATCGCATGGTCTGTTTGCTTCTAGCTGCCACTGTGTAAAAGCCCATAAATATGCATCTATCTCTACTGTTTTTAATGTACTGCTGTGGATGGAGGCATTAAAAGTGTGCGTTCACTCCTGACAAACATGGAGGAGGAGAAACCCTGGTTTCCATGGAGACACACATCTGTTTGTACAGGAAGTGATACAGGTGTTGGAGGAGGTCAGCACAGTCTGAATGAGTGATAATGAACTGAAGGCTACGCTGTAATGAGATGCAATGAGTGATAATGAAGTTAATGTGACACTCACACACACAGTTACACAGTTACACAGTTACATACAGGAACATGGATGCAAGTGCAGACACACACATTAAAGATTTAGACTTCCTGCTAAGTTGAATGAAAAAATCTCCAAGTCAAGCTGATCTCAGTTAAGCTTCAAGGATTATCTAGCCTGTGTTTATATTCATGTCCATGTGTGAGCTTGTGTGTGTGTGTTTCTTTATATGCATCATCTCAATCAGTTTATTATGAAGTACCAAATTTAAAAAAAACACAATTTAACGATTAGAGCATGAGGCTGATGAGGACAGTAAATGCACAGGAGAGGCCGTCATCAGGAGGCCTGTCCCTTTCACAGTGAGCCCCTGCAGAGGGCTTCTGTCTTAGAACAAATATTCAAAAGTACAGTAATAATCTTAATACGAGTGTCAGCAGGCAGGTTGTTTTTCTTTCCCTCTACTGTATCCAGCAGCGGGACCCCTGAGGTGAACCTCTATGGACTGTGTCAGAGAGAGAAAGGCAGTGTTTATTTGCGTCACAAACAGGTGAAAGGTCTCAGAAGACTGGGCCTAAATCAATATTATGTCACTAATGTTTATTTTTTTTCTCTTTATAATATGTGCATTATAACAAAGCAAATGTGAAAAAAATCATTTATTGGCTAATCAATTTCGTAGTCAATGCAATGACCTGTGCCCCAAATTACATCGGAGAAAACTCTTTGAACCTGCAACATAAAAAATAAATTACTCTTAAATAATAATTAGATGTGTAGGTTTGAGACAACTCTACAGCTCTCCAGACAGCAGATACTTTCTCTGTGGTGTCTCAGTCTCTTGACAGCAGAGTGGATCAGTAAATTAGGCTATTTTGATCTGGAGCGTACTGTACAGCCTCCACGATAGGATCTCTGTCCTTACGGCGGCTCAGGATTTTATATTGACAGCGTGGAGTGTCAAATAAGGTGAGAGGGCATGTCCACTGGTAGGTCACAGAGAAACCTTTGCTCTTAAAACCTGTGCTTCAGTAAGCTTGGCAAAAATACTCTACTACAAGTTATCCATTCATCCATTTATTATCTACAACTAATAACCCTTTGTGGGGTCTCGGGGGGCTGGAGCTGATTTCTGCTGATAGCGAATGAGCTGCAAGCTTCACCATGTAGAGTTGGCCAGTTCATCACAGAGAGACAACAAAACATTAATAACAATTCATGCTTACATTCACGCCTACAGTATATATATACTATAGTAAATATATACACACACACACTACCACACTACAGTATGTGTATATATATATATATATATATATATATATATATATATATATATATATAGTGTGTATATTGTGTATATGGTGGGTGTGTGTGTGTGTGTATAAATATAAA
>JAPZDV010000004.1:7568267-7586350 GCA_029814665.1 Acanthurus lineatus | reverse complement strand
TCACTGTTTTATTCTTAAAAAAAACAAATTTAAGGACACACAAATCAAAGATTAGTAAAGGAGGTTGATGAGAACAGTAAGTGTGTGCTGGTTGAGTTGTGGTGGGGGGGTGGGGGGGTTGTCTCAGTCATTTTTCCACAGAGAAGCACACTGTGTGATTTAATATGCTAACAGAGTCTGGATTGAACTCTGGTGGCTACATTTCTTCCCTTACAGCAGGCATGTTGAGACAGGAGCTGGTGCTCTGAGGTATGTGTCCCTGTTTGGTCTTCCCCGAGGGAACATATTTGTGGAGAACTCACTATAACATGCTGAACAAAGAAAACTCTCCTGTTGTTTGTTTTACAGACTATTTGAAGGGTCATTTTCAAGCTTTTCGTAAACCAGGTATCTCTTAAAGGTCATAGATGTTTTCTCTTTTTCCATGACTTACAGAATGTATCTCTGTAATATTGTCTATAGGCATATTCCTCTGTTCTGTTAAGACATTATAGATACACTTTACCTGCAGATCTTGGCTCTTGCATTCAAGGATGTACAATGTACCACTGAGGCATGCAGGAAGTAAATAAGGAATTTTATTTCCTCTGTACCTCCACCGCTCAGACAAACATGCTTGCACACACTTTCATACACTTAGATCCACCTTAAACCAGGTCTCACATGAGCGTGACTTGTTGTCTTGTCCCTGTTTACAGTAAACCACACTGAGTCTGGGTGTATGCGTTCTCTTACTAACCTGCTGTTGTTTGTGTGTAACTTCACTTTACTCCTGTGTGAGATACTTGCTAAAAACATCAGTGCTCCACCTGCTCAGAAAATGACCGTAACACTATTCAAGGACTGAGTCCATATGTTTGCATTAGTGGAATTTAGTGCATTCACTCAAGTGCTTTAAGGTACTTTTCTTCCAACTTCTTTGCCAGTTTTAGTTACTTTTAAGATTATGATTTTTTGTTCCTGTCTAGTAAAACTATTGTACTTATTAGTTAGTGACTTTTAATGTTTCTGATAAACTGATGTATTTTTCTTAAATTGACAAACATTTCTGAGCCAATAAAAACTTGACTTCTACAGAGATGTGGATCACTAATGACAGGGATGCTACAAATATATGAGGCTTCATAGAAAATTATGAATTTTTGAAGATTAAACTATCCAGTGGTACATAAATTACTTAAATTAGCCCCAGCCAAAAAAAAAAACCAAAAGTTAAATACAACATAATGCAACATTTACATCAACACAAAAATGTCAGATAAAATAGTTAAACACTGATGGGGATCATTTCACTACTAATGACTTTTATTACTATCAATACTCTAAGTTAAGTTTGCTGATAATACTTAATTATTTAATCTTCAAGTGATGTTTTTAGGGCTTTTACATATAACAGAGTATTTTTACCTTGTGGTACTAGTACTTCTATTTAAGTAATAGATGGACTACTTCTGCCACAAGAAGAAAATAAAACCAGTTCAATTGGGAATAAAAGCCATGGGAAAAAGCTGACTTTAGGGTCAGTGGTTAAGGTTGGGTCAAGGTTGGGGTAAGGGTTAGTGTTAGGAACGTAGTGGTTGTGGTAAATAAAGGCTCAGTTAAGTTTCCAAAGAAATGGACAAAAGTTTGTGAAAGTACGCAAATGTGACCTAAATAAATACCATCTGAGCTTGACACTGATTTTGCCTTAAACATTTATCAGAACCAAACCTGAATAATATTAAAACATGCAATAATATGGAAGTAATGAGGATTTTATGTAAAAGAGTATAGTCAATATCACAAACAATGCAAATAACAAATATCACACAGTCAAATTCTGAGCAGAAATCTGCCGAAATGTTCTAAACATATTTTAGATGGAGATATTCCTCTAAAGTTTATTTTTGAGTGAATTTTACTGTTATTTAGTTTACTGTTTGTGTTATATTTAATATTAATGTTCACTGTTAAACTGTGAAGTATCCATTTTCTCAATGACACATTTAAGGAATCCCAAGACTTTTTTTATTTCACTCCAATAAATGGAATGTAATCCCCATCAAATATAAACAAACAACAAATGGAAAACGTGCAAATATACATGCTTGTGAAACATTGAACAAAGAAAAGCGTGGAAGACAGTTCCCTGCAGAGACAGCTTTCCTCCTTAAGCAGAGGCTGAACGAAGTGGAGTGTGTGTGTGTGTCCTAGACGTAGTCCCTGCCCGGCGGCCCTGCAGAGCGGGGTGGAGGGTAGCGTGGAGATTTCCCTGAGTCTTGGCTGGAGCAGTGGCAGCAGAGGAAGCCCCCTCCAATAATGATGAGACAGGCAGCTCCCCATCCAACATACAAGGCACTTCCAAATTCATACCTGTGAATGAGTCACATATCACACAATATCACACTGTGGCCTATGTGAACATTTGTAAAATAAAGACAGGAGGGGTTTTTTTATACAAATTCACCATCATCACAAGCACAAACTGATCTTACTGTATTCAGTTAGATCTGATTCGCAGCAGTGACCATCGAGTATCACAATGTTTGCTTTTGATTGTTTGTTTATGGCTTTTTATTGTGTCCTGTAGTTAGTTACAGTAGTATGAAAGAGAATGCTGAAAAATGAAAAGAAAAGTTTTATGAGATAACTTTTGTCTCTCTGATGTCTGTAATGTAAATATGAAGCAACTGCTAATTAGCTTCATTAAGAAGAAAGACTTTAAACAGAAGAAAACACAAGCCAGTAAACCAGCTGTTGGCCTCATATGTACTGTATTTATCCCACAGCATGTGAGGGTAGAAAGTATCATAGTACATTTACTCAATTCCTGTACTAAACCCCTGCTGAGCTTTTTGCCTCATCTCTCTGGCAGTAAGAAAAAAATACACAAACACTTTCAATGTCATGGACATATAATTAGAGCTGAGTTCAGTGCTGATGGCAGGGCTCCATTCATTCCTATGAACACTGCTCAGTGGCACATGAGGCCAAGAATGTCACACCTTGCTATCAAGGAAATACCTGGATGACTGCATTCTCTCCAAGCTGACTAATTTTAGTTAACTCCTCTAACTCAAACATGGAAACAATGATTTAATAGTACAAGTCTTCCAGCCTTTGACTTTCCATGTATTATCAGACTAAATGGACCAAATTCTGTGAGTGGAATGAGTCATTTTATAGGGATTGTGATACAGACTAAGTCTTAGGAAGATGCCTTTTTGGATCTGTGTGTGTAACACAAAGTTGTAATTACACTGGTTGACCACTATGTCAAATTTACTTCAAACTCAGAGCATTCCCAGGGGTCTTCCTGGGGTCCCACAATCAGCTCTGGCAATCCAATGTTTGCTGGATAAAATAAAACACAATTCTAACAGCATGATGCAAGCAACCACAGATGCTAGCTTTAAACGCTAGTATACTGTGATATACAGATGAATTACCTCATCATGATAGGCTTAATTGTCATCGTGTGAACTAAGTTGGCATAGGCTTGAATCTAATGATATTTATTCATATGAAAAGGTTGTAGCTGTAAATGTTGAATTTAGTGGGGAGGCTGTACATTGCAACCAAGTGAAAAATCCCAGAGAAGGAGAACCTACGTTAAAGAGGAGGAGTGTGAAAGAGGCGAAAGGCCCTCTTTAAAGCAAAGCTCTTAAATCCTACATAACTTTCCTTTGGATGTCCAGCATCTAGGATTTAAGGGGATCTATTTTAAGAAATGGCAGATTTTTTTTTAATTGACATTCAGATTGTATATGTATTTATAACATATTTAGTATGTTATCATTGGTGCACAATCACTACCATGTTTCTACAGCAGTCCAAAACAGACAAACCAAACACTGGTTCTTATGAGAGCTTTTTGCATTATTTTGGAGCTCTGAAGCCACAGAAGATTCTCTTTTTAGCTTGGAAAAGGAGGATGAGGAAATGTTAATAATTGCAGTGTAATCTGCAACTTCACTACTAGTTGCCACTAAATCCCACACACATTTGAATACAATTTTTGAGTTAACTATTGTTATTTAACACATTAGTCAATAGTTGATTAAAATTTGACAACTTAAATATGCAACTGAACAATTTATAAATTAAGCTATGAATGTAACCACCCAGAAGTTTACAGTCAAGTTATTGAGTTAGTATCCAGTGAATACATTCACTTGAGATATCTTAAATACATTATTATTTTTCTTCCTTGAAAGACGGACTTTAAGAAGCAAGTCTTTTTTTCCAGAGTGGTATTCTTATGTCTGCTACCATTGAACATGTCAAACTATTCTTTTAAGCATCAGCATACTAAGTGGCATCATAATGAAAGACTGCGAGTGTCTGTGTCATTACAGAGCAACAGCTGATAATCAGGGTTAATTCCAGTCCAAACAGCAGAAGAGGATGACTTCACCTGGCATTGGTGGGAGTGAAGGGATCATAGAATTCCTTTGCTATCCTGTGGCCGTACCAGGACGTTCCTACCAGGGCAAGCAGACCTGGGAAACCATGACCAGAAAAACATTTTTATTGTTGCATTATGCAGGTTAAAACATGCAGGAGCGGGTCATCTGTCAAGATAAAACCGCACAGATTCACTACAAGTCAAATCATGTTCAAAGGTTATTACAGTACTGTTTAAATGCAAAACCTACAGAAGTTTGGTGAAACATTTTTAGGGCAAAAACTGATGTTCAAGCAGTGTTGCAAGTGTGTGTGTATGTGTGTGTGTGTGTGTGAACTGGACTCTGACCGGCGATAATGAGGATAACTCCTCCAGCCAGAGCCACTTTGTCCTTTTGCTGTGGTTCTTCTGCCATACAGGTGGTGCACCTCATGCCCACCATCTCCACCAAGATAGAAATTAAACACAGCAAGATGGAGGACAACATCAGCCCCCTTGCCCCCTGTACAATCCCTGCAGACAAAGACAGGACACATAATCACTTCCATCATTTCACAATTGTGGTTTTCTCACTCTTTTTGTTTGTTTGACTCACATTTTTTTCACTTTCTAAAGTTAATGGACAAGCTTACTTTTTGTATATGATTTTTTTCTACTGGTAAAAAAAAATTCTCCAAGCATTAAACTGCATAAACACATTGATTCCATTTACCCTATTTGTAATGTATCTAAAATAAAAGCTTAAAACCCTTGACCTTGCAGTCTTATGGCTGTAGTACGTGTCTCATTAACTTCAGAGCTCTTCTTGTTCACAACAGGCAGGAAAAAAGCAGGAGTTCAAATAGCAAGAGTTACATCTGGCTGGCGTGTATTTCAAACATTTCTTTAGAGAATTCCTTTAAATCTGATTGAGCTGGTATCAATTATTATGATCTAAAACTTAAAAATCAATAAGCAAAGATATAATTAACACTGAAATCCACCTGGTCATCAGTAACCTCTATTCCCTTTTAACTGATCTCTAGAGGAGAAGTTTCTTTTGCAGCAGCCAGCTGCTGGTATTTGACGGACATGTCTCTGCAGGCACAGAGAAAAGAGCTCTTTCCAAACCCTCCAGGAAGGTTTGAATGACCATGGAGATCTGCACAGCCCTGTTTTATAGCATATAGGCCCAAGAATCCTAAACTTTAAAACTATTTTATAAATTCAGAATTTAAATTTCATAAAGTCACTATTGAAAACAATCAAAGTTGATTGCAAAATGCCCTCAACCTCGTTGTTGAAGGGGGAGAAATTTAGAACTCTTATGCAAACAGGACATGTGAAACAACATTACCTGGTAGCTGGAGGAGTGAATCATACACTTTACACTGAACCTGACCGGTGCTCTGTGACACACAGGTCTTCCACAGCCCTTCATACATCGCCTGAGCTGTGATGATGTTGTCTCCTGCGTAGGAAGAAGCTTTCCATTCCACCATGATCGTGGATGCTATCGTGCCAATGAAGCCCAGGAAGGCCAGCGTGAAGCCAAGAAGCTGTATTCCTGCATTGGCCATCGTTTAACTTCAGAAACTAATAAAAAAAGAAAGAAAATGATAGAAGTGAAAAAAATTCCAAAAGTTTAAAAAGTTCCCCAAAGCTTCTTGATGTACTTCCTGCTAGGTTTGGGTGGTGGGTCTGATCCCTAACAGAGCTGTCTACCTGTGCATCATCAGTGCATACCTGGAGGAGAGGGAGGATCCACAAATGCCATCACCTCTGATTGAAGTTATGAGGAGCAGGGCGACACCTGGTGGAGCTGATGGTCTCCTACAACATAAATGTACGGTACAGTACATCCCCCATTATAAGTACAAAGCTAAGTACATTAAGTACTGATGCCACCGTCCAGACTTTAAAGTCTTTCATTATATCAATAATACTAAATAATAATGAGGTCAACATATATTTTTATTATATTAAAAGATGTACAAACCCTGAGCTTGGGAAAATTCTCAGAAACACTGTCATCATACCAACTTAACACCACATGAAAACATTTGACAAGGTCTTCTCTTCATTCCTCTCTGTTTTTGTGTCATTGTGCTGCATATGTCAATGTTGCAGATTCCTGTTTTATATAACATATTTTTTTGAAAGAATAATTACTTTGCACAGCTGTTTTGGCCAAAGCTTCTGTGAAAATCACTTGAGTTAAAGAAAATAAATAAGAATAAAATAAATAGGGCTAAAACAGATAAAATTGTTAGTTCTGGGGGCACTTGTTGTAGTATTAATTGAAAGAGGAGAAAAAATGAGGAATGACAGAGTTTTCAGGGATGTGTGTTTACTCTCTGATCTATTTGTTTTGTTTTAGTAAATAGTGACTCAACTCTCTCAGACCTTTAATATAAGTCCAAAAAATAGATATAATTGCTTTTTTCTTCATTTTTTTCATCATAACAGTGCATTAAAGTAAACAGAATTCTGCTGTGAGAGCTGGTTTGCAGAATTACTGCATAGTCCATGTTTTTTGTTGTAAGTGAATGAAACCATGGCAAAAGCTAGCCACTGACCAAAGGTTTTGTCTTGCCTAATTCAGACTTCATGTCATTTGCACTTTGTGTCAGCTGGCTGACTCAATCTCTTTCAAATCTGTTCCAGTGCTACGGGATCCCTGTTTCACAGAGGTATGTTCGATTTTAATCATCTGAAATACAGTCTGAATGTTAATGATTATTCGCTTTGTGAAACATTAAATGATATAGTTTCATCTCTTAAATCAACATAATAGTGACTTAGATAATCTGATAGTTTAAAGAAGTTTACTTGATGTTTTGACAGTGAAAATGAACAGAGACTTGGGCCTGATTCTGCTCCTGGTGCTGCTCCTCTGTCACAATGGCAAGGCACAAACCTCTTGTCCATACATGTGCCAGTGTTTCACTCCAGTCCAAGTTCTGTGTGCTGATGGAGGGATGGTATCTTTACCCAGGAACACGTCCAGGCAGCTCAAGGACTTCATTATAATGACTTCACCCCTGGTCTACTTGTTCTCACACACTTTAAAGGATAGCCCACAACTCACCAAGCTTGTATTTCTAAACAATGCACTGAGAAGTGTTCACTCCGAGTCTTTTCAGCATCTGTTGGAACTGCGGGAGCTTGAAATCAGCGGGAACTCTGCACTCGAGCATATATATCTGGGGACTTTTGCAAACCAGGGAAATTTAACTAAACTGATACTTAACTACAACAGGTTCAAGACGTTGCTCCCCGGCATGTTTGACTCTCTCAAACAGTTAGAAACTTTGCAGATGAAGGGCAACATTTTATCGGATCTGCCTCCATTTCTTTTTCTGAACCTCCACAATCTGCAAGTCCTGGATTTGTCCCAAAATAAACTCGAAGGAGTCACAAGGGAAACTTTTGCTGGTCTGGCAAGACTGGAGACCCTAAAATTGAGTTACAACCTCATCAGCAATCTCCCATCTGACACGTTTTACAATATTTCTCAGCTAACAGAACTTCACTTAGAAGGAAATAAGATAACAAAGCTCAATGATGGCATCTTCTTTGCGCTAACTGAACTGAGGGTGCTGAACCTCCGTGGAAACCTTCTTACAACCTTCAGCGATACAGTGTTTGGATCTGAGGCCTCAAATTTAAAGGAGTTGAACCTAAAAGGTAACAGGCTTACTGAGCTGTCATCTCTAAGCAGTTTGACATCTCTTTCCACCCTCATCTTGTCCTCTAACCAGCTCTCCAGCCTTCCTGAGGACTTATTTAGAAACTTCACAATGCTGGAGTACCTGGATCTATCTGAAAACCAGCTCACCTCGCTGCCTGAAATGATTTTTGATGATATATTAAGTCTCACCGTGATCCACCTAAACAAGAACAACCTGACCAAAGTGGACCCCAAACTGTTCGAGGACCAGGTGCTCATTCAGCAGCTCTACCTGTCTGACAACCAGCTGGAAACCCTCCCAGCAGGACTTTTTGACCCTTTCGCCATGCAGCACACAGTGAGACTGCATGGAAATCCCTGGAAATGTGACTGTCACATGTGGTATCTGCATGACTGGGCGTTGAGAAACAGCCAAGACATAGAGATGCTTGACAGGATGCTCTGTGAGGGCCCTGGCTTTCTGAGGAGGCGGCCAGTCGTCTCCATCGACAAGGACCAGCTGGTGTGTCGGCCAGCGAGAGATGAGATGCCTGATCTCAGCCGCTGTAGCCAAGAATCTTCCGGCGACACTGTAATTATCAAGTGTAAAGTGGATAAATGCTCTCCACTGACAGTGAGGGTGCAATTTCAGGAGGACGATGGCAGCATAAGAGAGTCTATTATGAACAATGAGCCTGATTATTCCTATTGTATGAATGAAACAACGACCGAGAGCCCTGTTTACTAGTTCTCCCTGATAATTAGACTTTGTTCTCTGTGCTAATATGTTGTTTGGCACATTAAGCATCCCAACTGTCACAGTCAATACTGTAAACAAACCTGGAACTTGACAGTTGATAAGCAGCGTACATGAGTGCTGCTGAGTGATAAGGGAGGTGGATGAACCCTTTTCCTGTAAAGTCTGAAGTTCAGTCCACTCATTTTATCACTTCAATTGTAAAAGAAAGCATGAGTAATATCTGATCATTTGTTAATCTGTTGAATATCCAGTTGATACTTCTGTTCCCTTGTTGATGGACACTGGCAGAGTTCAGATGTCTCAGGACTTCTACAGGCTAAATTAACATTGTAGGTTGAAAATCATCAGGACAACAAGTTCACAATACTTACTTGACATGTTGATTTACAGGGGATAAGTTAAGCAGTTTCAGGAGGTTTCAAAACAGCTTGCCATTTTAAATATTATGTTTGCTTCAGATTATTAGTTTGAATTGAAACATTTATAATACTTTGAAAAGACAGGAAACTTTGGTCATTGGATTTTTTTTATTTCTTCGTTAAACAGCCAAAGTTCATCTGATTGACTCAAATATGCCCATAAATTAATAAGTTAAAGTCTTATTTACATTTTGTTTATTCACATTTGCCCTGAAAGTTAGTGACGTGTGACAAAATGAGATGCAAAATCACTTTAAATAAACTCGCAGATTTCTCAGAGTTCAAACATTGTTGGAAACATTTTGGTTAATGTAAGTACACAACTTAACAGAATTTATAGCAGATGTTTTTAAACAACTTAATGTAGAAATGTAAGTTTGAATTCAGTAGTTTCTACAATGTAAATATAATCTAAGTCAAAGCCCTGCATTCAGGGATTTTTCTTGAGTAAAAGTGTAGAAGTTTTGTCAGCAAGATGTGTTTAAAATATTTAATGTTTAAAAATTCAGAATACAAAAATATATACAAAATATGGTTTCTCTTGGTATGTATTATGTCATTGGGTTATTATTTCTGATGCATGTGCATGCAGCATTTTAATGCTAGTTTTGACTCTTAGACATTGAGCAGATTAGTCTGTAGCACTGCATCATATTTGCTAAACTCATCATTGGGTATGTATATAAAATCATGAGCAGAAAGGTAACCTCTGAAGTATAGTTGAGCGGAAACATAAAACTACTAATTAAAAGTACAAGTACTTTAAAATTGTGATTGTTCAGTTTTTCGTGTTTTTTCACTGAATATACTTAGTTATGGTTTACTACTAACTCTGGTGTTGAAATGTTATTTTGTTTAACTTTGGAAGCTTAATTTATACAGGATGGTAGCAGTGAACCACCCTTTCAAAAGTCCTCCTCTGATCACTCCACTGCTCCTAAACACTGGGAGGGATGATAAAGAGTGAGGGAGGAGGGAAGCCTCGACACAACAAGGCACACAGATGGCTACACCTTGAATACAGCCCTCTAACCCGGGGTTAATAAGGGTCAAAGGCCAGGGGGTCGATTGGGTCCTCGGTCCGAGTTGAATGACATCACAATTCTCATGACACAAAAGTCGTGGCTGTCTTACTCCCAAAGTTTGTAGGCATGGCTTTAAGTTGGAGGTAATCTTCACGGGACCAAAGCTACGGCATAAACAGGATGTAAAATACAGAGTTGTTGGCCAATGAGCAACAACACATGTGGAAGTTGTTAAGTGCACAACTTTATTCAGCGAGGTTGCTCAGGTTCATAGCTAAAGAAGAAACTCAAAGGATATGTCAGTCAAAAAAAAAATGGATCCTTTAGACAAAATTTTTTGTTTGTTTGTTTGTTTTATGTTGATGGATTTATTTGTGAAGTCTTTTTTTAATTTTAGTGTTGAATCATTTTTTTTGGTTTAAAAGACCAGAGTTACTATAATGTGATTATTTTTGTATCAAACAGCAGGATCAAAGATGTTTAATCTGAGTTTGTGTTTCAGCCTCTTGATCAAATCTATCTCTGACAGAAACCAAATTTGAGCAAAAAGAGAGTACTTACTTTACTCAGCCTGTTAAAAAAAACCTCTAATGTTGTAAATAAGCAACCTCATGTTAACATGCTGGACAAACCACCACATGTTACTGCAGTGTTTGTAGTTGCTGAACTGGTCAATAATTAACTAAATCAGATTTAAAGGTCCAGTGTGCAACATTTAGTGGCCTCTAGTGGAGAAGCTGCACACTGTACATGATTGAATGTCCCTTTCCAAGCATGTTAAATATCCTCATTAAAAAAACAAAAACAAACAAACAGAACGGATAGGCCCTCTATGGAGACAGTCTTTCATTCTACGCTATGGTAGAAACATGGCTGTGCAACATGATGGACTCCATGAGAGAGGGCCTGCTGCATGTGTAGATTTAAATGGCTCATTTTAATTCTTATACATTGATGAAAATATGCCTATGAGTATTATATTCAACCTCTGAAATGTTCTATAAATAGATAACCTGAAGTTCAAGATGCTGGATCTTTAAGCTTCTTGAAATTTTTAGTTTTACAAAATACCTGAAAAAATGAACTCCTGCTCTGTGATGCATAGCTTCAGAGGTTGATGGAGTTATCATCATACCAAACGACCTGTCAGCGTCCATCACTGCCATCAACTCTCATTGCCTGGCAGTCTGACAACAGCAGGGTGTGAGTGGTGTCCTGAGGCGCGATGAAAAGCAGCTCTTAACCCCCACAGTCAGATCCCGTCCCTCTGTCCTGCTTAGTAAGCACTTAGCTCTGGACACCATGCTCCTCACAGCAGCTCCTCAGATGGGAGAGGAAAGAAACGGAGGGGTGTAGACATTATCTGGTGAGACACAAAATGTCTAAAACAACACAAAGCACTGGGGGGTTTCCCACAGAGTTTAGACCGGCCGGTGAGGAGGGAGGTGTCGAGGGCAGGGCAGAGTCCTTGGGACAAAGAGCAGAGGTCATCTGAGACTCAGCGCCTGGGGCAAGAATTCAAGATGAGCATTTTTGATCTGAAAATGTAAACTAAATTCAGGTTGCTGTGTTTGTGTGTATCGCCAATTTCAGTATCAATATTATTTTACTGCCTTGATAACAAGAGAAAAATGTTAAGTTTTGAGAATAAAAATCACAAAAATTAGTAAAATATAAATTTGTAATTTACTACTCATGCTTATTGGATTTTTTCAGCTTAACTCAAATGAGCCCAGCCAATCATGAAATGATAACCAGCACCAGTTGCGATCATGTGGGCAGGTGTCTATTAGATCCTCTCTCTTAGCCAATGAGAGGGTGATACACATCCTCCATGACACAATGACCCAAACTTCTCAAGAGCACAAATAGGCCATTTTGCACACTCAAAATGTGAGCCTTGCTTACAAACAAGGGTCAATATTTACCCCTCAGTGCACTCAGACCCCTGGGTGGAAGCTAAATTGCTGTTGCTGACCAAATTAAGAACAGCTGACCTGATGTGAGTGTTAAGTGGACGCAGAGATGTCACCAGAATGGTAATCTTTTAGCATACTAGTACACTGGCTTTTGTCTTGCCCATTCCTATGGGAAGATAACAAGAGGCTATAAGCTCCTTATCATCACATTACAATTATGGAGGATGAATCAGGAGCTGTGGCCCTGTAGACCCTGCTCTCATACCGCTATCCTTGTTTTGTTTTCAGCTCCCCAAATAGAGAGTTTGTATTATGCATGCATGCAGCTCCTCATTGTGTATTGGAGTGTCACTGCAAAACCGAGCAGTTTTTCTTTTCTTTTTTTTTTGCTGCAAAACAATTGAAATACCTCCCGTACTCCAACCTCCGGCAGCAGAAGTGATTTCTGAAGAGGCCATTGTTTCACAATGGAAAAGACATGCTAAAACGTTGCTTGAGTGCACTTCACATATGAAGCTTTAGTGAAGCACCAGTGAGCAGCAGCATTCAGTAACATCTGATAAATGCAGCACCATCAGGTTCAGAGCTTGTCATGTGCTGGTTCCAGGTTTGAAGAGGCCAGCACTGACCTGCTTAAAGTGTCAAATCCTGAGAGGGAATCCTCAGCCTGCACTAAATGTTAAGAAGCTGGGGATTAATTTGGGTCTACATGCTTTGAAACTCTTTTTTTATATGGTGGCTTCCTGAGGAGTTAAAGATCTATCTAAAGAAGATGACCCTAAAGTTTATCTTCAAGGTATATACTAAATATGTATAACTGAACTAAACAGGATTGTTACTTTTGTTATATATTATCAGAGTTTAAGTTTTTGAGTTTATCACTGGCTCATTCAACTCGCCAAAGTAGTATAAGCTGACAGAAAAATGATTAAAGTGTTGCCTTCATTATATTTTTGTGGGCTGTGTGTGGTTTGTTGTGCTTAGTCTCTTCTGATTATGTATTCAGCTTGCAGTTGCCACCACCTCCAGCCCTGAACTACATGCTGTGCATGAAAGTTTTCTCATGAGGGAGGAAAAGCTCAGTTTCAGAAGCTTGATTGATGAAGGTTTTCTCACCATCGAATCCATTGTACAAGTGTTTGCTATAAGGGTTAGTTCCTTAATATAATTGTCTCTGACTGGTATTTTGTTTTATTATACATTTTTATCAGTTGAACCCACCAGTTAGTATTCGCTGAGTGATATTTTCTCAAAAAAAGAAAAAAAAGCACATTGAAAGCTCCAGCTAAACTGTTTGCAGCTTGTCTGATTAAGTGACTGAAAAGCCAACAACTTAGACGGAGCTATTTTCCTTTGGACAGATCAGTGCACAGACACTTTAGATTATTTGTTGGAATATTTTGGCCTTAAATTGATGGTATGAATCCGACATGCAGATGCAAAACGATGGACACATTTCAAGCACAAAGCCCAAGTTGTAACAAACTCAAAACTCTTTCAGCTTCTCTTTAAGTTCCATCAGGGAGGATCAGACTTTGCCTCACAAAGTTCGTTGGTCTTGCTGGACCAAAAAGTTGAGATGGTAATTGGACCATCTGTATGGAGGGATGTCTCAACTTGAATTGCCACCTGCAGTGAAAGTGTATCTTTATTATCCTCTTCTTAAGCCTCATGAGCATATGGCCAGTAGCTCCAGAGAAAACAAGACCTCCACTCCTCCTCCTCAACACTTGCAACCACATCTCCTTTGAAGATGCTATGACAGTTTTAATGGTCACACCATCATCAGTCTGTGTAGCTCCAAACTAATAAATTTTACACTTCCAGTGTTTTTTGTGTCATGTTGATACTAAACTCCCCCCCGGAAGCCAAACTTCCACCAGTTTGTTTTTGAGTTTTTTCAAAAACAACCAGCTAAATCAAAAAGGGATGAATTGGAGTGACGGGACAAAGAACATTGTTCATTCACCATTGATATCCAGTGCATAAACTATTCATTAGCCTTGATGTGAACCACCACTGACTACTTCGACCCCCATCAAGTACCATAACAACCTCAAGAACAATACTACGCCGATCCACCCGCAGAGGCGGAGGCGGTGAAGGTTTCCGGTGAGTGTCAGAGGGACACAAGCAGGGAACCTGTCACTGTTGTCGCTGTGTTTGTGAGGGAAGGTCATCAATCACAGAGCACAGGCAAGGGGCAAGACCCACCCTGCCTCATGTTTACCACTCTCTGCTTTAAAATGTTTGGGAAAATACTGCAATAAAAAAGTGGGGTTTTGTTCAAGGAGGGGGAAAGGAGAGGGGATAAGAAACAATCAGACAAAAGATGTAAGGAATGGACCAACACTGGTAAACAACCCAAATTGCCTTAAGAATTGCATCTTCACTGTTGAACCTCCTCCATCAAAAGGACTCCAGGTCCTCCATCAGGTATGGAAAGGAGCGACCTGTTAGCACTTCACAGTTCCTCTTATCTGAAGAGAACAGCCTGGACTTAGGAGTTCTCAAAAAGCCTTTAAGACCAGGACCTTTGGGAGCGGCCAACAATAAGCCTTCTTTAGCACGGTGAAAGTGACAGCATGGTCCTCCCCCCTCTCAGCCATTAAACCTCTTCCTGGATAAACAAGGGGAAGGCCCTTTATGAAGATGGAGAGGGTCACAAAGAGAGGACCCATTGAGCCACTGAGGGGCCCGTCTTTGTTTTTGTGTTTCGGAGGGTCTTCTCAAAGGATGCTCTGATAGGAGGGGGAGCTCTAGTTTTGTCTTTAAGTCCTTGTTACTGCCAGTTTTCCCTCAGCTGTGCCAAAACAGAGATGTAAACTTAATTGACTGTATCATTTGCTCAATGTAAGAAGTTTTAATAAGTTTGAGAGTGAGCGAGATGATTTGATTTGTTGACCCACTGACTTTTATCTTGAATGGCAGAGTTAAAAACATTTTTTTAAACAAGTTTTGCTCTTTAGAAAATTGATGCATAAAAACAATATAAAATCAAGATTGCAAGATATGTGCACCTGTTTTTTTAATTCTTCACAATTAAGCACAAAGTGGTCGCTGCTGCATTTATTCCTGTTATGACCTAATCCCTTAAATTCCATGAATATTAAATCAGGAACAAGCCAGTGGTCATGGATTGTGTGAGGGTGTTTGCCTCTGGAGGTGCCACTGTTTGATGCTGTCAAAGGGAGGCCCTGTCTTCTGGTGATGGGCTGCCAGGTCTGTTGATGGGTTGCCAGATTCAGGGGCAACCTGCTGTTGGAGCTGCGTTTGTCTTCTGAGCGTGAATGAGGGGCACCTGTGACCTCTGGCCACGCTCTGCTTGCGTCCTGCTGTGTGAGCACCACGCTCAGGACACACGCTGGGCCCGTCAGCCCTTCAACTGTCCACTAAATGGACAACGATTGGACCGGCTCTGCAGGACTGCCGCTGATAAGCAATTGCACAAACACACATATATCATCAGATCCTTTCAAATCAAACTCATGGTCTGCTTTGTGAAACAGGTTATCATTCATCTGGAGGCATACACAGACACTAATATCATGAACTGTATAAGACACAAGTATTTTATTTAGTCTGGTCCTCATGTAGTCCTGTCGCTAGGTTTATTATTACCCACTCTATTTTAGCATGATTTCCCATCCCATTAGCCCTGCTTACGTGTCAACAAACACTCTCCCACCCGCCTCCCTGCACTGACACAACACCTTTTGACTCAACACACTTCTCAGGTTCCTTACCTCATTAGAGAGGTATTTATTTCCAACCAGAGGGCAGTTTCCTGTGTAACTGCAGAAGTGATGATCAGATGCAAACAAGGCACATCTGATGGAGGCTATATTTACGAAGAATGTTAATTTGAAAAAAACTTTTCACATGTCAGCAGTGAGGTAAAAGTGTAACCCACAGCGTTGTCCATGAAGGAACAAATCTGTGACATGACAACCTGGGAGGATTTGGGCCGATGAGAAATGACAAAGACACCACTGAAGCAAGTGTTGTAGTAAAGATCATAGAAACATTTTATTAATCTCTAAAAATACAGTGCTTTTCAAGAGCTTTTCGAGGATTTTCTTGACCTCCTGAGGCAAATCAATTGCAATATCAAAAACAGAGAAAATCAGAGCAAGCTATGAGGCCAAGAATATCTCCTACTGTCCGTATAAAAAACACATTTGTGTGTAAACATCCAACAAGTGGGTTTTGAAAATATTTACAAAATGTATAAAAATATGTTTCATTTTGGAAGAGTCCTTGAGCCGATCTCCTACCACGGCCTCCACACAGAGTCCGAGGAGAGCGGAGGTGCAACAGGTGACATGTGATGGCTGTTTTGTACACTCAGAGGCATGAGAGCTGCACTGGGAACGAGAAAAGCAAACTGTCCATCCGGCGTTGGCACAACCTGGAAGCCGCCGTACAGCTTCATTGCGTCCGGTGAGACGTGCATCGCTGAGCCACTTTTGCAGGGCATCTGTGGAGCCGAAACAGCTGGGATCTGTGTGCTGGTCTGTCCGAGGGCCAGTGCACCTGGGCGAGGTGTGTAGAAGTTCACGGCGTTGATTTGGCTCACGCACGCCGCCAGGTGACTGAGGAGACGAGTCCTCACCTCTGTGTTCACACCTTCACACGTGGAAAGGAAACGAGTGACTTCTCCGACACACTCACTGAACCCAGCTCTGTATTTACCCAGGACGGATGGGTCCGTGTTCACTGCAGCTGGAGAGGAAAACACAAATATGTATGTTAACAGAGAGACAGACAGACAGACAGATAGATAGATAAGTAGGGGCAGCACACCAGCTTTACAATAAATCTTGGAGACAGTGGGAATATGTTGACCATCTAAATTTTAACATCCAAGAATTATGCTGCATGCATGAACAAGATCAATCCAGTCATGATGTCACATACTGGTCATCTGAAGTCGCTGCAGGTTCCTCAGGTGCTTCACTGTCATTTCCAGGATGTCCGCCTTCTCCAATTTGGAGTGTCTGGAGCTCTAATTGGACAAAAGTGACAATTTACTACAAAATTAGCCAATTTGCTTCATAAATGCATTTTATAAATAAAAACTCAGAGTTCAGCTTCTTACATCTTTCTTGAGGGCGTCCATGATGAGGGTCTTCAGCTGGCCCAGACTCTCATTGATGCGCGCACGTCTCCGCTTTTCCATGATTGGTTTGGAGGACTTAAGATAGAAAAAAATGTTGAGATCACTTTTATTTTAAGATTATGATAATAACAGCTGACAGGCAGATAAGTAAAAGTAAAACAATTGTTTCTTTTACCTTTCTGTTCTCTGACAGAGTGCGGGGCTTTTCGGGTGTGGAGTCCCCCAGCCCTCTTGCCGGTGTGGCAGCCACGGCGGATGGAGATGTTCTCTCTACGGTACCGGCTGGCATCTTGAGTTTAACAGTTGAAAACAGAAGGACAGTCCAAATAAAAACTTTCTCAAGGAAAGATGTACATAGATAAAAAAGTCAGTCCAGTGCGGTGAGTCCCGCCTTCTCTTGGCAAACCACAGCGCAGTTTGCTGAAGACAAATGTCCGGAGTGATTTCTGCCTCCTGGCCAAGCTGACACCCACACTGCTCCCGTTTCCAGCGCCTCCGCTCTTATTTATACAGCCCGAGCCTGCACGCGAGCGGCTCGTGTGCGAGTTTCCTGGTTTTCATCAGTCCGTCCAATGGGCGCGCGGGACAAGTGCCGGGGAGGTGGCGGGCTCGTGCGATAAGACGCTCCCATTGGCTACCTGTCAGGATGCTGAGAGACAATTTTTCCCACGTAAAAGTTACTGCAGGAAAACTGCAGCTTCTGCGGTCACATGCATGTGTTTACTCGAGTTAGATAACCTGCTTCATTAAAGAGCTCTGCCGTTGTTGAAAATTGCCTGAGCTAATTGCTAAAAATGAG
>JAPZDV010000004.1:7554434-7568117 GCA_029814665.1 Acanthurus lineatus | reverse complement strand
TTATATTTAAGTCGGAGCCGTTTAATCTGATCTTTAATAGATTCTTTAAAAAAAGCACGCGGCTGGTTTTAAGCTTATATATATTGTTTCTTCTTTTCATGCATATTTTATTTTGGATTGCATTTTTTTGTTTTTGCCTTTGTCAAACTAATTTGAGCCTTTTTTATCAAGTGTAATATTTTTGTGCATACTCAAAGTTAAAAGATTAGATAGTTCTCTTATCTTCATTCCAACTTTGTTCAATGAACTTATAAATTAAATATAAATATTTTTTTCTCAAAAACTTTATCTGTTGAGTTATTTATTCAAATGAGCCTGAAGTGTCATTTCTTACTATAAGATTTGCGGCAAAAACAGAAGCACCATAATTAAAAAAATCATACAAACTCTGATGGTTTTCAAAATTTATTAACCATCAGAGTTTGTATGATTTTGTTATATTAAAGAAAACAAGAAAATGACTTTAGTTAGGTTACAGCGAAGAAAGTTGTACAAGTTTTTTATGTATGTGTGAGTCTCTCTTTTGCACTCTCTCTCTCACACACACACACACTCTTTTGCACACACAGTTTTGGGGTCACTGAGTGCTTCAGAGTTTGAGGTAAAGACACAATCCTCTGACACACTCCAGGCCTGGTGTCCAGTGAAGAAGAAAATCTCTGACACGCTCAGCTGTCCACTCATGCCGTGAACTCTGACACTTCCTGTCTGTCCTCACAGACTGTGTTCATGCAGCAAAGCTTAGCTCAAACTTTCTGGTTTTTAAAAAATATATATTATAATATTATCAAAGAAAGTGAGAAGTTCTCTCTGTTATGTGAAAGATCTAATCCTTAACTGCTTTTTCAGTGTATTTATTCATGGACAAAAGCAAAAAGAACAAGTTTACTTGCAAACAGAAGCTAAGTCTGTTGTATTTTAATAACAATAATGTAACTCTCTAGGATTCTGTGTTGGGCCTAAGTTATAATGTAAATGTATCTAATATGAAGCTGATAAATCTGTTTTGTCTTTTGTGTTAAGGAAATTTTGCAGCTTTGATTCTAGTTACTGTACAAATCAGCCTTCAGAGGGATTAATTAGCTGCTTTTTGTCTGTGTATTATCACTTTACTTTTAATCATTTATCTTTCCTTACAGAAATAGACATCTGAGTCTGAAGGGTCACAAAACAATATTATACTGTTTCCTTTATTTGGAAAGAAGTGTAAGGCAAGAGTTAAGACAGAATCTTGTGCAGATATCACAAGAATCCAATATTTTGTATGAACCACTGAGCACTTTCATTTTAATGTAGATTTCTCTTCCCCCCCCCCCCCCTTTGCTAAACTCATATTACAACTCAGCTCTCTTGTAACAGCTAATAAATATGTACAAATCATTAAATAGCTGTTTCTCAAAGGATTTTATATTTTTAAATCATTATAATAAAAAAAAATTTTTTTAGCTTTTGTCTCTCTGCCTTCTGATTTTAAAGCTTTTCATTCTGCTTTGCAGTTTTTTGTAAAGTGCATACACCATAACTCAGCAAATTTTCTGCATATTGTTACAATTAAATGTAAACCATTGTCAGGTCTTTTAGATAAAAACCAACCCCACTAGTAACTCAATGCCAGTGTGATTAACCATCTCTGGCACACATCTGGCTTGTTTCACAATTTCACTGATAAATTTATTGACAGACGTCTCTGTCTGGTCCAGGTCTCTTAGCGTCAGATGCCTCTATCCTCTCTGATAGACTTCAAACACTCTCTGTAAAGCTCCTAAATCCTCAGAGGTGAAATGACCCCAAAAGCCAGGTCAGTTTTTGTATCCATGTCTTCTTCCCAGTGTGAGAAAGGCCACTTCAAGCACCACTGGCTTCTTAACCTGAGTCAGTAAAACGTCTAAAGAAATCAAGTTAAACCTTGAGCCAAAATGGAGTCAGAGTAAAGAGATCAATCAGTGAAGATATCATCCCAACAGAGCGATCAGTTTATCATGTAGTTTAATAAACATGATTTTAGCAGAGTAAAAGTGATGGAAAGTGATGCACTTTTATGTCTTTGACCTCATGGGAAAGATATTAAAATATCAATATCTCTGTACATTTTAAGTTTCAAACGTTTGACTTAACTCATTAGCAGTGATAACCTCAGACTCTTCTTCTCTCCTGAGATCACTTTTAATGCTCAGTTAATCTTCCAACTGGATGTTTTTACAAGATGCTTCTTTGAAACAGCCTGAGGTTCTGCTCGCGGCAGATGAGAAGGTTTCTAGAGAAGAGGCCCTGCAACAATAAATTACATCCTATCACTTCTGCTTTCAGTGAGCCTGCTGCTCTGCCACAGACAAACCTTTATTGTGCTGACAGGGATGTAGACATGAGGTTTATAGCACAATCCTGATCTGTATCAGTGTGGGAACCCTGGGATGAGAGGCTCCACAGAGAGAAGGAAGGGCTAGATAGCTACCAGAGTATCTGACTGATAACCAAAACATGAGGGACACATGGGCAGGAAGGCAACATTTTTTTTTTTTGGTTCGGTTTGGTTTGGGTTACAGCTTACAATCTGTCATACATAGAAAAAAATCAACTTTTAAGTCTGTCAGGATAGAACATTAAAATCTGAATTTATTTTCAAAAACAACTGTTGCAAATTAAGTTAAAGCTGCAAACATCATTGAAGTTGAAGCTATAAAAGCTATAATAGATATTAATTAAAACATCTTGTTCAGCTGTTTTTTTTCTTGCTGTCATAACATTTTGATGCAATTTAATTGAGGAAGCCATCCATTATAAAAGAACCAAATTCTAACCTTGCTTAGACTTGAATGCAACTATCTAATATTTGCTATATTGTCTCTGTTGTTATTTTTATGCTCTTTGATCACCCACCTTCTTACAATAGCTGTAAAGTGGCCTGCAGCATGTCCATTTAAAAAATCCTGGAAAAAATATTCAAATGAATATAACAAACTCTGTCTGTTAGTAGAAATCATAGAATCTGTAAGAACACATACCTGCCAACACGAGGATCACTGAAACTTTTTTTTTGTGCTGCAAAATGTAAAGTGTTAAATCATTAACTCTTTTTTCTGTATGTTTTTTATCTCTATGAGGCACCAGGACAGCTAAACTGTCTGCATATAAAAACAAAAAACTTGAGTAGTTTTCTTTCATATAATACCAATAAAGTCATATTATTGTGGGTGAGATGAGCAATTTTCCTGTGAAATTTCTGGACAAAAACGTACGCTTTACTTTAGTTCATTCAGTTAAAACAATTTTAACAGACTGAAATTTAAAATTGATAGAATATTTAAAAAGAGAAGAAAATCTGATTAACATATGCAGTGGGGAGAGTTTCTGTACTGAGCGGCCAGTCGTCACACACCTCACCTTCTTCACCTGGTCTCAAACCTGTGGGCCCTGCTCTCTTCTCCACCCTGCCACCTTCGCCAGGCAGGCAGCGAAATGACCATCCTCATCATCAAATACTGCAAAGGTTCACTTTCAACTGCTGGTGTGAAAACATCTCAGGCCAGGAGGGGAGGGCACAGACAGAGGGGATCACTTAAACATCTCATCCAGCGCTCCGCTCACTCTCTCCGTCCCTCCTTCTCCCTTTGAATCCCCCCTCCCAAAAGAGAGAAGGGGGGCCCTCACATAGCAACTCCCAGCCCCCGGCTCTGCCCGCCTTTTGTCCCCCTCCCCAACAGCAGTTTCTGCTCCAGAAGCCTTAGACAAGGCCTCCATTAATTGCGGGCCTGTGTGGAATACACGTGGGACAATGGGCCCAACAGAGTGTCCGGCCCCCAGACAAGGCTGGAAACAAGTGGTACAGGAATCCGGCAGAATAGACTCGTCCTGGCTGATGTCACTGAATACATTTACCTACCTCAGAGCGCATTCACTCTGCGCTTTGTTTTATTTGGACAAAAAAAAAGAAGGGGTAGGGGGAGGCAGCCGTATCAATGGAGAAGAGAAGCTGGAGCGAGGAGGGGGGGGGGCTCAAGGATGGGAAATAACTGGTTGTCATGGGGACATGCTGAATCAAAAATATGGTCGAATTTAGCGGAGGCAGAGATGTAAAAAGGGTAGAGGGCATTAGATTAAACCCTGCGTGAGATAAGAGAAGGCTGAAAACAGAGGTTTAGTTTTTCTAGTGTATTCAGCCCTGTTTATACGGAAATAAAGAGCGGATAAAGGAGCGGGAGATTAGCAGACTCATCTAGGCTCATGTTTGTCAACAACAACCTGAGTAGTTTCAAGTCAGCTTATTCCAAGTCAGTACACCAGCAGAGAGGATGCTTAGCTATGGCAAGTGAAGCTGCGGAGGGAGAGGGGACCATAGCAACTGGTATTTCAGCTTAACAACCTGCCATCTGTCACCTAACGTGGTGGTTTCTTTCTTTAAAAAAAAGCCAGCATTTAGATCTTCAACTTGGAGGCAAAGGCAATGAGACTGAAGTCTTATTGAACTCTGGGTCTCCTCCTTTGAAAAGGGAACCCAGTCATCGCCTTATCCCTCATCAAACTGAAAAACGCTTTTAGAGATTCTAAGAGAGGCCTCACATTTAATTTTTAAAACCCAGACATGAAAGTGTTCTCAAACCACATTCAGCAATGGAAACTCTTTAAAGGACTAGTTAGCATGTAGATTATATGCATTTCAGTGCATTGTCAAAGTATCTAAGTGTATTTACATGTTAATATGTTCAGGGATACTATCGTCTTGAAAAGGTGTTGGGGGGAGGTTGGTTAACTGTGTATTTTCTCTCTTTGGACCATGGGAATGTGATTTCTTTGTGCCATCAAGGTTCAAACACATTCCTGTAAGGCCATGGATATTATGAGCATTTATTCCCTGCAGAAAAACAACCTGTGAACCTGTTGATCCTGGAGAGAGAAGACAAGGCTTTTGTTGTCCATAAATATATCGTAAAGTTAACTTGGCTAGTGCTTAAAGTGAACCCTATTTTTCTATTTTTCAACAGACAAAAGATGGTAAAATTGGTCCTTTTACATCAGCATCAAGTCAAAATGCTTTAACAAGAGCCCTGCTGATGCACGGCCGTGTGGTGCTTATCCTTATCCATGCTTAGTCCATATCCATGAGTGTGTTTGCATTGGGATTTATGAATGTGAAGATGGCCCATTCTTGCCACTCAAGATGACTCACAAGACCAGCATTTTGGCCACTTAGGCTGTGAAAGCAGCCTGGGGGATGCCCTTTCAGCACTCGAGGACCTCTGGCTGAGTCCCCTTCATACGGGAGATCAGCCTCACTTGGGAAAAAAGTCTGTGCTCTTTACAGGGGGAGCTGTCCTGAGGGATGGGGACGGCGCGCTCCTTGTCCCAGGGCCTCCCTTCTTCACCTGCCGGCTTAGTGCTCATCACTTATGCACATAATCCCTGGTTAGTGCATGTGATCCACCAGCCCGGGCCCAGGCCCCTGGCCCCCCAAGCCTCCCTGCTCACATGCTTGCTGGGTGGCTCCTGGGTGGCCATGGCAACTCTCATCTTCTCATGACAGTTAGGCTTCAGTCATGGCTCTAAGTCCCTCTTCAGTCTCTGCGTCTTTTTCTGTCCGCTGCTTTCTGTCTCCCAAAGCCCTCCTCTGTTTGTGCGTTGCTCTATCTATGGCTCTCTGTGCCTCTTTTCTCCCGGTTTGGCTGTTCCCATGCTTTGGCCTGGCTGAGGCTGAGAAACTGGCTATAACTCAGCAGCAGTTCGGCACCATCAGGGGCCATAAAGGTGCATTAATGCTATTCTGGTATACATTTAAAGACTGGATCCACCGTCATTATTGTGCACCAAATGAAGGCCTGACCTCATTTTATTGTGAGTCTGATCTGTAAACTGAGATTGGAAGATACACTTGTGCGCTCCTTTTCAGCGTGGTCACTCCAGGCCTCTGAGTGCAGATCACTTTACCCCGATGCCAACCCTGCAGCCTCAACCATTAGTTTGTTTAAAGCGCTGAATATCGCACAAGGTCCTCTCGGGGGACAGCGAGAGAGGCAGCCCGGCAATGTTGTGTGGCCCCACGCTAACAAGTGTCACAGTGATCCGGGGCCGGTCCTCCCCCTGTGTGAACGCCATGTGAGAGGCGGCTCCATCCATGCCCCTGCCACCTCCGCACAAGGCCCTCCATTGACTTCTAACCTGTTGAGGGACCATGGGAGACAAAGAGCCGCAGGGCGGGGCCCGTCCCTCCGACAAGCCTGTGAACAAACGTTAACACGGCTGCAACTGTCCACCCCCTGAATCACTGAATTTATTGACCAACCACAGAGCCCATTCAGGCCTGGAAGGACTGATAAAGGAAGGGGGACAGGGATGCAAGGAAGGCCCGGGGAAGGAGCCCTTGCTTTGGAGAAGGGCTTTGTGACCGTCTGGTGGGTCACAGACCTTTTACCAGACATGGGTCCCTTTGTGTCATCTGTAAAATGAGGCCAACCGCAAGTGAGCATCAGGTTGGCCTTGTGTCCGGACTATTAATCAAGAAGAGGGCCTTAAGAGTGTCCAACAACCTTTAGAGAAGCTGCAGCAGATTGTTGCTGCTTGTGGACTTTGTGAGAACCAAGTGAAAGCATGTGTGTATTCGGTGTGAACAGACGCACCGAGAGAGCACCTAAAATGACAACTTTCGGTGCAGAAACTGCGTTACTGTGGCCGTTACTCTGCAATTTATTCTGAGCAGGTCTGATCTCTCTGCAGGGACGTTTGTGAGCAAAGAAACAGTAAACAAAGACCGAGTGCACAGACCCGAATCTTAAAAGTACACAGCTTGGACAAAAAACCTTATGGGTTGAAGAGAAAGGCGATGAAGTCCAAAATGTTTGAAATAGCACACGTCTGAGCGCAAGCTTGAGAAAACCTTTTTGAGCAAGTAGCTAGCTGTGAGGAAGAAAGGCTGTGTGTTTTAGCTTCTTTATGTCTTTCCACCACTCTCCATCTGTTGCTCTACTGATACAAAAGGAATACAGCGGAGTGTACACAAAAACCCATATTGCTTTGTGGAGAGGCAACACTTTCCACGGAACTACATGGCAAACAGCGAAGGAAAGCAAGACATCCTCAGCTCTGTACACATCAGTGTTTACCGTAAAGATGATCCGCGCAAGTCAGGGAGACACACATGAATTCATGATGCCTCCTCATCCTCATCATGAATAATCCCAAAAAGGCTCTTCCCTGATCTGTGGGAGATTCTTTTCTTTTTGGTACAAGTGAGGACCCCCTTCCCTTATTCACAGTCCCCCCTAAATCCACCCATTCACTGCCTATAGGCCCTGATCTCCACATGAAATGATACCCCTCTTTCTCCTCCACTCTCGCGCCTTTAAGCGCCCATATGCCAGGCAGCGAGGAGGCTGGGAAAGCCCATAATTGATCAGTAAGTCTTGGCTGAACAAGTGTGACCAGGGTCAGCCCCCCACGAAGCACGCAAGAGTGGCTTGATATACAGATTTATTGGGAAATGTAATGGGAGTTCTGCAGAGCAAACACATGGATATCTGTTGACAGACAAACAGTTTTGTCTCATAAGAAAATAAGTAAAAAGAACTATATTACAAATCTTCAAAAACATCTCTTATAGTAATAATTTGGAGAATTAGAAGAGTAGTTCTGATTTTTCATTTATTTCACTAGAAAGTATGATTACAAGAACTGAGAACAGTTACATAGGAATATTAAAAAATGTTATGTTAAAATCAACAACTGAAATGGATGTAAAACTGGTACAGCAGCAGGTGTCACACTGATTCATTTTGATTCTTTTAATTGCTTTAATTAATTAAAAATTATCAGTTGTGTACAGTACATTAGTGATGCTACTTGGTTTTATTGCTTTTTCATTCAAACATTAATTCAAAGAGAGAGTCAAGTTTTCAGAATAGAGCATTAACATTTCATGATGCATTCAAGATACACAGAAGTTATTAATTGTGATTCTCTCATTCATTAACACACTCTTCTGCTCTTGTTCTCTTTCACACACATACACATGCACACATACATACACTCACACATAGTTACACTGGCAATAAAATCTAAAGAAATGGACCCATAAATTTTAGCTCCTCTTCCACAGGAAGAATTTTAACCAAAGCGACTCAAAGACAGAAATGCAGCAATGGAAAGTTTCCTGCCTTAGAAATTCAGCAGTACCAGTTCTGTTTGCAAATGTGTGTTTCTTTAAATCCAAACAGCCTTTTAATGTTTCACAACTTAGATTTTAGCAGCAGCTAATTTAATGCTAAAAGATTCATTCAGTACTTTGAGGGTCAGACCTGCATGAGCAACACAGCAGCTAAACGTTGTGTCTGTCTGACGCATCTGATCTTTGCTCAGTGTGAGAAAAGCACCGCACTTTGTTCAGATTTTTCAAATAATAAAAACAGTTAAAACAATGATGAGAACACTCTAAACATCTGCTGCTGTAGCTTTTTCTGCTGCATTGGATGAGATGATGGCACTGTCAAATTTATTTAAAATAAAACAGCTGCCAACAGTCTGGTTGCTTAGCTTAGCATAAACACTTAAAGTAAGGGGTTAGCCAGCAAGGAGTCTGTCATTTTTATACTTGGGCTTAATATTAAACCAAAAATTATAAAATGTGTTTACTAGAAAACTTTATAAGATTTAACCTTTGGACGGAGCGAGGCGAGCTGTTTTCCTCTTGTGTGTGTTACTACCTTTATATATACTGAAGCTTTATTAGCCATTTCTTTAACAGAGTTTCGGCTTTGTGAAAACACAACAATGAAAACAAAAGTGTAGTGTTTCTGTCTGCTCTGATGAGATGAATCAAAATAAACCTCTATGTATAAGTAGTTCACAGTGTCATTCAGTTGTTACAGTAGGAGGCAGCGTCTTTGTGTGGCTGCTGGATCAAACAGCAGGCTCAACATCCTACAAGTATCATCTGAGCGTCCGTCGCATCTCTGAGATCAACCAAGGCTAATCTAACAGTAAGGCTTGGAGTCGGGGTGAAGCTGGGGTGAGTTTTAGTCTGTGTGGCAGTTTGCTTGTTGGTGTCAGAGGCGGACAGAGTTGTGGGATTGCGGCCCGATGGCGTAGGTGACTGCGGAGGGTTTGGGGGGCCAGTCGGCATCATCCTGCAGCTCCAGGGCCAAGTTCATGTAGCGCACCCTCGGGGGCTTGTTTTTCCGACAGAACAACCAGGAGAGAAATGACGAGGCCCAGCGTTCATTAGCCATCTGATAACACGTGAAGTTTGATCATTAGAAAAGAAAAAAAACAATAAAACCAGAAGAACCCACAGCATCGCTCCTCTCCTGTGAGCCAGCTGGGGCAGGTCAGACATTACTGAGTGCAGTTTCTATTATTAAGATACAAAAAGCTGAGCATTGACTCCTCTGATTCTGTCTAAATTACAAGGTTATGTTTCTACATCATGTAACAGGGTAACTTCCTTCCTTAAATTTTTTTCACTTGGTTCTACTTATTTCAGAAGTTCATTTATTAATGATGTCTTTTGAGTACTTTTAGAGTTCATGTTGTATCTATTCATCCTCTTTAGTTTCAGGGGTGAGATAGCAAAATAATATTAAATATACTTTAAACAGCATCTCAGTATCTTAGGTATAGGGTCTTATGAAATTTTATATATTTGTGCTACATTTTTAATACATATTAAGATATTTTATCTATAGAGACGGGAAGAAGACTATTTTAATATTTATTTTATCTCTTATAGGAAAATTGTATTTGAAAATTGTACTGTATTTGGAAATTTTTTTCATTTATGCCCTATAATATTTTTTTACATATATTTCTGGTTTACGTTATTTTTGCCTCAAAATTTTTGTAACATTTCTCAATTAATGCATTTTGCATTTTGTGTAGTCTTCTCTTTCTATTAACATTATTATGTTTTTTTAACTTCCGGTTATCGGGACTCTCCGGAGGTTCTAACCTTTTACTTAAAGAAACATCCGACAGCACAGAGGCACTAAAAGGCTGCTGATGGGTTCATGAGACGAGCCACAACTCTAACTTAGATTCAAAACAATCAACCCAGTGAAAAATGATAGAATAAAAGGTGAACTGTCAAATAATATCATTTATAAGTGCTCTAATAGACTGAGTCTCTACTGATCATTTAAACAGAATAAAGCCACATGTAAGAGGTCATCAGAGGGAAATATGAAGCAACAAAGGAAGAGGGGTAGAGAGTTAGGGGTTCAGAGTATGCATCACTCTAGTATAAAGTGTGAAGAAACAAAAGCAAACAAAAAAAGAGCAAAGGGAAAAGCTTTCCGACCTGAGGTTTGTCAGCAGAGGGGGACTCTGTGGGGCGATTAAGCCCCTGATCGCCTCTGAAAACTAGCTTCCACAAGATGATGTCAAGGATCAAAATCTGAGGGAGATTTCAGTGGGAACTTGAGAATCAGCTGATCATGATGATTGGGTTCCAGCCACAGAAAAGCACAAACTCACAGAGAGAAATAACTCAATCAGAAACTCGTGTAATTCATTGATGTCAGTCATTATGAGGTAAAGAGTTACTGAGCGCTGACTCAGCACGGGGAGAGAAAAATCAATGCATGCAAACCACAGTTTTTGAATTAAAAAGAGATCAGCGAGGGAGATGTGTAGGGTGTGATGTCTCTAAAGCGTACCTCCAGCATGAAAGACACAACCACATTCACAAGGACAATGATGACCAGTGTAACGCGCCAGTCATGGGGAACACACACGATCTGAGTGGAGGCAAAGCAGCAGGGAGAGCACTGAATGCAACATCGCACACACATACAGTTTCCAACAACTCTGTGCAACATGCAGGCCACTCTAACACCTCTGATCTCCTTCAAACTGAGCATATTTTATGTTTCTGCTGTTCAAATATAAAAGCCAGGGCGTTAATTATTTCTTCTAGAGCTTCTGGAAAAATAAGAAAACTGAAGTTTACCTCCAAGAAGCTGTCGATGGCAGAAACCGGATACAGCATGATGAAGAGAAGAAAAGTATATAGTATGATGCAGTACAGCAGGAACGGCCCTTATTAACAACAACAAAACAGAGATTCAGTGAGAACAGATTATTTTTGTCATGCAAGCACATACAGGGAGAGATTAAAGAAAAGAGTGACTGTAATCATCTACATTTTCTTATATCAAACTAATGGATTTGGAAAAGGAATGGATACATTTAAAAAATGAATTCAAATCTAGAAAACTTTATTCAGAACTTAATTTACTTTTCTATGAAATTTACTATCTTTAAAAAAAGTAAAAAATTATAACTCTTAATTTTTTTTCAGGACTTTATTTGAATTAAAAAAATGCAAATTCAAACTGGTTCTGTGTGGACAATAATTTCTTTCCACACACATCACTGTGACAGTCTGTCCATCAAACAGCACCACACAGCTCTTACAGTTCTTGTAGCTCGGCTGTCTGAAGGGCTTTCCCTTGGAGAAAACGATGGCCACGGTCAAATACTGGAAGGAGGAGACGTAGAAGAGGGTGGTGTTCTCGTAGTTCATGATGTTTTTTTCATCATGAGAGGTTGTAACGTTCGGGCTGTGAGAGAAATTGGAACTGGAAGCGTTACAGGCGCTAAAGGAGACAAGAGACAAGGAGAAGATCGTGAACACAAACCTCTGCCTTCATAAAAAGAGAATGAAGGAGAAATTAGCTGAAATCAGCACAACAATTTAACGTGTTTTTACACTTTTTCTACATTCTGCTCTGCCATTTGCTCTTTTCAATCTCACAACAAGCTTACATTTTATAAAAGACGTTCCTGTAAATGACCACACAGATACTACGTGAATAAAATGGGAAGCAGATGAGAAGACCAGCAGTGAATTTTTATCTGACCACAATTGTGTGAACGAAGCCTGATTATCAGACCGAGAACACTTAAATGTTAACACAGAGAGATTTGGGCAGAAAATCACAGGTTTGACTCAGAGTTTAAAGTGTATGTTGAGCATAATGTGCAACCATCGCTTTATTTACGTTTCCACATAGAGGTAAGCAGAGTGAAAGCTGGAAAACAGGCCCAGGCCATGGACCATGCAACGTATCATATGTTAACCAATCACTGATTTATGTGTTCACCAGCTGGTGCTTATTTCAGATGCCTTACTCACTCTGACTGAGGCGTCCACTTCTCATACCAGCTCTGCTGCTGGACCAGGAGGAAAGCCGTGACCTGGAAGACGAGGCAGGTGATGATCTGGGTGAGAACTGAGAAGAGCAGCGGGCCTGAGATCAGACTGGACGGAGGGCGACGCCACACCAGCTCCTTCCACGCCGGGTTCAGGCTCACTGAGGATGGAAACAACCAGTAAGTTGCTTTGCAGTTAGTATGTCAGATTGCACTTATATAAACTCTAAAGTCAAACAAGAATTCAGAGTATTTTCAGGGCTTCTATTCATGCCACTCACTTGTGAAAGCAATGAAGAGGATGATGACGAGATCGATGAAGAGGAACTGGAAGTCTCCCAAGTTGCTGAAAATCTACAAATACCAGAAAAGTCACTCAGAAGCAGAGAAATGGATCCACACTGTCCCCGACTTCAGCTCTTATGTAAATGAATGTGATCAGGCCATGATGTGTTTCACTGATAGGCTTCATTCTTCTTCCAGGAACAAAACAATGTCACTTTGTCTCACTGTCTTTGTCTCACAGCCTATGGATGGAGACCACCATGTTTCCTTAACATCAAAGTTGCTTCAACTTGCTCCTCACGTCTCTGCAGCTCATGAACCCTCAGTATCTCATGTGGGAACCATCCCAGCGCCTGTTCCTCAGTGGCACAAACCACACAAAGCTAGCAAATGCAAGAACTTCAATAATACACCAGAAGCATGCTGCTTTGCCTGCTGTTTGGCAACAAATTTACCCTGTTTTATAATACAGTGTTACTTCTCAACACGTGCTTAAAGAAATTTTAAGGACTGCAATAATCCTGATAAGTAAGAGGCTAAGAATGAAAAACAGCAGTGTGTTTACCGAATAAAGCAGGATGACACTGAGGTATTGGATGATGCTGTAGAGAGCCATGAACTTGAAAACACAGAAGGATGTAATGAGGGCAGCTCGGCCCTCCCTTTGGAAAAAAAAAACAGAGAAAATCATGTATTTTTTCCCATCCTAAAATGTCAAAATGATGTTCCTAAAATTGATTATCAGGCATGAGCTGCTACCTGATGAGGTTGGGGACACAAGAGATGTTCGAGGTGGAGGAGGTGAAGGGTGAGGCAACAGAGGCCTCCAGCTCAGACAGAGAGATGCCGCTGTGAGCTCTCTTTAAAGCCTGATGAACAGAGAGAGAACATCATCATGAGAAATGACTTTATATTTAAATGTCACACATATATAACACTCATATGGAAAAAAGTTTTGTGCACAACAAATAAATAAATTGCACACTTACTCCACAGTCATTAGCGCCATCACCACACATTCCTACAGTGTAGCTAGAAGAAAAGAAAAGAGTGAACGTTGTTGATTTGTTTCTGATGGTTGAGCTCATCAGTAGATTTAAACTGGAGCCACAAACACAGAAACACTCACTCGATGCTCTGCAGGATCTCCACCAGCTGAGTCTTCTGGTCTGGAGCCATGCGGGCAAACACAGTGGCTCTCAGCATGAGCTGCAGTGCCCCCATGTGGATAAACATATAATTACAAATACATCCACAGGGGTG
>JAPZDV010000004.1:7469431-7544583 GCA_029814665.1 Acanthurus lineatus | reverse complement strand
ATATATATATATTTTGTATTAACATCTTACTTTCTCTAAAATGTCTAATTATGACTATTAGAATTGAATTATCAGATCAATTTCCAAACCAGCTAACAAAAATCCTACAAATGATTTCTTTTTTTGCTATTTTCCATTTGACCACCTCCATTTCCCTCTAAATATGTCATAACATTTGTATTCAGCAAACCAACTGGAGATTACATATCAAATTCTTCTTTTACAATATAAAAATCTCACAATGCATCATTCAAAAGGAAATAAAAATAGATGTGAATGGAAGTGATATTTACCATCTCATCCTCCTGGCCTTGGTTTATAATCTTAGCCTCTCTTGTCTTCATTCTGTCAGAAGTGCAACTTCAAAAACAAAGAAGAAGAAAGATAACTTCATTCAATATATTTCCAGCCGCTGCTTAACTTGCTGAAGCTTTCTCATCATCAGAGTCGACTCTGTCTGGTCAGTTAAGATGTTGCAACTTCAATCCCAGCAGCATAAAGAATCAGTTTTATAGCCTCTGGGGCAAATACAGCCCTAATAAAGAAAAGGGAGGCAGTAAATCTGTTTTTTATTTCCTATTATAAAAGTTTATAGTCTTCCCTGGTGACAAAAGATGGTGTGTAATGTGTTTGTATGACATCAGCACAGAGACACAAGTAGGAGATGTCAATGTTTTGACAAGCAACTCAGCATAAACAGGAGGGAAACTTCGGAACAGAAGGGTCACTTTTAAACTGAGTGAGTAATGAGCTGTCAATAGGGGAGAAACATCCCCTTCACAGGTAACAAATCAGACTAAACCGCAACACCTGCCTCATGACATGAAAAGACATGGTGCTCAAAGCTGGTCAGTAAGAGTTACACCTACAGGGATGTGTCACTCAAGGCTATCTGATCTAACTGCAATTATGCTTACAGGCCTACACTACCATTTAAAAGTTCGGACACACCTTCTCATTCAATGTTTTTTTTTTTATTTTTACTACTTTCTACATTGTAGATACAAACTGAAGACTTCAAATATATGAAGCAGGATATATGAAATTATGTAGCAAAGAAAAAAGTGTTAAATAACTCTAAATATGTTTTATATTTTAGATTCCTCAAAGTAGCCACCCAGCCAAATAAAGAAGAAACATTGAATGAGAAGGTGTGTCCAAACTTTTGACTGGTAGTGTACTTATGAAACGACTCTACAAAACTCTGTAACTTTTGGACTTACAACATTACACATTATATCACTGTAACCATCATCTTCAACATGAGGGCTGGCGTGGCAGCATCATGCTGTGAGGATGCTTCACTGCAGCAGGTCCTGGAAGGCCTGACAAGGTGAGACAAACCAAAACATTGCAGCAAAAGCTGAGAGAAATCCTGTTAGAGACTCTGCTGCAGTCTGTAAGTGCACCAGGACTTGGAATAAGGTTTATTTTTAAGACCAAACAAAGACAGCAAACACGGATCTTATACCTTCAGGGGCCTGCTTTAAAACAGCTAGGCCAAACTTAAAGTGTTACAGCAGCAAAAGGAGAGTCAATGTGTGAATCCAACCCAGGATTTTTGTGAGGAATTCAATGTTCTCTTCAAGCAGGATCCCTCTTTTAACTCATAAGATCTTTCTACATAAACTTTTCATAGAATTATTTACAAACATGTCCACTTTCACTCAACACACAATGGTAACAATGGTGCAAATGGTTCTTCTGCTCATATTGTGCAATTTAATAACATCTGTTAATGTTACATGTTTGCACACTGCTGACCGGTGTTCTCATTTACAGGAAATCTAAACCTAATTAAAAGCTGTAAAGCAATATAAATATCTCTCCCTGTATTGCCATATCTGGGTGTCCAGAAGATAAGAACTAGTACACCTCCAAGCAGTTTGATACTCCTGCTTTCAATTCCTTACTAGCAAGATACCGCCTCCTCCTCCACCGCTGGAGGTCCATGAAAGCTCCCTCCACCTACCAGTGGCTCAGGGATGCCATGTCCTTTCTACAGCCAGAGTATGTGTTTTACACCTTCAGTAAGGTGAAACACTTTTAAAGTCAGAAAATGTGGCTTGTATTTCCTGTGATTTATTGAGACGCACAGCTCTTAGATGATACACCTTTTCTGTTTTAACGGGATTCTCATGTGAAACTCATAATGTTTTCTCCTCTGTGAGAATATTTCTCTTACGTTTCATATTTCTTAATAAAAATGTTTAACAACAAAAAAAAGTTGTAAAACAATAAAACAAAGTCCAAGAATGTAAATACTTACAATATTTACACTAGGCCATTGTGTGTGTGTGTGTGTGGTGTTATCAGCTCAGCTGCTGTGTGCATACCATACAGAGAAGACTTAGGAGTTATATGTACATAAAGCATATACTATTGAGACATTTGTTGCTGTGATAGACTTTTACAATAAAATAAATATTTTTATTAAGATTTTTAATTTATAGTTTGTTGTTTTCAAGATCTTGGTCTGGTGAATGTAGAGTTTATGGTCATTCATGGTGTATTTTTCTAAGTTTTTGTCGCGAAGAGAAACCAATTTTTTTGTTGAGTCTTGAGTTAAATGCCCAGTTAGATTCCTCCCATTGGTGGAAAACAGATTTCCACACAGCTGCAGCCACAGAGACAGTGAAACTGTTCATTTGCTTCTTAAAATCGTTTCTAAAGTTGCTGTGATGAACTGAACGAGCACATAATCGCGCGTCTCAACGACTTACCGATGCCTGTCCTCTTCTCTCAGGACATCACACGGTGCATGCTCAGGTGCGTGGATTGTTGCGATCGTTGCATTCAAAAGTTTCGGACGTCCCCTGCAGCCTCGTTAACACCGAGGATCTCCGGCAACATGTGTGTGAAGACGCGCGCAAACACAACAGAGACCCACGCTGCGCGCTGACCGGACCGTCCCAAACCGGTCCACTCAGAAGGAAGTGGGAAAACAGGATGTGAGGTCATTACGGGACATTGTGTTTGGGGGGGGAAAAAAGCTGCAACAAATCAGAGAAGTGCAGCGACATGTGCACCGAGCATCCTGACTGATTCTCCTTTTTTATGAACTCTGTTAGGTCAGTGATCGACTTTTTATGACGAGCACGCGCTCGGTGGCACAATGTAGCATCGTTAAGTGTGTCACTGGTGTTTTTCCAGGTCAGTGGGGGAGAAGAAATGAGACTGCGCCTTGGCCGAGATTTCAGCAAGTCCTTGGATAACCTTTTGGGTCTTTATCACAAATGTTACAACAAACATCAACAACACAGCAGCTTTTGTTTTAAAATAAATTTATCTTCTTGTCTTCACAATAGAAAATTACACACTGATGAAAACTGAATCGAGTTTTTCCCGTAAGAAAACACAGTTTGAAAACAAGTTAAGGTTCTGTAAGATAGTTTCATAATGAAATTAATGGTTCAAAATAAGAAAAAATAACTGCAAAAACAAGATGTAACATGTCCTACAGTCAGGTAGGACTAGCAATATAGTACAAAGTCTTGCACACTGAGTTCATTCAACCAAAGTTGAAGGTCTGGAGCTCATAGTCAGCCTTTGTTTCCCACTTCTTTAACAGCATTCTGTGACTTGCCGGCTCCACGTCCTCTACCTGAAAGAATGATCAAAAATATTATTTTGACTCAAAATAAATGAATAAGTAAAAATAAAACCAGTCAGAAACCAAAGTAAGTGCCAGTTAAACTTAAGTGTCACCTCCTCTGATGCCTCTTCCTTCTCTGCTAGTCCTTGGACCTGCAGCGGGCCGAACAGCACCTCCTGCCCCGCCTCCTCTGGCACCTGGGGGGCCCTTATGACTCTTGGACTTTGCGTAAGACACAGTCACTTTACTGCCGTCTATCTCACAGTCCTCCATTGCTTCTTTGACAGCGTCGCAGGTTGCATCACTCCCAAACTCCACAAAACCAAACCTGAGAATAATGAAATGTACAACAAGTCAGAGAGTTTGGATAGCTAAGCAGCTAACAGCTAAGCTAAGGACAAGTGAGTCAGTCGTTGCCTAGAAGTTAAATTTGCTGCACAGCTCTTTATTTAAAATTAGATCTAAATCAACAACAATAAAAAAAGCGATGCAGAGTGTCTCGCCCTGTACAACCTACAAAAATACGTTCTGTCTGATCGAAGCCTCATTCTGCCCACCTTTTAGAGACTCCTGTCTCTTTAACCACAGGGACTCTTGCACTGAGCGCCCCTTCAAAAGCTCTTTTCAGAGTCTCTGCAGTTGTCTTTTCAGCGAGGCCCGTCACAATCAGTGTTTTTGACAGAACTAAAGAGAAGAAAAAAAACACACCTGTTATATCACCATTTTCATGACACATCACCACTCAAAGTTATTTTAGAAACACCTACAACCGATGAGTAGAAATCCACAACATGGACAATATTTAAACAAACAAACACCTACATGAATAACATTTGAAACAATTCCACATACCTTTTGGCTTCTCTGGCTTTTCTCGCACTTCGTAGAATTGTGCTCTAACCTCTCTTTTGTGGATCTTAAGGTTTTGGGATGACTTCAAGGCCTTTTCAGCGTCTGCCACAGTTGCAAAGTCGACAAACGCAAACCTGCAGAGGATTGCAGATGTGTCTTGAGAATGTCCAAATACTTTCTTCAGTGAAAAGAAAAAAGATAAACAGACCAGTGTTCATGCACTTACCCTCTTGATTTGCCTCTGCTCTGAGGAACGGTGATTTTAACAGCCGTCTGAAAGACATTCTTCAGGTTTTTTTCTCTCACATGACAGGACAAATTGCTCACATATAAGGTGTTGTTTGGAGGAGGCGCAGCTGTAAGAGAAGGGAAACATCTTTCCTTAATAACATTACAATCACTGAGTTTAGACTTAATTACTGATCCAGAAAAGAAAAGAATATTTCATTGTCAGCAATGTCACATTAGGACAGAAACTATGAATAGCAAATTTCTAAATGCTCTGTGATTTACCTGTTGTGGTGGTGGTGTTGTTGGTGTTGTTGTCATCAGCACTGGTTACTTTGGGTATATTTGCTGGTCGTACACAGTCCACAATCAAAATCCGGTCTTGGATCTTGACTACTTGTTTTTTCTGCCTCACTTTCATAGCGATGGCTTTATTTTTAAACTCCACAAAGGCAATACTGTTAAAAACAAATTTCCAATATTCAGAACATCTTTCACATTAAAAGAATTTGAGTTGCAATAAATTAACTCCCGAGACTGTTGTGCACAAACGGAGCGCTGCACAGTTTAATGTGCATGTAGCAGATAAGAGCTACAGCCAGTTGAGTATTCCAAGTTACATTACTTGAACAACACCTGAGTTCTTGTGACCCATTATAGATCTGCATTTGTGGTTTTAAAATGGACCTTAAACTTGGGTGTTGGGGGGGTCTCTTGGTCATCTTGAAAATTTTTAATCGAACCGCATATTTTTGTTTTTTAAGGAAACAGAACTATTGCTCTCCTGAGTATAACCAACTGTACATGTTTTGAATATCTGGATATATAACTGAATGGTAAACTTTATATGAGGTTTTTAAAGCTCTCACCCTTTGTTTGGGCTTTCAGCTGCACCAGGAAACCTGACATCGACGGCCTTGCAGAAGATTTTCAGAATTTCTTCTTTTGTTGCGTTGTATGGCACGTTCTTCAGAAACAGACATTTGGCATCTTTTGCAGCTAAAAACAGGATAATTTTTCAGTATAAGTTTAAACAATACTAATTGCCTTGGAATTTGTAAAGTTTCTCTTACTACAATTACATTATAAATCCAATACAAAATCCTATTAAGTTGAGTTACCTTTTCTGTTCTCTGCTGGAGCTTTCACCTTCACCTTCACCTTGTCTGCACTTTTGATCTTTGCTTTTTCGATCTTCATGGGCTTATCAAGTACTTCCTCTCCATTTAACTTCAAGGCTTTGGTCAAGTCCATCTCTGAGGCCAAATCTACATATGCATGTTTTCTACAACAGCAAGACATTTCTTTAGAGCTAATTTACTGATTCAAATAGCAGCAATATTAATTTTCAGTGGAACAAGCAATGAATGTAAAATGCTGGAGGGTTTCCTGCCTAAAGTGACCTGGAAATACAAGTTGAACAGCGTACTCACTTGGTTCGGTCCAATCTGATGTCTTGGACCAAGAGACTGTGTTTCATGAAGTAGTTTGCCAAAGAATCCTTGACTTCTTCAAATTTTCTAGAGCTGTTTAGGTTTCCAACAAAAAGACAATAACCTACGAGGAAATGAGACATTGACACATGTGAACATCAGGCACATTACAGAGCAAAGTGTTAAGCCGTCAGTCTTATTTTGACTTCATACCATCATTGATGAGCTTAGTTTTCTTTGACAGGGACGTCTCATCAGCAGATTGAGCCTTCCGTTTCCCATTTACTGCAAAAAAACGAACAAAGTCAGAAACTAGGCTGGTTGCTTCAGCGTCACAGCATCAGTGTCACATCACATGCCATTTGGAAGAAAATGAAAAAAATGATGAAAAAAATTGAGAATTTTATGTGAGTAAGACAGTGAAAAAAGAAAGTAAAAAGAGAAAGAAAGATAGAAACAACTGTTTTACTATTGACTACTCCTTATTAACTATTTTGACAATATATACTTGCTGTCTTTTTAACAGCCATCTGTTCGCCTGCATTGGTTTCATTTTTAATGTCACTGTTCTCTTCTTCCTTGTACTTCCTAAATTTTGTTACAGTTAAAGTGTGTGTGCTTTTGTTTGCTCTGGTGTTACCATCAGTCTGTGGCTCTAAAGGAGAAGCTCTGTTATGGGCACATCTCAGAATTTCACTTGTGTGTAACATTTGTGTGGAGTCACTGTCGCAGTACCTTCAGATTTCTGGATCTCTTGCTTCATATTTGTCTCTGTGCTCTCACTGGGAGCAGCTTCTGTCGGACCGACTACAGCAGCTAAAGAGATGATTTTCTCTGTCAAAATGGTGATGATTTAAAGAAAGACTGTAAAACTTTTTTTGCACTCTCAAGTCAAACTTAAAGGGGAGTGTTTCACACTAATGATTTTGGTGAAGTACGAACGACATGAAAACTGATTGACGGGCGGAAACTTTTGGTTTTAACATCCATATTTAATTAAGGACCCACATAACACCTGCTCTATGAAACACATCATTTGATATGTAAAAACTGAAGGGAAAATCATTCATAACATAATTCACAGACGTGTAAATATTTGGCCTGCAACATATGCAATAATCCTACTTCTTACTAAACCTCCAATAGCATTTTAAAGATTAAAAGCATTATTTAGAACATCTTTTGTGATTCAACAGTAATAGGATTGCCATAAACATCCTTACCACTATCCATCGTCTGACCACTCGCGTTGGTTGCCTTGTCCACATTATCCGCATCCACCTCTCCTCCTTCATTCATTTTGTCCCACGATACAGTTACTGTGGACTGGTTTCCTTTAACTTCAATGTCCATCTGGGAATCTAAAAAAGCAGCTTTGTTACTGGAATAGTTCAGAATTTCAGTCAGACACCATGTGTGATGCATTTTTAGTACCTTGTACATCTTGGTTCTCCTCCTCCTGTGTCATCTCTGCGCTCTTAGCAAGAGGATCCTCCTCTTTTGCAACTGTTTGTTTAATAGAAGAGACGGTCTCAGTTTGTTCATCTGAAACAAGAAGTTATTGAATTATAATGTGTTATGCAATCATTTAATCAAAATGGTCATGTCATTTTAAATTTTCAGAAATCAAAGAGAAATGACTTGCCAGTATTAACTATGTCCTCTTGCACTATAACTTCACTGGTGACAGCTTTGCTTTGTCGTTTTCTATGTCTTGTAGCCTAAAAAAACATGAATTCACAAAATTTTGACCTTGATTGGCTGAGTGTTCTCCTGAGCAAAGCCTGAGTCAAAATTATTTACACTATTTATTCATTTATCAGTTATCAATAACAGTATATAAATATCATTACATGACATTGTCGCATAAAGTCAAAGAGCATGTCCATAGCTATATTCCAAAGTCTTCAACTGAAGACAAACCTGGCTGACAGACAGTTTAACACCCTGAATTGTATTCAGTTTATATGTAGCAGCAAAAAGCAGTTAATCCAGAAATTCAGGGGCTTTAACTACTGAAAGTTGAGTTATTGCATTCCTGCCTCGATAAATAACTGAAAAATAAAATGAAAATCGGAATTAATTTCAATGACGTCTGTCAATCAATAACACAGATGAGAGTGCCACTGGTTCAGTGACTGTAATAACATAGTTAATTACCAAAAATGAATACAAAAACACAATCACGGGTGGTTCAGTTATGACTTAACAATTTTAAACAGTGCTTGTAGTTACATGTCTATATGTGGTTATCACAAAATGTTAGCTGACTGCTAGTTAGTTTGCTGCTAGCCTTCATGCTGACCAACAACAGTTAGCTTAAAAAACTACGTAATGCACGTTAAAGTCGTTTAAGTAGAAATAAAAGTTAATGTAACGTCTTTCTTAAGCCTGACTTTACCATATTTTTGTTGCAACAGCTCACAATCACATGCTAGTGTAGATAGTAATAGCCGGTAAACACACGTGTTTGGAGGAAAACATCCAAATGGGACAGTTTTAATTACGCACTGCGCATGCGTATAATGTGCTACGCCTACGGGTGCCTACAGGGTTTTTTAGTTTTGTGCGATTCAGAAGGAGTAACTTTAGAAGTATCCCGATTGTGGACAAGTTAGTGCATGGATTTCACTGCTATAAGTAAACACTAAGTAACGTTAAATGCTGCGATATTCTGAATACTTTTGGGAGACAAAAAGCAGGTTTCTACACACATTTGTGAGGTTTCTTCTAAGTAACTACCCGTTATAGTTACGTTTCCTTAATGCTAGCTAAGTAGCAAACTAGCGACTGAATTAGTGAGCGTTAGTAACGTTACCGTTAACGTTACCAGCTATATAAAGTGGGCTACATTTGTTATTTAAGCTCTTCTTCAAACTCTGGAGTACAGAAATAGACTGAAAATAGTTGTGTATCTTTTCGACTGAGAGTCGTTATGTTTTTCACATCTAGTGTCACGTTACTTTAGTTCGGCGCGAGGACAAGTCTATAGCTATGTGATGACTCGAACAGGTTAAACCGGGACGGGATTTCGAAAAAACACGGTACGAAGGTCGAGTTACAGCCTCACACCACCGCTCACCCGATACAGATAAGCTATTATCGGTTCGCACACATTATCCATACAAGCTATAAACAAGACCAATATGAGCTGACCGTAGAGGATGTGGGACTGATTTGAAGAATAGTAGGACAAACTTTTCTACAATGGGAAGTCAGAGGAACGGATTCAAGAAAGACAGCTTTATTTTGTCGGTGGACATCGGGACAACAACAATTAGATGTCACGTCTATGACAAGGAGGCAAAAATCCTGGGATCATGCACCACCAAGGTATTATTTTCCTTAATAAGTTTCGTTTATCTCAAGTACACCATCCTCTTGCAACATATACACACATGTAATAGTTAATCTGTTACATTGAAAGGCTGATCTTTATGCTCATTATTCTAAAATTGTTTTATCAAGGTCGTTCTGTTGTATCCAGAGGTAGGACATGTGGAGATGGACCCAAATGAACTCTGGACAGGGTTTATCACTGTGGTCAGGGGAGCTGTGCAAGGTACAGAGGGACCATTTGCTGCTTTTGTGCGAAGGGGTTAAGCAGGGTGTTATTTATTATGTGACTCAACTTACATGTTAATACATGTAAAATGGATCACAACAATTCTGTTTACGTGCTGTTCATTTCAAGCTTGAGATAAACTCTTAATTGCCACTTTATTGTGTCCATGACTTTGTAAAGAGGAGCTTTAAGTCCAGGAAAGAACATTGACTTACATGAGAGGTTTTTCTTTAAAAAGCATACAAATACATTTATGTGTGAGTCCCAATTCAAAACTCTCTTTCTCATCATATACATTTCACGGTGTGTGTCTTCAGATGCAGGTGTACAAATGCGTCAGATAGATGCACTTGGCATCTCCACTCAACGAGGCACCTTCACAACATGGGACCGGTAAAACTAATATTTCTTTGATTCTAAAAAGTTCATATGACCTGTGGGTAAACGTAAAGAGTAAACCTGGTAAACTTGCATTCGTATAGTTCCTCTCCATCTCAGGTTCAGGTTTCCTTTCCTGTCTCTCACTATAACAGGAAAACTGGGGTTCCTTTTCACAACTTCATCAGCTGGCAGGATCAGAGGGCTACAGACCTGGTGAATTCCTGGAACAGATCCTGCACGATGAAAGTATGTTTTTCACCACTGTGTAGCTCTCTTTGGTGTACTTTTGCTTACTTTGGCGGTTAAGTGTAGAGCAGTGATTTAGTTTAACATTGAGCAGCTTCAGGATCAGTTTTGAATATCACGTCCCTTTGTGCAGTTTGACTTTCTTTGTTTTTACATCAACATCAGGCTATCCATGGTACGTTGAAGGTGCTCTACTTCCTGAGCAGGCAGAAGCGGTTGCTTGCAGCAAGTCTTATTGTCTTCTCCACTCAACATGTCACCTTTCGCCTTGTATGGGCCTTAACACACTACAAACAGGTGTGTGTGTGACATTTAAGTCAGTCAACTTCTCATAACAGCTATGATGCACATAACCACTGGTATGATTTGCAGTGGTTGGTAAAGCTAAACCAGCCTTTTTACTTTGAAAACTTAACATAAATGAACAATGAAAATTGAAATTATGAACAGATATTTCCAAGACTGTATCTGTCACGCATAAACTGGGCTCTGCCCAGTAATATGCATGTAGCAAGTGCAAGCAATAACTAATGCAGAAGCAGCCTGCGGTAACCCCTGCCAACAGACCTGGGATGACCCGAACTTCATGTTAATGATCATCAGCAGTGATGACAGTTGTGTCCACAGCTAAGACACAGAGACAAAACAGCAAGCTTTGCAGTAGAAGAGCCCACATTCTCCGTGACTTAAGAATCAGATTCCACATACATGTTTTTTTCCCAATGTTTGCAGGATAATACATCAAAAAGATGTCCCCCAGGATTAGACTTCGAAGATTAAATACTTCTGTGACATTCTCAGGAAATAAGAGGAGCATTCTGCATGAACCACCTATGTCTCCCCTATTCACTGGATTTGGCTCCCAGAGATGACAAAATTTGCTGATGAGGATCTAGCAATGAAACTTGACATACTCACACATGAAATTTATTGCTTGCACTTGCTTAACGCACATTACTGTACAGCACCACACTGGTGCACAACAGGAACGGTCTCAGTGATAGTCAGTCATACTACATAATTTATGACTTCTCACCTACTATGAGAAGTTTTGCAGTTTACTTTTAAGACGTCACTGTTAAGATTTTACTGCTCCAAAATGAATAACTGCCAAGTGCTGAAAAAGGCTGTCATATGAATAACCCTGGTTCAATTCCCAGCTTACAACTGTAACCCTCCCAAACGGCTGGTGATAAATGGTTTAGTATAATAACAATTTACAATCAGCATTACAAAAAAACTAGGAAGGACTGTGTTATCAGCACAGCCCTTGCTTCACTTTTCAGCCTTATCTGTTTCTTTTTCTTGCAGGTTCGTCAAGCTGTAGCTGAGGGAAACTGCTGCTTCGGAACAATAGACACCTGGCTCCTTTTCAAACTCACAAAAGGTGGGTTTGACATATGAAGCTCACGTGAATAGCCTCTCCCTGTGAGCACAATTTATTTTAAGCAGTACAGTAAAATATAATTTGTCCACTGGTTTGCTTTTTATAGAGTGTCAAACAGGATTTTAAACCCAGAGTGAAGTTTCTTTATTTCTAGTATCACTGATTGGCTGCAGTGCCTCAGAAATGTGTTTGACCTATTGGTAAAAATAAGCAGCAACTCGTGAAAGTTTTTTTAAAACCTGCTTGAAGTGATTTTTTTTTAGGCATTAATTTCTGCCTCTGACTCTCTCTTAGGACATGTCCATGCCACAGATTACTCTAATGCCAGTTCAACAGGATTTTTCGACACCTACCAGGTCTGGTGAATGTTATTTACTGTCTGCTTTTGGTGCAGAGGTTTTTTGTTTTGTTTAGTGTTTTTCAGATAATTATCATGTGACTTTTTTCACAGATGTGTTGGAGTGGGTTTCTCTGCTCTCTTGTTTCTCTGCCTATGTCTATTTTACCCAAAGTAGAAAATACAGGGTGAGTCCACAATTATTTTCAAATTCCAACATACCCTCCTGCTACACTGAACATTCAACATATTCGGACTGTTCATAGAGTGACTACTGCAACGGTAAACCTTTTCTATAATCAATGAAACTGGCTACACCAGGCACAAGAGCAGCACATAAGCTGTGTGTCTGCATGGCAGCATACACTTTGCAAACATAAAACTAGCCCAGACTTGTATTCATACCTTTAAGCGGAGTATGCATGGCCCTTTCGCACAGAGATGGGTAAAAAGGCTGTTTTCGTGTTTTTTTTTTACAAATTTAACTACCAGTAAACAGAAAATGATTCCAGTTTAACAGTTTCGTTTGAACAGTCTTGATCACTCTGTAGGCATTTATTATGCCAGTACCAGCTGGCGGTCGCTTAGTATCTTTATCACTCAGCCTACTGAAGTCTGTAGATGTTTACTTAACAATATTACAAAAAGTTTTAAAGCACTGTTTTGAAAAGCTAAGGATACAAAACCCACACAGCCCAAAACAAAAACACCGTCTTGTTTGTCTGACTCACAACCCTATGCCAAGCGTGCTTTGCAGATTTAGTCAGTAAAATGATACATTCTGCGACACATTTGCTTGGTGAACAGTCCACATACGTTGTGTTCAGTGTATCCAAAGTGTAACATTTAAGATTTAGGCAATAAATGTCAAAACAAAAGCATCCGTTTATTGCATTTGCCACGAGGCATGCGGCATATTTTTACTTCTTCATGCCTCTAAAATTAAAATTATTCTTCATCTAGACTGTTCAAAACTCTACATGCTTCTATAAAAAAGGGTGTTCAAAATATGTATAGAGCTTTGTCACAAGCAATAACCACTGCTGGTTAGTCTAAAACTTAGCCACATTATGGAAAAATATCAGTCTTAGGAGGTTCTTTGTAGATGCTTTTGAAAGTGTCTCATTACAAAAGTTTGATTTAATTATGTCATTAAGAGAGACACAAAAACCAAACTTGTGTTTGCATAAGGGTTAAAATAACCACAACCCTGTGTGTGATACTATACTCTAGTCGATAATGTAAATGTGAATTATTTGTTTTAACTTTCAATCATCTCAGCACACACACATTGTTTTAGTATTACTGAAACACAGCATTGATATTGATGGCTGTTATTGCCAATCTGCAATGGCCAGCATGTGTGCGTTAGAGAACTGAAGAAAAGTCTGAGTCTCTTTCCTTCTCCCTCATGCAAAACCAGACACAACTTTGGTTCCACGGACCCGTCCATCTTCGGCGTTTCCATTCCCATCATGTCAGTGGTGAGTTGTGGAGGTCTGTAGCTTCACACACTCTGTTATCTGTCTGATTAGAAAAAGCATTCGCTGCAAACCTCTGGTTCTGTACATGCTAGCAAGGCTCAGGTGATAGTACTGTCATTATGTTGTAAAAAAAGGAATCATTCGAGAGCAAAAAGTCCAACACTTGGTCAAAATACAGTATATTGCTGTACTTTGTATTGCCAATGTGAGAAAAATGGCCAGTTTTTTATAGGAGAAATCAGTAGCATCTTTAGAGCAAATTACTTGTTTTAAATGCTTATCTGCAGTTTTCTCCAGTGGCCCCAATAACATTTGTTCCTGAAGTATAAGAAGTAGTAGGTTATATGACATGGTTTAGACATTTGCAGAAAAAAGTTTTAAATGCAGCTGCAGTATAATTTTTATTATTACCTGATTGATTTTAAACACATTCTGAAGATCTGAGCTTCTACTGTTTTCATGGTTAATTGAAACCAAATCAGAAAGGTAGGAGACTTTGCATCAGCTGCTTTAAACAAGAGCCAAAAAAAGTGAAAATGGGCGGGAAATGGAGCTCCTTCTTTTAAAACCAACACACAAAAAAGCAGCGAGGGAGCATTTCTGAGATCACAGATCATGAAAAGTACAAGCTCAACCCTCCACCATCACAACTGCTCAACACTAACTTTTGTATTACGTTGACTTTTGAGAGGTGAGGACAGTGGGTCACGTCTATTCTCCTCTCCATGTCTTTCATCAGGCTCATATTTCCTGTAATAGCATTGTATAAAAATAAACAATGACACAAGTTTGATAGCTTGAGTTCACCTCTCAATGCGTAATAAAAAAAGGTGGCAGACTAACTTTAAAAGCAAAAGTGCCCATTTGGGAAATGCTAACAGTCAGCTGTCTGACCAGTGGCTCAACTTCATCCTTCAGCAACTCAGACACAGAGGCATGCATTTGAAAGGGTGGACACAGTGACACAGCCAAAAGTTCCCAGCAGACAGACACCCTGCTTTGAATAATGACATAATAAAGTGATACATAGTCTTCCTTTTAGTCAGACTTAGCTTGCACTTTATTTGACTCATTCAGAGTTTTATACCTTTTTGAAGTTGCTCAATTGAAGCAGTTTAGGAGTTTTCATAAATAACCAAATGGCCTCCTTTTTCTTTTCTGCTGTAGATGGCAGACCAGCAGGCAGCCGTGTTTGGAGAGTGCTGCTTTGACGTTGGCGATGTCAAGATCACCATGGGAACAGGAACGTTCATGGACATCAACACAGGGAGCAAACCACATACATCAGTAGCAGGTAATGCAAAATACCCACACATAAAGTTTTTCCCAGTCAAGTTTATCCTTAAAGGCAGGTTACAAGCTAGTGTTTGCCCTCTGCAGGTCTGTATCCTCTGGTCGGGTGGAAGATCGGCTCAGAGGTGGTGTATCTGGCAGAAGGCAATGCAGCAGACACAGGAACTGCTATCAAATGGGCACAGGAGCTGGGTGAGTGCTGGTCCCCCTTGTTTTTCTATTTTATAAAGAATTTTGTTTGACAGACAAATGTTTTATAACAGCTTAACAAAAAATACAAGTTTAGGTGGCATCAAAAATGCATCAGCTGGAATCCCCGTGTCCAAGAGATAATCTTTGCATTTTATACATTGAGGATGGATTCAGAGGTCCTGTGTGAAATGTGTGTGTATGTGTGTGTGTGGTTGCAGAGCTTTTCAGTGACGTCCAGGAGACCAGTGCCATGGCTTACAGTGTCAAGGACTCAGGCGGAGTTTGTTTCGTCCCGTCCTTCAGTGGCCTGCAGGTACAGTGTGCATGCACAGTTGCAGTTTGATTCACCTGTATTCACTGTAGCTCATGTAGTTTGATTTTAAAACAGTATTTATTTATTGTTTGTTATTTTTTGTGTGTGTGTGTTTTTCTGTAACATGGTCATGTGTCTCTTTTTTTTTCTCTGCCCTCCATTGTGAACTGGCCTTTGTAAGTGTGTGTCCTGAATGTTTAAAGCTTTTCATTCAGACGTGATCACAAAATCAGTTTTCTATTGTCTGCATGATGTAATCCAGCTATGTACTGCACTCTTGCTGAGCAGAGGCTGATGAGTTTTTTCTCTCATGCTGAAGTATTTAGGACCATCTTTTGCATTTATTAGACTTTCTTTTATGAGCTCTGTTTTTTCTACTCATAAACATGTCGTGTATTTACTATATTCACTTAAAGGCTCCTCTGAATGATCCCAAAGCCTGTGCTTCCCTCATGGGCCTCAAACCTTCCACCACAAAGAGTCACCTGGTTCGTTCCATTCTGGAGTCTGTCGCCTTCAGGTGAGTCATTTTAAATAGTTTCTGTTTTGATTTCTCTGTCATACACTTTTTATTCAAACAAATTGATTGTGTCTCCTTGCACTTGTTTTCATTCTTTGCAGAAACAAGCAGCTGTATGAGATAATGCTGAGAGAAACTAACATTCCTATCACAAAGATCAGGTACAGTGTTTCTGATCCACTGTGTGGATGGAACTCTATCTGGCTGTAATGTGAGTGTGCTGCACATGTGGAGACGACTCAACATACTGCAGGCATTTAACTCTCGTAGTCGTCTTACAATCCTTTGACTTTCCAGCTTACAGTGCAATATCGGATTGTAGGCATCAAACTGAATCAAGAGGGGGCTCTTGTGTACCCTGCGTCTACTAATGCAGTTAAGGTTTTATTGGCAATGCATTATGGGTGTAAGTTTCTTTGACGCTGTTACGGTAAAGTTATTTGTGGTGTAATTGAGTGCTCTATCTTTCTTTCTGTCTCAGAGCGGACGGAGGTGTTTCCTCAAATGACTTCGTCATGCAGCTGACTGCAGATCTGTTTGGCAGAAAGGTAGCAAGACCCCAGCATCATGAAATGTCGTGTTTAGGTGCTGCTTTTGTCGCAGGACTCGAAGTTGGTATGTAGACACACCTTTCTCAAACAACAAAAGAAGCTGCAGAGCTGCAGTTTTGTGTGTCTGAGTGTGTGTGTGTGTGTGTGTGTGTGTGTGTGTGTGTGTGTGTGTGTGTGGGTGTGTGTGTGTGTGAGTGTGTGTGTGTGGGTGTGTGTGTGTCTTAAAAAGACTGCTTTGCAGAATTTAGATGAAATGAAAAGCAGCTCTGTTGAGCAATTATTCACTGACAGTTTAATGTTACTCTCTACTTTCTGTGTGGTTCTTTGTTTTTCTCCAGAAATATTACAACACTTTGGTCGTGGCATTGAGTTTGTTTGAAAAAGTTATGATCAAAAGTCTTATTTTTATTCCTGGCACTGGCAGAAGAAGCAAACTGAAATTCCACTCCTGGTTATGTAACCTGTTTCCATTTAATTATTCACATTAGTCAGTGCCAAATCAAATCAAACACAGATTTGAATTTGTACTTGTTTTACACACACACAAAAAAAAACTGGTGCTGATGGTTGATATGAGGTGTGATCAAAAACCTTTGTGACGGTTCCTGTTGTGCACAAACTGAGCTCTGCACAGTAATGTGCACATAGCGGGGGCAAACACTGACCAAGGTGAATATACCAAGTTATGACTCTTTTATCATCAGCACCTGGATTAGCATGAGTATCTGTAGTTTCTTGAATGCCACCAAATATCCAGTGTCCAGGGTGAATTAGACAAAGGAGGTGATTTGGTTAGAGGCACAAATAAGAGCAGCTGTTAGTTTTCTTTTACATTCTCAGATTGTGCACCATGAATTTGTCCCGCAGGATCAGACTGTTCAGTTCCCAAACGACCTGAACTGTGTCGTGCTGCCGACTGGGCTCTTTAACACGGCAACATGCATGCTCAGGGTGTATTTGAAACATGCAAGTTTCTTGCCAGGAAATACACAGTTGTTGCTCCCATCCAGTCCTACTCACTTGTTTTCGCTCCCTCGGTATGTTTTTTTTGTCTCTGGGTTGTAGTGGTAAACCCATAATCAGGTTCATTATAAATTTACACAATTTTAGGAGTTATTACACAAACATGTGTAACTTAAGTGATGATGATCAAGAAATTAAACTTGACATATGCACTCACATTATTGCTTGCATCTGCAACATGCATATTACCCTGCTGTGCTCCATTTTTGGGCAACAGGAACGGTCTCAAAAATGTTTTTCACCTCGTAAACTTGTAAAATCACGTGTTGTAGTTCTTAGTGGATGAGTAGTCGACAGGGTTTGGTGATACACTGCTTTTTGCCAATGATGAGCAGTTTATTTGGAGGCATAGACAGCAGTTACAGATTAGGACTGAATTAAGAGGTGACTCATTGAACAGGTTTGATCAACTGATCATGCTGCCTGCAAAAGGTGCTTTTGTGCCCCTGATTCATTTTTTCTCATTTCCATCTTCTCATCTCCTGTTGCAAATAATGTTCTATACTAAGAAATGGGCGTGTACTTTGATGTGCAGCAATAAAACAGCAGACTGGTTGTTGTTGAGTTTGTTTCTGCTGTGTGATAGGCTGTTAGATCTATCATAACAAGCTGTACATGTAAAGCTTATCATCAATATTGCTCGAAATTATACCATGATTCTCTATCAATAACTTTATCTCCAGGCCCTACATGCATATGGGTCAGTTTCAAAGGATCTGTGTTGACGAGGTTCTACTCCTCTGTCCTCAACAGGCTTCTGGAGGACCAGGGAAGAGCTGAAGAAACTACAGAGCACTGATGAGGTCTTCTTGCCCAGAGGAGAATCCAAGCGAGGTGATCACGGTCCTAGTAGGGAATACATCCCTGTCCTTCAGAGCTGGGAGAGGGCTCTGTTGCGCTCTATGAATTGGTACAACAAGCCTTAACACTGGATGCAAGCACACAGAGACTGAATGAGAAGCCGGAGACATGAGTTTTGAGTACATGTGAAAGCAGACAAAATAACTTTTGGACTTCCACACCTGCACAGCCTTGAATTATTATCCACATACAGAGGTTACTACAGCTTTTACTTGATTTTTTTCCAAATGTAGCATCCTTATCTGATCTGTCGTTTGTAGTTTCCAGTCATCAAGCCACCAGTGCCTCTTCGCGACAGCACAAGATTTGCACATTTCCCACATGGGGGCGCTCATGGCCATGTTTACAGCTTTCAAATATATGTGCTCACCATAGCAACCACATGCCATATGTTAATAAGGCACCAATATAAAAAGAAGAGCCAACAGTGACTCTTCTGTTTATGACGTCTCAGTATTAAAGATCTCCACATAGGAAGCAGTATTGCAGGACTTTTAAAGCTGTTTCAGACATTTAACAGTTAATATTTGCCTGTACTTTTATTTTTTACTTGACTGTTTCTTTTTGATTTAAACGTAATTTAACCTTCTAATTCATTTCAAGGGTTTTTAGCAGAGAAAATAGACCATCACACTTGTTTTGGAAATCTGATGCAGCATCATTATTTCCATCATGAAATGCTTTTTCATGCTTTACACAGCACTTAAACTTCAAAACTTCAAAAAATTGCAGTTATTAAGTGTCATAATAGGACAACAGGAGAAACAACAGAAAAAAACAGTGAATGTTAGGCTCTGTTCGAGGGGATCCTACTGGATTTTAGTATTTTAACATTTCTTTGAGGTGACACAACTCAATTGATAGTGATTAAGAAAAGAATGTTTGTCTGACTGTGAGAAAGATTTTCAGCTCACACATTAATCTCAAACACAGATCAGCACCTGCTGGCTCTGTTCAGAACAAATTCATCAGGGATATAAATGTATAAAAAATAAACTGAACTGAAACAGAATCAGGACTTAAAGACATGTATTAACTGTGATTAAATATCAGGTATTAGTTTGTGTTTCTTGTTCCATGGGGGACAGCCATGTTGATGTCACGTTGTTATGTTTTGACCCAAGTCTTCTACTTGTAGTGATGAATTCTGATGACAAATTTTAAATACTAATTATTTCATGATAAAAAAATTCTCCCAAACTACCAAGAAAATGTGAATTTTTAATCTCTTTCTAGATGTGCTGTACTGGTTGAGTCTTTTGAAATGCTGTTGTCTTTCCTAATACTATGATATCTTTCTACATATACTGAGGTATTTGTTATGCAAAGTGACAGTATGTGAAATGCAAAAATTAACACCTCACATCGAAATGACATTCCATTTCTAACACTCATGCTTCCAAGCTGCTGGAAAATAATGAATAACACTTTTGTTATCATACATTTTGTTGCCAGATTGCATGAAAAGTTATTTGTATTATGTGAAAGGGCTAGTATTAAAACCATAAATTTACAGCGGTTGCCCGTGGTGTTTTGAATGTCTCGTGCATTACAGTAGGTGTCACCGACATGGAGAGTGAACAGATGCTGCCTTAAAGGTTCTTGCCTCCACATGGACTCTGGGGAAATGCCGTTGTCTTGTGTCTGGGGAATTATCACAAACAGGCTGTTAGATGAGTGTAGGGATTGCTTCCTATTGATGTGACCAACCACACTGCGAGGGTTGCTATGGTAGCTTGTGGATGGAGTGACTGAGAACAAATGGGGTGTGTGTTCCTGCTCATGGTGCTGGTATGGTGAAGGGCGCGCTAATTGAGAGCACCAAAAGGGGGTTTTTCCTAAACAATGGAAGGATTGTGTGCCTGTCCCCTCAGAGGAAGAGCAGAAGTGAGTTTTGTGTACATCAGACAGATCCATACAGTGCAGCTGTACTGCACCAACCCTCCGCCACTCCTCCTTCCTGCACTGAAACACTTCCTCCAGTCTCACTGTCAATCTCGGCTCTCTCACTCAAATATGGGCAGTTTTTCTGCCAGTGGGCTTGGCTTACAGCGGGATGCCTGCACACAGAGAGATTTGCTTGAGTGAGTGAGACAGACAGGACTAGCCCATGAATCAGTGCTGCCGGCTCTCACACTAATCAGGAAAATGGGAGAGTGTGTGTGAGTGTGTGTGTGCTAGTATTGTGCTTGGCACTGCATTGTATGAGTTGTGGTGGACCCTGCTTTGCAACAAATTCAATCTGACAGCAGGAACTGGATGCAATGCGACCACTACTCCAGTCCCCCCTCCCCCACACAAGCTGAACCCTGCGTCAGGGGTCATTATATAACTCCCTCCTCTCTCTGCTCCGTCTCTGTGACACACTAGCATTGTTCAGTGGAGTGTCAGGGGGTTGGAAGTTGAGTTTTTGTCTTTTTTTTTTCCTTGTCAGTTTCTCGGCTTCTCCCACTGCCGCCACAGAACCTCTCTCCAACTCTCTCAGTCCAGTTGATTTCATTTTAATGTTGTGGCATGCATGTTTGCAGAGTGGCAAAGCAGAATCTTGAAAATAGAAGGATCATGAAATATATCTGTTCTGGGGCTGAGTTACTGATATAAGCCAGTGCTGGAATAAGATGATGTCCTTGCTTTTCTCCTCAGGAAACAGTGTTTTCTGTTAACTTTGACACATCTGTTTACAGTCACATGCACACAGTGTACTCTCTGCCTCTCCCTCTCTCTCTCTCTCTCTCTCTCTTCCTGCTCTCTTTATCTCTCTGTGTCTTTCTCTACTTCTTTTATTTTGTCTGTCTCTTTCTCTATGTCTCTTTCACTTTGTCTTTCTCTCTTTCTCTTTCTGTCTCTCTGTCTCTGTCTGTCTGTCTCTCCCTTTGTCTTTCTCTCCCTTTCTGTCTGTCGGTTTTCTCTCTCTCCCATACACACATTCTAGTTTCAATACTGCTCAATTGCCATAGCAACAAGGATTGGCAAATGCTCCAAATATCTATGCTCAACCAGTCAGTCACAAATAACATCCTCACGGACTTCAAACATGCTGATCACTGGCTTATACGCAATTATACATTTGTGTGTGTGTTTGTGTGTGTGCGGGCGCGCGCACGCGCTCTTAACCAACGCTTTCTGTGAATTGATTAGTTGAGCATCCATTGCTGTCGAAATGCACTCCAGCCTGTAGGACTGGTTGTTGGTTTGGTGACTCAACACAAACGATCTGCACACAGAGGAGCTGTAACCCCAAACTATACCAAACCAGAGTGGTGTATCACATCACTGTGAAGCAACTGAAAACAAAAATACATATAGGTTCTCTTTAGAGAACCGCAGACGCTCTTTGAGTCCTAAAATCCTTTGGTTTCACGCTGAGAATCTCAAGTTTAAGAGGTTTTCTCGTGTTTGCTGTGGAATCCCACAGTCTGTAGACCCCTCACATAAAATGGAGACCCCAAGACTGTTCTCAAATGCATGTAGCCATTATAATGCAATTGACAATAAGAAATATGCGAAAGAAGTGCGTGCTGTATTTATAATTTTTGCGCGTAACGGTGCGTCTCTCCGTCATTAGCCAATGCGCATCCATCTGAGCTCACTGCATCAGCTGCCACGACGGGGCTCTTGCGGACGTCACCGATTTTTTTTCTCTCCTTTCCTCACCTACCCCTTCTCCTTTTTTTTGTTCCACCAGAGCATCTCTCCTTCTGCTCTCCCTCTCTCTCTCCCTCTCCCTCTCTCTCTCTTTCTCTCTACACCGCCCACTCCACTCACCGCCGCCTCGCCGGCTTCTTCGCCTCACTACATCGCTCGCTGCCCTTTTTTCTGCATTTTTTTTAAGGCAGAGGAAACCGCACGTTTTGGAGCAAAAGAACAAATCACCATGGCGAGCACCGAGGATAAACCGGCCAACAAGGAGAACACGTCCAGCTGGAAGGACTCCATCTACAACCCGAGGACCGGGGAGCTGCTGGGTCGCACGGCCAGCAGCTGGGGTAAGGATCCCCGATATACAGCAGTCAATTAGTAGATGTGCTTTGACATTCACGGGGCTTACACCTAATCTGGTGTCCTCTTTCCACTTTCAAAGCATCAATAGATGTGTGCCTTTTGAATATATATAGCCCTCTATGTATTTCTGTGCATGGATGGATTAAAATAACTGCCATATAGATGTTGGATTAGCGGAGGAGCCATCATAGGCCTACATGAAGGTGTAAAGGAGAAGCCTGTACCAAGAGACTCACCAAGATGAATGATGCTATCAGAGGTGTGCACCAGCCCCTCATTTCTGCACAGGCAGAAATCATCAACCATGTGATGATCAATCAGATCAGCAGTGATTATTTAATTAATATGTATCATCTGTATTAATCAGAGAATTCACAGTGAAGACCCCCAATGGATTAAATCCCTCATTATCTAATCACATCTGAGGAGGTGCTCCAGCATTCCTGAGATGAATCTATGGCTGATCAGGGTTATACATTTTTATGTAATGACTCTTCAGTTATTTCCAGAGTGAGGTAGTAACTCACCACCCTCCCTCCAGCAGCCAGCTCTTATAGGCTAGCACGGGCTGTCAGGCTGCCTGGGCCCCTGTGCTGCTGTGCAGTGGGATGCTCCATTGCAGTTGCATGGCCGCCCACATTAGCATGCCTGTCAAGGTCAAATGGGATTCCCTCTCTCCTCTTTCTCTCTCTTTCACGCACTAGGCAGGTGCATTGTGGGATACTGTTGGAGAGGAATTAGAGGAAGGGGGGATGTACAGCAGAAAGCTGTGGGGTCCATCTCTTTTTTCTTTTTTTTTTATTGGTTAACTTAGAGGGCATCTGTGCGGTGCAAGCTGGATGGTGGTGAACCATTTTGAATCAGATGTTTCCATAACTGTGGCTCTTTTCCCTCCCTCCCTGCTCCAGATAAATTAGGCTTCAGATGCCTTGAGTACTGCAGCATCATCCTTAAATCCTGTGTTAAATGAAACTGGGGGGTCTCCAGTTGAAAAAATGGCCTCAGATTTGTTAGCAGTAGGTAGCATTACCTCCTCAATCCAAAATGGTTTCCCTCAAAGGGCTCGTACACTCAAATGACAGTTTCCCTCAGCCTGTTGTTGAGGAAAGATTTGAGAAATCAGGAGGCATATGTCCAGGCTTGAGTGTGTTTAAGGCTAGTTAATTATATATGAATCCTCTCTGTCTCTGTTTCTCATTATATTCTCTTTCTGTATCTGTTCTTCAAACTCCATCCAGCCCTCATCCTGTTGTTCTACCTGGTTTTCTACTGCTTCTTGGCTGGTATGTTCGCCCTGACCATGTGGGTGATGTTGCTCACTCTGGATGACTATGTGCCGAGGTACCGAGACCGCGTTCCCTCCCCAGGTCAGTGTGTCTCCACACACAGCACAGAGAAGATAACAGGGCTTTCAGCTACTGTAACTGGCAGCATTTCTTTTTGAGAGCATTCATTATTCATACCGGCACCAATGAGATGCTGTCACAATAATGTGCTACATTACAGCTGCTTTTTGTATCGATCTGTTTTCGAAGACTCTTCCTGTGTGATATCAGCAGTGCAGCTTGTTTGCTGGATCAGAAATGTTTTCTGTCCAGCTGTAATTCGAGCCCAATCCCCATTGACTGTTATACATTCCTTGCACTGGGATCATTTGCTACGTTTACTCCACTTACTCTGCTTTTTTGTCTACAATGCAGGGTTGGTGATTCGTCCTAATTCTCTGGACATTGCGTTCAACAAATCTGACCCGCTCAAGTATGCACAGTATGTCCAACATCTGGAGTCCTTCCTGCAAAGTAAGTGCACTTCTCCTCTGAGATTAATGTACATCAAAACAGATTCCATTTTCCGTCTTTCGGATTTTCTCCAATACTTAATTCCCATTTATCTGAATGTATCTCCATCTGTCTCTCAGGGTATAATGATACAGAGCAGGAGAAGAACAAGGAATGCACTGAAGGAGAGTATTTTTTGCAGGAAGACAGTGAGAGTATGACAAAGGAAGCTTGTCGCTTCAAGAGGGGCTCCTTGAGTCTCTGCTCTGGCCTTTCTGACACCAACTTTGGATATTCTGAGGGAAAACCCTGTGTGCTGCTGAAAATGAACAGGGTAACAACCATTTCCATTGAGCGATTCTGGTTTTTAAATCACTTTAGTCCTTTTCATATCTTTGTTTCTCAATGTTTTCTTCCTTCCCAAACAGCTCCTAAATCGTTTAAGCCCTCAGTTGTTCAGTGGTTTGCTCACAGTTCCTGAACTCAATGATTAATTTGTTCAACTTTTTAACTTTCTCGGTCTCAACCTCTCCTGCTTCCCTCCATCCTCAGATCATCGGCCTGAAGCCTCGTGGCGACCCCTACATCAACTGCACAGTCAAGGTAAACATATTTTTTCATACTATGCCTCACATGTGCCACCTGTTTGTATGTGTATTGTTTTCTTTTCATTTCTTTCATAAAAATGACCATAACAGTGTCAATATTTTCTTTCTGTTGATCTTGCTTTCATTTCTTCCTTCTTTTTGTTTGTTTTGTGTCTGATTTCTTTCTGCATGCTGTCACTGACGGCTTTAGGGTAAGATAATATGTAAATTATGAGGATAAGGCCAGTAGGAGTGTAGACACATTTTTTATTATGTAATAGGTCATTATGCAGCTGCTCCATTAAAAATCCTAGTGCCATTTTCAAGTCATTTTAATCCAATCAAGGTAATTTTTAGCCACAAATGTCATTTTGCAGATTAAAAACGGGACACATCATGTTTTCTACCTCATTAATAGTCTCTACGCTAACTACAAACGGTCATTAATTTTCCTTTTTTTCATGTCCTGTCTCATGTGATCTTGGAAAAATGTATCATTTGCCATTACTTTAATATAGTTAAAAGCATTTGATGTCAAATTTGTATTCACTTACACACGTTCTTCTTTGCAGAAAGAAAACCCGATTTTAATGCAGTATTACCCCAGTGAGGGGCGTATTGATAAGATGTATTTCCCCTACTATGGCAAGAAAGCCCATGTAAGTATTTGTCTCTAGTCAGATCATGTCCACTAACAGCCTTACAGGGATGTGTTATTGACAGACAGCTGTCTCCTTGCTGATGCAGGAGAATTACGTGCAGCCCCTGGTGGCTGTGAAGCTGCTGCTCGCAAAGGAGGACTACAACAAGGAGCTGGCGGTGGAGTGCAGGGTAGAGGGCTCCGACCTCAACAACAATGACGACAGGGACAAGTTCCTGGGCCGCGTCACCTTCAGGATCAAGGTGACCGAGTAAAGGAGAAGACGGCCGGTCAAAAGAAACCCAATGCAGAGGCTGCCAACGTTTGCTAAGGATTTATGTTAAAACTAAAAAAGAGAAGGAAGGAAGTGTCAAATACGTCACAAAGACTGCTTTTTTGAGGATGTGGCTAAACACTTTGATGCAGATTAGTTTGGCTTGCAGTCGTACAGCCAGTCAGCTACAAATATTGAATGTTTGATGACATTTCTGACCCTTCTTTCCTTCATGATTCCTTGCTGACCTCCTCAAAAAAAATCCCCTGAACAAGACACAGGCTCTGCTCCTCCTCCCATCCCATCCATCCATCCATCCATCCAACCAACCATCAACCATCCACCTATCCTTTTATTCACCTGTTGCACAGTTCATTCTGCACTCAGTTTATTTTATTTTATTTTTTTAGCATTGATGTGATTAGATAACTTATAGCCATTGCAACCAAGCCATTTGGAGCTGTTGTGTAATTGCTGATACAACTTTTTTGAAATATTTTTTTTAGATCTTTCTGCTGTCAGGAAGAGAGTGTTGTTTTCATCTCTACAAGCTGTACGAAAGACTGTGTTATCGCTGGTGTTGAGAGGATTTTTATCTTGCTGTATAGTACAATTGAGAAAGTAGAACATTTCCAACACATCTCCAGAGTATTCACATTATTACACCACAAAGACTTCATAGGAACGTACCTTGATAATCAAGTATAGCCACTGTATCCCTGTATATGAAATGCCAATTACAAAGTCCCTTTCTACATATAAATACATTGTGATCTTTACCATATTTAGGGAATTATAGATAGATCTTTGTGTTGTGGACTGCGTAGCCACAACCTAGTCTTGTGCCGTCTGTCTGTCTGTCTGTCCGTCCGTCTGTCTGCATGTCCGTCTGTCTGTCTGCCCGCCCGTCTTCCCATTTACTCACCTCTCCATTGCAATAGCCAACATTATGGGTGAGCCCTCCAGGACTAGATAGGTTGTCTCGCTCAGCCCCTTGAATGGGTGCTGCATACTGATGGTGGCCCCACACACATACACACACACGCACAAACACACACACACATTCATATATATATATAAACACAGACATATAGACACACACACACATAGAAGGCGCAGTGTTAAAAAATGCTTTTAAGGCAGAGAGGCGCTGGAGAAAGCATTGCAAAAATGAAAAGTTCACTGTAACTATGTACTGTATATCTTTACGTGATCTGTATATCTATCTGGGTCTCAAAGATTGTTTGTTAGTTTTCTCTCTTCTTCAGCCTGTTAATCTGATTGTCTGCCAATCTATTACTCTTCAATGTATATATATATACACTATCTACCATATTTACTTAATTCACACTGTATTTTTGTCACAAAACACAATGTCTGTGCACTGTAAAGAAATAATTTAAGCAAAGATTTACAGGAAATTATCTTATTCAAAGCTATGTTTACACAGTCTTAAAAGGAACCCGCATTTGAAAGAACAACTTGTAACATCTCTTCAGGGTGCCTTAAGACCTGATGAAATAAATTGTGGAATAAAAGTGATTTTGAAGAAAAAAACAGGTTTTCCCTTGTCTGTTTTTTCATCTTTTTTTCCTGTAGCTTTTTCGTCAGTGATGGAAGTAGAAATAACAATAGGTTAAACAACTGGCTCTGCAGGCCTGCAACCACATGGGGGAGACAGAAACAATGCTGGGGGAGAGCTGAGCGTGAGAGAAGCTTGAACATGGTGCAGTCAGAAGGATCAGGCAGTTGCAGCGAAACTCAGTGTTAATGAAGAAATTTTAGTCTCCATTTCTACATCTTGTGTTTTTTCTGACTAAAAAAATGATTTTGTTTAATATAATTAAACATGCCACTGGTTTCCCAATATCATGTGGCAAGCAGCCACTGAGAAATAAGCTTAGTGATCAAATGATTTTTTTAACCCCTTTCACCTCCATCACTAAGGTGGCATCCAAGAAAATGTATCTTTATGCTAAATCCTTATACAAAAGTGGAAATAAGACCTTGAAGCTCAACCTTCTAGTCCATTTCTATGTATTTTATGACAACATTATTAAACAATCGGCATTTTTTTACAATTTGGCTCCCTTGCGGTTTCAAATCAATGAAATAATCTAAATAGAATTTTACCTTGAATGACTTCACACTCTACCCACAGCTCTGCCATGTTATCTATTATATTGTGGTTTGCACCTCCAACAGGAGGTCCTCTTTTTTAAACAGAATGACCCTGATTGTGTGTTTCTCAAAAGAACCAAACATGCTAGTAGGTTTTTCTTTTAGTGCCACCTGTGCTGTTTGTGGTGTTTTCGAGGTTTCAGCTAGCTTTTTAGTTAGTTGGCCGGCTAGTTTTAGAATAAAACTCCATCTTGCATCTTTGAATGAAAGAGATCACATTGTTTTGAGAAACAAAGTTCAGATTTTGTTTTACATGTAGCATCTTTAGCAAATAATCAAACTAATTTTGTAATTCATTTTATAGTCCTGTGATAAAGGAGTGAGGTTTCATATTGCTAGGCGTCACTTAAAGAAATAGTTCATCACTGGCACAGGTTACCATGGCAACATGTATGTAACCTTAAATAAGGTGCTCAAAAAGTAAAGTGATAGTCACTGAGCTGTGTAAAAAAAGATACTTTCACTTTAGATTCACACAAAAGTATGTTGAGTGATGGTACACACATTTTGGCATGTGGTGCATAGTATGCAGTTTTGGATGCAGTGTCTGTCTTACAACTTTTGATTTCACAAAGCTCTAGTCAATGACTTAAAAGCCATGATTTAATCTTGTCCATCCTACTCAGTCACTGTTCCTTTTCTCTTCTTAGCTTTCTCCTTCCACATCTATTTTCGTCTCTTGGCCTCTGCCCTGATGCCTGTAGAGGCTGCTGTGCCTGTTTCTGTTTTTCCATTCGCCTGGCTTTGGCTCTTGTGCTCATTCTGGCACTGACCCCTGTCAGTGTTACCCACTGCAGGCCTGAAAACTTCCTCCTCCTGGTGGTCAGTAACTTCTGTGCTATCTATGTAAACACCAACACTCTCCCGGCGCTATAAGATCTCAGTCTGGTCAAGGCAGAGCAAGCAAAGTCCTACTAGGCAAGTCCAAGGCCACCTAGGGGCCACCTTTACAACAATTCTGGCCAGATTTTTTAAGTTATCTAAATCAATTAACTGTACTTACAATGGTCACTGGGACATAAAAACTGCATGTAAGGAATCACAAATCCAATCTGGAAAAAACCTCTTGAATTTTAGCAAATTTTCTCTAAAATAAAGTTTGAAATGCCTTCTTTTCCCTCAAAGTTTTACTCCCTCTATGTATGCACATAGTTCATGACATGATGAGTCATACAATATCATCTCTGGCATTGTAGGCTTTTTCATTCCATATGCTTTAAGTTGTCTTACTTGTCTCGTCTTTAATAAAATCTCTGTAGTCAGGTAGCTGCACAGCTAACTGAGCTAACCATCAAACAGCAGCTACAGTTAGCTGCAGACAGTGGTTACTTTAGCAACAAGTAAATCTATCCATGTTTAAGCCTAAGGCCTGATGGTTGGTAGAGGCAGGATGTGTCTGGTGTGTGGACTCTGAAGCTGACCTACTATTTGCTTAAAGTATATTTATACATCAAATTTTTTTGAACCTGAAACAAACTACAGCCCTAATCACTGAATGGAGGATTGTATCCTAACTATACCCACAGAAATTGCACTTGCAGTGAAATTCAGAAAATGTCTGTGCTGAAAGGAGTGTGATCACACCTGTCCGCTCTAACTTCACTGCACCTCCATCCATCCAGCTCCCATGGTTCCCTGACGCAGCAGCAGCTTTGTCCTTTCCTGACAACAGCAGTCTGTACTCAGTTCCTGCTATGTGAGATAATCTCTTGAGGTTAAGCTGCAGCACGTCCTTGAGTTAGAAAGCTATAAACAAGTGGTGTTGTTGACTAAATAAAATACCAAACACATATTTTCATCCGTATCCTTTTTGCACTTAGTAAACTAGGAAATGTTGGAACTAATTAGAAATAAAATTAGAAATGAAAATTCTGAGCTTAAAAAACACTGAGGCAATGACTGATTTTCAGAATGTCTTTTAATTAAATTTGTAAAGAATTCTTTCTAAAAAAAAATGTAATGTCATAATGTGGTGAAATAAAGCATACAGCTAAGCTTTGCAGCTACTATTTTCTGCTAAAAAACATTCGTTGGCAGTCATATTGGGATGCCTCAGAACCTGAGGGGATTTGAAGCTGATTTACGCAAAGAAGGCGCAAGGATAACACTGGTTATCGCCTTATCAGCTAAGAGTTGAACTTGCCAATTTATTGCAGCCTGGAGCACAGCCTGACTATAGTCAGCATCTTAGAAGGGATTCATGCAGCTGATATTTTAAGGTTTTACTCCAGCATCCTCGGCAGCACTTTCTTCTGTGGTTATATATAGCAGAGAGAACATGCGTAACATGGCACAAATTGAGGTGTTCTCTGACACTGGTGGTAGCTGGTCTCTTTGGTATTTATAGGCCTAAAGACTTCAACAAATTCATTAAGACAAAAACAAATATTCATAATTACAGAGCAGACACAAAATTTTTACAAGACATATTTTAATTTATTCAAATGATTCAAGATTCAAGGAAGTTTCTGCTTTACACTTGACATTCCTATAGTAGCAATTCATCTCATATTATATTTACAAGTACATGTATCATATATATTTTATATCTTATCAATATTAATTGTAAAAACTCAACTCTGCCCAACATCTGGAATTAATTTCCCTGAGACAAGTAAACAATAATAACAAGAATTCTCTTTCAAACTAACCCATGTTTCTATACACAGCTTAATGACCACTGTGGTCTTTTTCAGGATCTGGCTAGTTTGAGGTAATCACACTCATCTCAAACTAAGAAAAGATCCCTGACATATTTCAGCATTTCAGGGCCATGGACGGGGCAAACTGCACATTCCTGTTACAGGAATTTATTGCTCAACTCCTCTAAATTTTCCTCCTTCACATGCAGCTGTTCTCGCTGCTTCTACTTATCACTCTCCAAGCTTTCCAGAGCTACTGACTCTTCATTTGTTGCTAAGTTGAGCCTCATAGCACCAACAGTAGAGGGACTCAGTGAAAAGGTGTTTAGCATTCTTACTTTTCTTTTTAATAAATCCTAAATTTTACATTACTTACATCTTTGCCTCTCTTTCTGTGCATAGATACAGATAGATTTCTTTATATACAAAAATACAATTGCAACAATAGTCTGTTACAGTTTTTATAAAACTAAAGTATTAGGGATATATATGCAGTGATCAGCCTTAATTATGAGGTTTAGGATCAAAGCATAACATATTTAACTCTGGAACTATCTCTGCCCCATGTTATTAAAAAACGCTTTTCATTGTAGAAACAGTGTGACCTAATGATGGCATCAATTAACGGCAGAACATAGAAGAGAAGTGATTTTAAATGCTGCCACTTTTACACAGTCCACTGTAAAAAAAAAAAAAAAAAATCAGACTAAACTATATCAATATTGAATGCAATAAAATTGTGTCAGCATGTAATTCTCCCACAACTACCTGAAGATTTTGAATTTAGACGTTTTCCTCATTAAGTAATATAGTGTTTCTGGCACAAAAACCTTTATTTTACTCATCTAAAACTAGCATCTTTCATAAAAAGGTTGTAAAAATTACTTCTAGCTGTCTTTTATGTTCAACTTGGTTGCCAGTCTACATCATTAGACACCTATATTTGCAAAAAAGTCAGCCAGAGAGATGATGCTTCAAATACATCATCATATTCCCCATATTTTACTGAACCTTGCCTCGAAAGCAGTAAATATCGAAACCATGAGCATCTGTATAAGAGAGGGATGGTACACCTTTGTCATCATAAATGCTCTTGCTTGTTGCTTTCGTAAAACATGGTCCATTTTGTACATCGATGTTTATGTGCATCTCACTGAAAAAACAGGTTATTGCATGTTATTACAGGTGTAATATTCAAACATGTGGCTTTTCACAGCAATATACATGTGCCAGATTTCTTTTCATCATCTGGATCTCCACCTCCTCCCTCTTTCCTGTTGGGATCATTGAGCTCGTCAAACAGTCCGGTTTCAATCATTTCCTGCTGCCACTGAATGGCTACAGCCCCTGTGCTAAACTCCTTAAAGAATTTGTCGTCCTTGGCGTCAAATTCAATGCCTTTGATCTCAGAAAACTCTGCAATGTCACCTGTGTCTTTGGCGTAGACAACATTGGGCTTGGGTACCCAAGGAGGTGCTACAAGCCCTGCTTCCAGACGGGGGAAGTTGATGGTCTTGAACCACGCATGCTTCCTGGGATCCTCCATGTTGTTCCTAATGAGAGAGCAAACATATACTTTTCCATCAGTGTTTGAAAGCTACAGTGTCGACTTAATGAAATAAGAAGTGGCTGTACAAATTAATGAAACCTTCAGGCTCTCAGTTTCCTGTACCAAAATCCTAATAAATTAATAAATTAGCCTGGGAACCAGGCAAACCTGTTGAACTCACACTTTATTCTGTCTGGCAGATAAAGTTGGCCCTCCTCTTATTCAGACAGATTGTTACCTGGCCTGGCCACAGTCAGACTAATCACAGCAGTTAATCTAATATTGGGACAGGTTTTGATACAATGACAGAAGAGCATTACCTTTTCAGATTTGAAAAGTCACATGTCACATGTTACATGTCCCGTTCCCTCCTCAAATCTTTTTAAAAACTGTGACCGTGCCGCCATTTTTTTCCTGCTTGAAAACTCGGCAAGCACCATCGCAACTTGTATGTGTAAGTGCTGATACACATGAGGTGTCTCTGATTGGTTTTTGGTCCTTGTTGTTGTACTAAGAGGCACCTGTTGTTGAGGTCCCTTGGAAATCGAAACTGAATATACAAAAATTGCAAATTTTAATGCCAAATTATGAAAGTGATACACAAACTATGATACTTTACTTATTTTTAATAAACAAAAGTAGACAACATATAGCAAAAAACTCTGATTTATGTGTCATTGTTTTCAGTCACTTGACAGCTTGTGGCTTGCTTATTGCTTGAGAGTAGAGGAACCTCTTACTTTATGCCCAGGCGCTCTTCAATTTTCTTCTTCAGGAACTGTTGGATGATGTCCTTGGTGACAGCATCAAAGCACCTGTGCTCCCACTTGGGTTCCTCGTTAATAATGCGGCGCTGCACCTCCTCCTTCTCCACCTTCTCCTTCTTGCTCTCAGGGCCTTTGAAAGGTGTGTAGCCAGCCACCATCTCGTAGATACTGCAGCCCAGAGCCCACCAGTCTACTGATGTTCTGTATGGAGTTTTGTTCAGGATCTCAGGGGCCATGTATGCTCCAGTGCCAGCCTGGAGGAGAGAGAGAAAGGTGTTTGTGGTGAAGGTGGGGGCTTGAATATGTGGTGCATCTATAAACGCTAATAATATACATTGTTAGAAACCATATTTTGTTTTATGTATTATAGACTTTGAGATCTCTAGTATTTTAGAATTGAGTTCTTTGTATGGAAGTGCTGAATATACAACTTTAGGATTTTTACAGACTTATGTGAAAGTACTGTACAGCAACAGGAACAATGCATAACCTTGTTCTTGAACAGGAACAGAGAGCAGAAGGATGATCTTGTGGGGGACAGACTGGTATTTAATCTTAATACTGGCACATATAACCTTTACACATGTGTTGACAAATGACATTGACAAGTATAACATAGATTAGCTGCCTGGGTTATTCAAAGTTTTACTTTAGTCTTTGCCATCTTCCCTTCTGTCTCCCTCTGAGTAACTCTGACCTTACCCTTTCTAGTCTCAATCTCTCCCTACTCCTCGGCTTGCCTCCCTATATGACCTCACCTGCAGCCTCAGAGCAGAGGCTTAATCCTAATGCTAAGCCTACTACCTGTCAAGAGTCATGTGTGTCTACACACTGACAGAGTTGTCCAGCCTCTTATATAAAGGCTGGCCATTTCTGGATACTACAGCCCCCAGCAGAAATGCTAAAGATCCAGACAACACGTAGACATATTCTTGTTGTAGAGCTAAGAGCTTACTCTTTGCTACCGCAAAGCCCTGAAGAAACCCTTTTGCAGAAATCTTCTTTACAAGATCCCTATATTAGCATGTGAAGAGTTGAATCAGTACTGTGGGCACTGTAGGATGTCCTGTCCTTTGATAGCCACTTAAACATTGCAATGTTCAAAAATGCCTAGTATGACCCAAAGGGAATTCCTATAAATGTTATGCACAGGCTCATGCATTGAACATGGCATCATTTCACAAGTTCTAAACTTCTCCCTATGTTAAAATCTTAAAAAATTAGTAGTTTTTTTTTTATTCTGCATGACTGATTGATCACAAAATGAGTTCAAGATGTGTTTCTTAGTTTAACAAGACAAGACTTGGCCACAGACAGCAAGATAGATAGACATATTAATAAAGGGCATGATAAACTAATATAAATCTATAAATCAAATTCTGCATGTCAAACATTACTGTCCAAATATTTTCACCTGTGCTACCTGGCATTTATATCTATTGAACTCCTGTGTCATTTTTAACTTCCTCTGGTACCTTTTTGTGACATCTGTTCATCTGACCTGTGTATCTGCTGGTAATCAGTTTAACTCAGCAAATAGCCCCATTGTGGTGGGTCAAAGGGATAAAATCTTTGGTGTATAATCAATCTGATCTTACTTCATGCAAGGAACAAATCCCATAGACATTACTAGCCAGTGAAAGTTAACCCTGTTTGCAAACTAATATCTCTAAACATATTCAACACAAGTTTTTTACCTGGATCTGTCAATCTAATCAGGGACAGACTTGTGTAATACCCAGTAAGAGGATTAGAGGGCCAAAGCCAGCCTTGCCTCTAGGAGGTTAGCCCAGTCATTTTGGCTGCCTGAGGAGCATCAGAGTACTGGATAATGAGCTTACTGGACTTTCATGGAACCGAGAGCTTACTCTTTGCTACTGCAGGTAAGTCCCCCAAGAGTCCTTAAAAGTAAACCCTTGCAAAATACATCCTCTTTTTTTAGGTCATCTGTGGGTTAGTGAAGGTGATGTTTAATATACTTCAGGTATTATGAGACAAAAATAAAAAGAAAAATATTCAAAATAATTTTGTGTACATAAGATCAATTTAAAATTCTTCTATCAGTAACTTTATTAGGTGGGGGTCATGACTCATCCATAAAATATAACTGTGTCAGTACCTGACAAATTGTTAAGTGATCGATCTACTAGACCGTTACTATGTTCTCTAACTGATTTTTTTTCCTTTTGTATAATGTTTAGTGATCAACATTGGGATGCAAGGACCTTCTTCTGCAGTCAATATAGTGCAGCATCAAGCTGAACTCATTGATGAGTGAAGTGTTCATGAAGTGTGCTGAAGAAATGGTACTAAGCTTAGGCAACTCTCACATAGAAAAAACCTCTAAAGAAATAACTAAATCTCTTCTTGAAGCTTGTAAGGGAAACCTACTCACATCCACTGACTGCTTTTACAAGCTTTGGACCTCCAACGTAGGTCTCCAACGTAGACCCTACACTAAACACTAGCCTATAAATGGCTAGGCTATAATCTGACAGCTAAAGGATCAAATTAGTTATATAATGGATTCAGAGACTCTCATTGCACAAATCTTTAAGCAATCCAGTAATCCCTGTCCGGATTTAAAGCAAAAACCACACGAAGAGTGACAGCCTGTCCAAGAGTTCAGTTTTTAGCTTCATTCTAATAATGGTAAGTGAACATAGACAGGATGGACATGTAGATGTTTTTTTTCACCAGTGTTTTCTGTGTCTTTGTGTTCTTTTCTGTTAAAGTTTGTGAGTATGTGTGCTTTAAAACTGGGCAATCAGCTACACATAACAGCTCGCCATTCGGATAATGTCCTTATGATGCATAATCATGTTGTGATTCTATATAAATGCCGAAAACATCTAGCTAGGTCATCTTATGTTAACAGCATTCTCATGAACACTGACTCACCATCTGGGTGACAGTCTTATCTGGAGCAATCTCAATGGCAAGACCCAAATCTGAGAGTCGACACTGGCCTTGGCTATCCAGCAACACATTCTCTGGCTTCATGTCACGGTATACGATATCCATGTCGTGCAGATGCAGAATGCCGGTGGTGATCTGCGCTGTATAGTGGACGATACGCTTCATCTCAATGCCCTTGTCCGCACCCTTGCCATCATAGCCTATGTTGTAAATGTGGTACTTGAGGTCTCCTCCATTCATCAGGGTCATGACAAGGCACAGATGGGTCTTGGTGTCATATGCATACGCCAAGTTGACCAGAAACAGGCTGTTAACCTTCTCCAAGATCTTCTTCTCCAACAGGGCCATCTTCTCACCACCCTTCTTCTTCAGCCGCTTTTTACACAATTTCTTGCAGGCATACATCTGGCCTGTGTTCTTTACCTGAACAGCGCATACCTGGAGAAACACAAGAGGTGTTTTTTATCATTAGTTATCAAACAGTTCTCTTTCCATTCATTAAAATATATGCCCACAGAAATAAAGCATGGTCTAATAAAACCAGGCTGCAGACAGACCTCAACATCTGGAGCCACTGTGCTATACTGATCTATATATACTATACTATGCTATACTACTAAAATCTGCTTCTACTTGTCCTCTGTCTAAAATTTCAATAAAAAACAAAGTTCCCTTTCTATGAAAAGAAAAAGGTTTCCTGCTGTACTATAATATCACAGCATATCAATCAAAAAAGTTAATGTTCCTCCTAAATTTGAAAAAGAATCATTGATGGGACTGAAGGCAAGAAAAGTGACTGAAGAAGCCAACTTGGCTTGACAAGCTTGTAATGACATCCGTTTTCCTGCATTACTCACGTTGTAAAAACTAAATATTTTACCTCTGGTATTCCCTCTTAGGATCCAGTTTTTCCACATCATTGCACTGCTAACAAAGTGAAAAATGAGTGCCAGTTTTATGTGTAACTCTAAATCTTTGTATGTGCTTTATAAGAAAATAGCAGTCAAGTAGTTTTAGTCACAGCAAATGTAGGTAGCATAACAGGAGTAGCCTTCAGCATTATTTTAAGAAACATTTTTCTGTAATAAACATTGTTGTAATATTTTTTTGATTTCTAAACCAGTTTCTAAACTTTAATTGCTTGTATATTAACAAGTTGCCTTAATTATAGTTGTATACTAAAGCTTGCTGCTAAGAGCTTGACTCTTGAGGAAAGAGGTTCCTCAAGGAGCAATTTTGGGTCCTCTTTTTCTTTATGTGATGCTAACAAGCTAAACCATGACATGTCTTAGTATTTCTTAAAACATCTCTCATCAATCTCAGATCTTTTAAATGTCACAACAATGTATTTAATTAAAAGGAACTTATACTTTTTTTTTTTAACAAAGCAGTTAATTAAAAAAAAATTATTTAATAGGTCATCCTGTGTTTTTAATTGCCGACATATTATTGGACATGCTCTACTGTCATCCTTACTTCAGTATCAAAAAAGAGGTCTTAATCTTACTATGACATTGAAAGTCTATTAATTAGCATTTAAGCAATCATAGCACTCTACTAATTCTTTCAAAGTAAGACCACTGCCTCCTGCATTGTGGCTTTGTATTTGTTAGTTTGTGAGAGGTAAACCATGATTTTTTAAAAAAAATTATTTTAGAGGTATGGCGGGATGCTACAAGTCTTCATGGTCACCTTCAGACAAGCTAAATCCTCATGATTATGTAAGGTATGATCTCTTGCCCTAGAATATCCTTTCCTATGATTTAAAGCAAATATACCCCTGTGGATTTACATTTTCCTAAAATTTTGAATGCATAGTATCTTGCAGTTTTTGCATGTATAAAATAAAATATTAAAGTAATACCATCATACTTAAGAAGCATGGAAAGGGCCTTGCAACTAAAACTAATGTTAAATGTTAAACTACTTGCCATAACACATATTTCAACATTACAAAATTCCATATAAATGTGTTTGCATGCTTACCTCTCCGAAGCCTCCTTTGCCAAGAGTTCTGAACTCATAGAAGTATTTGTCACTGATGGGCTGTTTCTCATACTCTTTCCACTGAAGGAATTTATCAAAATATGGGCTGGTCTGGTACTCTGTAAAAGGTTTGGCTTTTAAATATTCTCTTACACCTTCCTGGACTTTGCTTTTCATCACCTCCTCAAAGTTGGCATCTGTCACAGCCTTGCATTTTTCAGCAGGCTCCCCGGTAAGAAAGGACAGGAAATTCTTGGAGTCAGCCTTGCAGAACTTGTTGATGATGTTTTGGCGTGCCTTGTCTTTTACAGCACCTTCAGCCAGATCCCAGTCATACAGCTCATCCAGGAATTCAGCAGCAAGCTTGTACTCAGGCTTGTTTGCCAGGTATTCACGGAAGAACTTTTTGCCAATAGGCTGCCTTTCACAAAGCATTGTAAAGTCCTTTTCAAGCGAAGCTCGTACTGCAGCACATTGCTCAGGCTTGGGGAGAGACAAGCTACGACGGCGCTTTTTCATCTCCTTGTCATCACCACCTTGAGCTTTTAGGTAGGCCGTGTTGGCCACCAGGTTATCCAGTCCCCCCATGTCACACATCTTGGCAGCTGTATGTGGTCTTTCCCCCCTAAGCAACTGGGTTCTTCAGTGGCTCCCCAAAGATGCAATGATTGTCAGAATGTGTGTCTGGATGAGAGTGCAATTTGCTGTAAAGCCAGTGTGCAAATGAGCTCCTTCACCCAGCCTACCTGCAAACCTAAGACACACTGACACACCCAGTAATTACTCATTTAGAATTAAATACCAGGGAGGGATTTTGGCTTAAGGATCTTTGTGCGGTCTATTCAAGGATGCTGTGCACGGAAAGGGAATCGTAAGCGGACTCTGTCCTAAGAGGCTTTGTGGCCCTCTATATTTGCAAATAGTGTTCACTAGATTCTGAGGTAGTCAGTGGTGCAAAGGTTCTGTTGACTATGCATTAATTTTGAGACACAGTAACAGAAAAAAACAAAACAAAAGCAGATAATGCTCTTGAAAGGGGAAGACTCCTCTAAAAAACTGTACTAGCACTGGAAGGTCCTTTTATAAAAATTCTGGAGTAGCAATTGGTGCTCTAAGCAGAATACTGATGAATGATTTTCACTAAGGTAGTGAATACAGCAAGCATGGTTCCACAATGTTTGATTATCCACATTCATCCTTACCTTCTCCCTTTTCAGGGCACGCAGGTACCCCACACTCTAAAACTACCTGCATCTTTATCTGCCTTCACGCTCTTTTATTCTCACATCTCAACCTTTAATCATCAGTAACTATTATCCTATGACAACTTCTTAAAACATTTAAAAAAATATACACAACATTATTAGAATTTTCATTAATTAAGTACATAGACTATAGAGTGGACTATAAGTGATACTCATTTGGATGCAAACAGAGGCCTGAGCTTTGTCCTTGATTCTCTAAAATTTGGTTTACTTATATGTGGCTTTATATAGATATCTATATTTTTGATTTTGAAAAGTAATCATTTATTTTTTAAAGTATTTTTCAGAAATTTTTTTTAGCAAGCTTAAAGCTGAAAAGAAAACAAGTGTTTACAACTTTGTAAGTACATAAAACATTAAAGCAGATGTGTATTTTAGTGTGTGAAGTAAAACTGGATTTCTTTGTTGAATCATTTTAAGGGTTCTATTTATGCCTTTTAGCACCAGTTACAGTACATTGTGGGTAAAAGATGTGATCAAATCTGCTCTAAATCATTTGCTCCAATTCTTAAGTGATGGGCCACAATATAAAGTACAGTGTTTATAATGTGCAGGCCCCATATGGTCTAGCTGTTAAGATTCCAGGTTTCACCCAGGCGGCCCCGATTCAACTCCCGGTGTGGGAACAGTTTCAAATCCTCCAGTCAACATTCATTATGCTACAGTACACTCTTGTACTTCCATAGAAAAGTTTACAACCCTCTACATAAAGCACACGGCAGGCTACGAATTTGTCCTCTCAATATAAAATGTAAACTATATAAAGTGATCAAATGTTTCAAAGAGCACCTTTAACTGTTACTAACTTTTGTTCAATTTAAGAATATTTTTAAAAAAAGACCAAATTGTTGGACATACGTACACGAACGGTCATAAAAAGCACTTGCAGACCATATTTGGTAGACTAATTATCCTATTTGCTTTGGGAGGGGGCAGATTTTGTAAGTTTTTTACTTCTCCTTGCTCCCCCTCAGTCATGTTATGTGTATTATTCTATTTCAAACTGAATTTTAAATTATAAGTCATTTTTTGTGCTTTAAGTGCACACTCAAAATCAATAATTAAATAAATGAATAACACTATGAGCTCAGTGCAACTGAGTGAAACCAGTCACCAATCCGTCCAATGTAGCACTAGAGCTTCTTTCTACTGGTTGGTTTATAAAAAGCCTGAGGACTATGACCTCAGTCAGGGAACCGAACCTTTGTTTCACCTGTTACCTCGCAGTGAGACTACACACACAGGAGGAAAATCAAATGATTGCTTGCAAACAGGTATTTTTCTTATTAAGCTTAAATGTACATTAGCATCTATGTATATTTGTAGTGTGATTTTATTACAGTTCTAGTATTGGACTACATAAATATATAGTGTTCATTTTTCTATGCAGACAGGTGGTCTTAAATTTGTGATAAATTAGCTTTTTTACATCTTTTGTTGCTTTTGGCATTAGCCCTAAACTGAGGCTATGGTGATAAAGGTTGACTCAGTAAGATAAACCGCGGACAATATTAGCTCATCCTTTCTCAAAGGTCCCAAGCTGTCATGTCTTGCACCGATTGAGGACTTTGCTTTTCTCTTTGACTAGAAAGACTACCACACGAAGCAACCGATGGTTGAACCCCCCACCCCCCAACCAGAATAACATGTTTATCAGGGGAGAAAAAAAAAGTATTTATAAATAAATTTATTTGCAATTGTATTGTTCTGACTAAGACAAGAAGGAAGACAACCATACAGAGCAATCAACAGTTGACCCCAACACCCCACCCCAACACCCCACCACAAACCCAACCCAACACCCCAGCCCACCCCAACCCCACCAGCACCCCCAAAATAACCTTAATTTTATCGAGGAGGAAAAAAATTAAAACTCAAGCTACATAATATTTTACCAAAACATAGTTTTATCTTCACAAATGTATACAGAGAGCAGTGTCATGTCAGACAAGGACACCTGCTTTAAGAGTCAAATATGTCAAATGTCACTCATGTTGTAAATGGATCATAGTGTCAGTAAAGCACTTAAGCCTCCTGAGTGGATGAAAAGAGACTATAGGTTTCATCTTTAACTGGGTCAGGGAAGTCAGAGAGAGGTAAGGTGAGAACACACACGTCACTCCATGGGTTTCCCATTTACTCTACTGTGGATACCTGCTTAATTGTTTAACTGTCATTGAGGGCCCATTGTAAATTAATATTAATATTAATAATAATAACCAATAATAATTATTTTTAGTTAAAAACGAGTATAGCAGAAACCTTAAAGAAACTGTTCTAAAAATAAAAAAGCCAGTGGAATTAAGCAATATGAGAGTGAGAGGGGAGATTGAGAAGGTTAATAGACATCTGGGTACACACAAATATTTCACTTATTATTATTCTCTACTGTTTTACATGTTTGATCTTATGTAATTTAGATATTTATTCTTTGAGCAGACTGCTTCTTTAACCTTGGGAGGATTAGCCCGACCTGAGAAGGGAGCAGAGGTTAAGATGTGCAGAACATTCTCATCTTATCTCCCACATGGTCTGCTACATGATCTTTACGTGGTCTGGCTCTAACCTCTTATGTCTCCTCTCAAGCTTCAAGCAAGAGGCTGTGGATGGAGAGTATTACTGGTAGAGCAGTGGAAAGTAAAGAGGAGGTGGGAATATAATAGTGGGGATTCATAAAGTGAGTGCTTACAAATCTAGTGCACGAATCATAAATCTGTCTGATGGGGTAACTCAAGGTGTCTGTTTGCATTTAATCAGCAACAGAAGTGAGGTTAGCTGTCATGTCACTTTAAATAAGGCAATGTAATACTTCAACTACATTTAAATAAAAAAATGATTTAAAAGATGCAGCAAATAGTTGAATGAGCACTAAACTCTGCGGTAGAGATATATTTTCATATAGATATGAAAATAATAATGACAAAAAGTTAGGCTTTAAGCCATTAAATGAACTAATAACTATGCTACTATTGGGGTCTCTTTTTTTCCATAGAAATATATGGTAGAGGCAACAGATAGGTGTAGGGTTACTTGACAGATGAAAAAGCCTCCTTGTTGTGACTGCTTCTTAGAGAGAGGAAGACTGTTGTTTGCACATATGACCATTAGAGTAAAGCTGGTCAGGTGAGTTGGATCAGGCAGCAAGGAAGGTGCCAACAAAGAGCAGGAGGACTCAAGCATGTAGTGAAAATTTGTTGGAATACTTGATGTAGATTGTCAAGTTCATAATGACCTCAACCGTCATGTCCCAAAAAAACAAAAGTATTCTGCCTAAAACTACTTAACATCAGGAAAGAGTGCAGGTCTCAAGATGATTCTAGAATATATCAGGAAACACTTTAAGGGTTCAGTTACGTTTAAGTCTTTAATTTAGTTATTTAGCTTTTTATGTAAAGTAATTCACTGTGTGACTTTTATTCATATAAAAAAAAACGTCTGCTCAACACATTTGCAGACACCTAAAGCAACACAAAGCAAAGACAAACAGGAAGACAAAGAGGAGAAGGAACTGATGATGTAAATACAAGCTAAGCACAGAACAGACCATTAGCACTAGCATCTTGTGCCCCCTAGGGGACTGTTTTTGGTGTACACTGCATTCATAATCTTATAATAACTTAGAGACATTAGGGTTACAGATCATGATGTTGTAACTAACTCACTTGTCTAACAGACCATGATACATTTTAGTCACAGAGAAAATTTCTTTGTTTTCTATCTTGAAGATTTCTTTTTGTCACTGAGTTTTACTTTCTCTTTGGTTAATAATTCAATTTATCTTTGTTTTTAACAGCACTGATAATTTTCGATGAGTTTTGTAACTCTGAACCTAGAACTCTATTATACATCTATAGCAACATAAATGTGGAAGGTAAACCCGAATCCACGATTATATATCTGATTCACATTTAATTAAATCTTCACATTTACATTTAAGTAAATGTAAATTACTTAAAGTAAATCTTTTTGATGTGCATACAACAGTAGCCTACGTATTACAGCTATTTTTACAGTGTTATAGATAGAAACCTGCTTCTAGTTGGTCAGGAACACACTTTTAACAACTGAATCTAGAATATACTTACTTATTATTCATCTGCTGGTACTTGTTTACATCTTGCTTGTATTTAACAGATGAAAGCGTAATAGAAAACCTATGGGAACTAAAGCATACAGTTCAAAATGACTATTTAATATGGCTTTAATAATTAGCTTTTTCCAAGTAAGCATCATTATCTTCAAGCAGCATTTACTGAGTTTTTACTCAAAATTTGTTTAAAAATGATAGCCACAGACAAGAGAACTGCATTTGAACATTTATTCATTATGAATTTTTATTGAATCTACAAGTTCTTGCATAAAACAACTTGCACATTACAATTTACATTTATACTACAACATCTTGTTTTTTGTTTGTTTGTTTGTTATACTCTACAGAAAGTTGGATCTTTCAAGGCACAATGGAATAACTGATGAAAATGTCCCAAAACACCCTGCAACACCAATACCAAACCAATGTAAAAAAATATTTAAAAAATTCAAATTTAACATTTGACAAATAAAAGATTGTCTTCTTCTGATAAGCAATACTTCACATATTTTAGGTTGAGGAATGTGCAAAAATGGCTTTTCATTATAACAGTAATCTTGAAACACTGCAATATTTGACAGAAGGATTAACTCTGTGTTTTCTCTGGCTTTACACTACCATCTCCTCTACCCTTGCATGGTGCACTGTTGTGCACTGGTGTTTCCACCACACAATTGTCCTTCAACACTTGGCCAGAAACAGGCACACTGGAATCTTTGCCAGCCTCTGGTTCAGGGTTAGGACCAGGATCAACATCACAGCAAGAGCTGGCGTCAAAGCTAGCACCAGTGACAGTGCCAAGGCTTAGATCCGTGATAATGGCAGAGTGAGATTCCCCCACAGAACAAGACGTCTGGTCTGAATCTGAGCTTTCATCTTGATATTCCACTACTTTTGTGTACGGGTCAGAAACCTGTTCTTCCTGTTGCTCCATTGTCTTCAGCCTTCTGCGGCTGACCAACTTCTGCAGCTGCAGCTTGCTGGTGAAAAAAATGCTGCGCCACCCCACCTCAAGAGCCAGAGACGCTACCTCAGCTGAAACTGTGTTGCAGTGCTGCCGCACTACTTGCTCCCAAAACTCCTCTGATCCACAGAGCTAAAGATTAAAAGTGAAAAGTAAAATTAATATTATACAATAGCTGATATTGTTCCATGAAATAGTAGACAAAATGTGCAATGGGAAAATCTTGTATAGCAGACTTGATGTTTCTTATCTAAGGATACAGTTTATTTTATCTACATCTCTCTGTGTGCCTCTGGAACTCACCCGCCTGAACCTGCGTGATGTTCGTCCGAGCTGACCCACATCCTCCAGTTCTAGATAATTTATTATCCGCAGAAGTAGGGAGTCAGACAGATGATCCAGATAATCATAATGGCCTTGACACAAAGCCTTGGTGTACTGCAATATCTGATGACCAAAAACCAAACTGACCTCACCTGTGAAGAAGTCCATTATTTTAGCTGTCATCCATCTTCAGGTATTTATTTTAAACTTGCATACAACATTGGCAAGACATTGTCTGGATGTAGAGAGATGGCAACGAATAATAAGACACATGTATTTCTGGACAGGTGTACCCCGTTGTGAATAAAAGAACAGAACATGCTTGGAGCTAGGAGCTGGACAGTAAGTTTTTTAAAAATGTCTTCAGTGTATTTAAGCAAAATTGATGTATGTGCCCTCTTTTTAATATCAGTTTCCAGAGCAGACACATCTGTGAATTCCATATGGGAAACCACAGAAAAAGGTCTGATATCACTGTCTTTGCCATGCCATCATCACACCACAAGAAGGCAACAGGTGGTTTTTTTAAAGTGTGTTTCTACAGCACATTTTAACTTGTCAAAAGCACAGTGGTCACAAATAACATTAACAATCTGTTCAAGACCCACCAACTAAGTGCTCTCACTTTGGCATGTTATTATTTTGATTATATTGTCTGTCAATTCATAAATAAAATCAATCACTCAATCAAGGCAAGCAATGAAAATGTGCCAGCATGCACAAGAACCCTGAAACCAAAGCAGCTAAATATAATTCAGCCCATCATTTTTTTTAGCACTGTTCTTTTTTTAGGCCTCCATGTCTTCCTTAAGAAACGCCTACTAACCTCTCCACTTGCTATGCACATCGAAATCTTTTCAAGAAACTCACTTCCGTTGTGGGAGGCAAATTACAAACGAAACAGATGGAAAGTTAAGTTAATCTTAACATGAGTCCTCACTCTGCAGCTCAGTGTCATCCAGGAAGTCCTGGTGAGACTCCTTCAGCTCTCCAGGCTTGGAATACCTGTCCACAGCTCTCAGAGATATCTTCCACCATCTCCATATCACCTGGAGTGACCATTAAAGGGATAATGTTACAAATATATTATATACAAACTGTAAAGGCACACAGATTTCTTCTTTCCCTCTTAATTAATCTTCCACAATACAGTATAAGGAAAGACAGACCGTATTAATTGTAATATAATGTAACCCCCCCCCCCCCACACACACACACAGTTAGCTTATGAGTTATACCTCTTGTATTAATTTATAAAATGTTGAAGCTTAAACGTTAGCATAAGTAAAAACATTAACGCTAACGTTACTGATTAGTGCCTGACTACCTTAGAATATTTCAGTTTAGAGTTACGTAAGCTAACTGGTTACATGTACGTCAAATGCGAATATGTTTTCTGTAATTTTTTTAAATTAATTTTGTTTTTTAATTTTTTAAATTTATTTACTAGAGTACAAGAGCAAAACGGGAATATTTCTAACTACCTTTGTACCAAACAGAAATGGCGTTAAATTGTTCGCACGTTAGCCCTTGAAATTTTACGGTTGAGGCAAGTTTAGCTCGCTGCCGTCTATGTTAACGCTAGCCTGGGTCGTTTAAGCTAGCAACGCTGGAAAAGTCGCCACTTATGAGCGCCGCCAGGTTAATTCAATAACATGTACAAGTTCGTGATACTTTTCAAATATATGTTAATACTTACACCCGACTTGGTGAGAGCAAAGTGATAAAAATTTTTAATGGGCGGGGGACCATTTCCAGAGATTTCAAACAACGGGTCTGTTAGAAGTGACGCCATGTCAAAGTTTCTGTGTTGTCATGGTAACAGCGCTTACTCAGTGAGACAGGACGAAGGTCCAACTCCCAACTACACAGGTAGAAAGTTAGCAAATTGGGTAACACTCATTATTTTAGCCCTCAGTTATTGATGGAAAGTAGATGGCCAAGATCTCAGTGCACGTATCAGGTAAAACCTTCGGTGATAATTATTCTGCAGATAACGGCAGGATAACACACAGTACACAACTGTTGCATTGTTTTAACCTTGTGTAAGTTAAATGATGAACTGCATTATAGCTAAGTCATCTCTCTATTGGAGTATAGAAGTATTGTAGAGTATTACAATACAATAACGCAAACTCCACATTGTAGTTAAAAATCTTTTAATTTATTTATACATATATTTATATATGTACACGTTTACTTACCTATTCTTGAAAAGACAAGAAACACATTGTCAAATTCATTGTTAGTCACTGGTGGCACAATTAAGACCCAAGCTCTCTGGAGTCTCAGGCTGATCCAATAACAATAATCCCTAAATGATTCTGTTTTTATCCCTTGCCTTCATTTAAAGCAGACCAAAAGGGGATCAATATTTTTGCCTCAACTCGTGCTTCATTTCAAGTGTTTCAACTAGAAGGCAAAGGAAAAGACAATTGTCAAGGAAGTGTGGTGAATACAATATAACTGTCATTTCATAAATATTTTGTTTCCAGATGTAACATTGACATTTCTTAGTCTAGGCTGGGTCTGACAAACCTGTATTTCCCTGTCAAGAGACCAAGTCAACAACAACCACATGATTAACTACTACACCTCTGTTGAGGAAATCAAATTGGGCCACATCAACAACCTGGAGAGGTTCTTTCAATTATTCCTTTCAACTTACCATATTCTTTAATATTCTGAATATCTAAAATTTGCTCCCCTAACATCTTCAACCAGCAGGAGAAGTGCATAAGTGTATATTTAAACAACTTTAACAATGTTTTATAGATTAGGTAGAATAAAAGGACAATGAAAAACACATTTGCAAGCCTACACCTCTTATCACTTTGCTCCTTTTGTGCTCTTGTAGACCTGCCTGTCCCCTTAACTGGTGAGCTTAAGCATGTGAGGGACTCATATTCAAGGAGCTTCCCTTAGTTTCTAATGGATACTTAACTCATACCCTTTTTTTCGCACAATTTCACAAATATTTGAGAGGATGACTTATAGTTTAGGATCGGTGCTGAGTTCCATCTACTTGCTTTGGATGTGTCATTTAAAAAAGATGTGGCTGTGGCTGATTTGGCTAATTGGCAACTTGGATCTGGATTTGTAAGTCAATGAAGGAAATTTAGAGTCAAGGAGGCAAAATAGTATCAATTGCTCCCAAATAGGAAACAGAAGTCCCTTTTGAAATGGAAAACCTGTATCATCATGGTCGCTTCAAACCATAGATCATGAGTTTGGATGAAAGCCTGTTAATAATCTTAAAGTGTATATCCCTACTTATATAGATAGTTTGTACTGGTGGGTTTTTCCACAAAATGTGTGTATACTCACCTTTGTTAACATAGTCCTTGTTATACATAACATGTACTTGAGTGCGGTTACAAATGATGATATGCACAGAGCTTACAGTAATAAACAAAAAAAATAAAAAGCATATAATGTATATAGTCCAAACAGTACATTTTCCCCCATAACAGTCCCTTAGTCTTTAATATAGTCCTTTGTACTCCTTCATAGTGTTGTAAACTTTTTTATGAAGAAAAAAAAACGTTGAGTCTTTTAAAAAAAAAGTACTGCCACTAATTGTATGACAGAACGGGTGCGTTGAATATGTGCTGCATGCTGCCCTCTGGTGGCGACGACTGGGAGCTGTGCTACAGAAAAGGGTTGGTGGATGAGCCCCCTGAAGGAAATGACCCAGCTGGGGCTCCGGCCTAAAAAATTGAAGGAGACAGCATAAAGATTTAAGCCACCACGAGAGGAAAAATTATCTGTTTCAAATTAAATGGTACACATATCTGTTTTTTTTTTCAGTTTAAATTGCCTTTTAAGTCGATAGAGCCCTTTCCACAGTACATCCTGTATTTCCTTCTTTAACAGTCTCAAAGGACAATGCATGCTCACCATGAACGGATTATTAGACATGCCAGGGCCAGCCATGGGCTGCCCATAGGGAGCCATGGAGGGCTTGTTCTGACCATACACTGGGAATGCAGGGCCTAGGGGTGAAACAGGGAAAGGGATTTACAACAGGTTAAAGTCTGTTCTCTAGCAGTAATGCAATTGATAATAATATTTCATTTCAACAGTTTTAACAAGATGCCATAAAGAGCAAGCTACTGGGAGTCAGAGATAAAACAATCTTTTTACAAATGACTAAATCATAAGAGATATTTGCTTTTGTTATATGCCATTAACATTGTTCAGTGAAGAAAAAAAATTAACAGGAGCCAATTCCAAGGGTGTCAGGTCGCATTCAGGGGTGAGCAGACCCAATGAGTTATGTTAGATTTGTTCATTGTACTTATGGTCAAGAGCTTTGTATGGAGTAGATCCCTAAAGCTTTGTACTCTACATGCAACCTCTTGTCACAGTGTAGTATAGCTGCCACTGACAAGTCACACTTGGAATTTACTGCATTAAAACTTAAACTTAATTTCACATGCAGAGGACCAACATGTCAATAAAGAAAACATATAAATAATGCCAAGGAAAATGCTGCACATGACCTAAATCACTGACAACTACTGTATGGGTAGAGGAGGGTGAGAAGACAGAGGGATGTGGGAGGCCACTAACCATTAGACTGAGGGTGGTAGGCCCCAGGTTGAGAGTAAGGGATGGGGGCCTGGCCAGGGAATTGCTGCTGGAAGTTTCCACTGAAACTGGTTGGGAGGCAGTAGGAAGACGCATTCCCAAAGCCGGCAGGCATGCTCATAGAGCCAGTGCCAAACGAGGCTACAAGACACAAGCAGCGTGTGTGTGCACACAAACACACAAACAAACAAACATACAAATGCACACACATACAGGCACACACGCGCACATATATGAGGAGGAGTAAATTCTAATTACTCTGGCAAATCACAAAGCTACTTGTCAATGTAACTGGGTTACATGTAAGGTTTAAGCTAAAAATATGACTTATTAAAATACACTGAACTTTCAGTGTGCACACATACCTGCAGCTGGAGCTCTGCCATTGGTCTGGAAAGGGTTCGTGGCCATGTCCGGGGCAACGGCTGCAGCAACAAAGGGATTTGTGGATGGGACGGCTAGATGAAACACAGGTAATAAGTTGCAAAATGAGTCTATATAGTCCATGTATATGTGAATTTGTACCACTCGGAAATTTTATTTTTAATCTGCATGCATCGTTGTTGTAGTAATCACAACCTCCAAAGCCAGGTTGCATGCTGGGTAATACAGGTGGATTCTGGGCTGGCGATGAACCAAGCACTGGTCCAAATATGTTCCTGTAATGAAAAATATTTTTAACATGTGCAATATTCACCAATAGGCAGTCATGAATCTTTATAAGTAATTCACAGATACTACAAAATTTGCTGCCTTTCTTTAGAACAAGCAGTTCAGCTGTGAGAGCAGTGTTTGGGGGTCTTACCCTTGCACACTGCTGCCCGTGGAGACATTGGTGCTGAGTTCATTGTCCAACTCAGCCAGAGCAGCATAGCGATCCTCTGTACAGCCTCCTATCTGAGACTGGGCAGGGACGGAGCTAGACATTGAGGGGACTGGCACACCTCCTGCTTTTAGCAGATTGTTGAAGCAAAAAGTTATACCCAAAGATCAATTATCACATGCATACACACTTACACTAAAATAAACTAAAAAACAAAGAAATGGCTAAATGATTGAGAGAAAAGCTTGGTATATTGTCACATGTGCTCAATGTGGGGTTAAGGTCTAAATGTCCACTGGGTGTCTCCCTTAATTCCAGCACTGCTAACAAAATAGCATTTCTTTTGTGTAAATTTACATAATTTAAAAACATTAAAAAAGTTACCCAAGACATATATGCTGCTTTTCCAGTTAGTCAACTTTTCCACAGTTGCTTAGCAACAGCAGCAGTGATCATCTATAGTGACTGCTGGTTTTAGAAAGAGCTCTCCCAGTGGACACAGTAGGTAAGATATAAATAAGAGAAATACTGAGGTGAAGGTGAGTGTATGTGGATAGAGTAGAGGAAGGAACATGGAAGGGAGGGAGGTACCTGATGAAAAGGACTTTGAGGGGGGTGACGTGCTCGGATGGGATGGAATTGTAGTGTTTCCAAATGCCTCAAAGTTGGCAAAGTTGGTGTTTGAATTACCCTGAGGTGCTGCAGCCAAACACAAGGAAAAATTAACACAGACAATGAAATGTGGAAATAAAAAATGGAGGGGGCCTTGCATGGAATGATGTCAAACCAAAGGCTTCATACTGCTAAGTATCTTTTTAATCAGCATTAGTCTCAGTGAAATGTTGGACCTTGAAAGCAAGCTTTCTTACCCGACTGGCTTGGAAAATGTGCAAAGTTGGCAAAGTTGGTAGAGCTAGAAGTTTGAGTGGGTGGAGCAGCAAAAATGTCACCTCCGAGGTCAGAGAGCAAGTCAAACTTCTTCTCCTGCGCGACGCTGTGAGCCTGGGAACGAGCTAACCCTGGAGACTGAGCAGCAGCCAGACGAAAAAAGAGTTAAACCATTTCTCCAACCAAGTTACAAAAGATGTCACTGATGGCAAATGAAGGCTCAGTGTACATTTCCATTACCTGGCGCAGTGGAGTCTTATTGAGTTGCAAGGTCTTGAGGGGTTGGACTTCTGGAGTACTACCAGTGCTGCTTGCTGAGGAGCCGGACACAGAGGCCTGAACACTTACTACTGCCCTTGCCTGGTCTGGAGGAACATACCTGGGCAGTCAGGAAGAAACACCAACACAAGTTTGACGACATTAAAAAAATGGAAACAGAAACACCTTTTATGACCTGTTCCAATCTGGCCACCACATGAAGAAAGTGAAGTTAGTTAGTTATTGATTATGTCAGTCAAAAGGAAGTATTTCAATCTTATTAACTGAAATAAAGCCCAGTTTTAAAAGATGTGTTCCCTTGCTACAAACACTGCAGTAATAAAAGGAAAGTGACAGTTAGCCAGAGTCAATAAAGAGTTTGCTGTAAAACTAAAACATATGGTTGACCAAAACTATAACTGCAAGATGTCTTTTTGACTTTTTTTGGCAGACATAGCACAAAAATCTCAGCACTGTTTTCGTTTACATCACAGCAATAACAATTCAGTAGTAAAGAATGACCTGTACAACTTTTGACATTGGCCTTTTCAGCATTTATATTACCTTTCCAAATACATTATTCAAACCAGAGTTTACTCAGCAAAAGTTAAGTCAGGTTTTTTTTTACGGGTAAAATAATATGAATCTAACATTCTTAAATCTATCAGGTCATCATGTATGGTGAATTCATTTTCAGTAAGTACAATTTGAATATGTATAACTTTTGCAAAAGTTAAGTTCCAAATATCTGGCCATCAGTCATTGTTTTGTTTTTGTTCCTGAATTATGATCATTTCATTTTGCTAATTTAAAGGTCAGCCTCCAAAGAACAAGTAAGAGCTGCTGTATGGCTACTCATTCAACGAGTTCAAGAGCTAAAAAATTAAACTAAATCAATAAACATGAATAATATTGGACTGGAATTTCTGCCATTTTCCATGTATGACATTGAGATTGGGAGCAATTTTATTACATGTTAACTCTGATATGCTCCCTATTGTTCAATGATATTACTTGATAATGATCTAATCTTTTGACAACAGGTTTAATTTTTGCCAAAACTCATTAAACAAACAAATAAACAAACAAACAAAAAACATTTATGTTACCATCTTTTCTTTTCGTATTTTTCCTGAAGGAACTCTTTTACTTTCTGCGGTTCTCGGAAATCTGGAACAACTGATGTCCTGTCGTCATAGAGGCCCAACCAGATGTGTTTACAGACCTACAGGGGGGCAGAGGAATGAGAAGAGTGGGAGGTAAAGGAGGGGAATTGGGGTGGGGGTGGTGGCAAAGCCAGGGGAGAGGTGAGAGTAAAGGGAAGGGGGAGGGGATGACGAGAAATGAGAGAAAAAAGTAGGGTGAGAGGAATGCCAATAAAGCTAAACGCAGGGTTCAGAAAAATGCCAAGATGAGCCACTTCTGAATCAAAACCAGACAGTCATGAGTATAAAAATAGAGAAGAAAAATAGCATTTCAAGACGTGATATATGTCCTTTGTTATAAAGTATGCACGATACCTCATTGCTGTGTTTCTGTAGGAACTCAATTTCCTGATGTGTAAATGTGGTCATAGAAATGGACTTCACTCTGTGAGGGGGATTCAGTCCTCGCCTGTGGGTGGAGGACGTACATGTTAGCTTAAGAACAAGAGAAGCAGGATGCAACCCAGTGCTGTTCATGAGATATGAAATGAGCGAGAAAAAATTCAAACCACAGACACATTTTCTTGTCAAAGTGAATGTTTCAGACATGGAAACTGAGTGCAGTCCTAAAATCATAGTTTCAATCCTAGGAAATGCAATTTTAAATTCATTTAATTCCTTAACATTGTAATAATAAGGTAGAGGTTATTTAAAAAAAAGTTGTAACTATTAAAAAATACCAAATGAAAATGGTGAAAATTTTGCAACTTGTTATTCGGGACTAAATATAGATGCTACCAGAACCATAAAAAGGATACGATAGTCTCAGAAAAACTGTCTAACCAATGTCTATGAAATGGATCCACGTAAAAAATATGAGTTTAAAAGTAAACAAATTTCTTACAAATTGATTTCAAGTTTTTGGGCAAGATGTATAAAACAGGCTCGTCAAGTTTCTGAAAAGTGCCATTTAAGTGCCTTAAATTTGAGGCATTTAAAAAAAATTGTACTGAAGCAGATAAAAATTGACTTTAGGGAAGTTATTTCTGACCCATTTGCCAAACTTGTCAAGTGAAAAAGAACAAACGTTAAGCACACACTGAGTTTAAACTACTAGTATATCTGCAGCCAACTGCAGCAAGGGTAGCACAATGACCAACTTGTTGACAAATCATGCACATCCTTTCATAAAATTCAAAATAAGTAGTTGCATCAGTTGCACAAAAACTTTCTGACATATAAGTAATTTATCACTGGTGCAACCAACTGTCTATTAAGTATAAGTCATATAAAGCACCGTAGTGAGAGCATCCACATGTAATCCACATACAAAATTAGGGCTGTACCTTATACAACAGCTAGTTAGTCAGTTTTCTAATAAAAGCTGAATCATGAGGGCAAAGAAGCTTTATAAACACATCTGAGGCAAGATTACTGATTTACTGCTTAATTATATAGCACAAATCACAGGTTTGTGCCAAAAGAGCTTTTATCCTTTGACTCTCAATGGTGATAAGAAAAAAACCTGCAAAGGCTTCAAATATAGCAAGGTCCATCATTTTTAAAAGTTAAATGGCTGTAAGTCTCTCTCTTTCCCTTAATCTTTATAATCTAAGGGTCTACAAGAAGAAGGTGAGGAGTCCTTTCTCAAAGAAAAGACTCCAAAAGCCTCAAAACATAACCACAATGAGGGCCGGTGATGGCATCATCATGCTCTGGGGATGCTGCTGCGGGCCATTAAAGGCTTGTGGAGGTTCAGGTTAAAAAGAAGTCAGAAATTCAAGATACATTGTGGACAAAAAACATGCAGTCTGTAACAGGCTAAGAACAAGGCTAAGGCAGATTAAGAACCAACAATGTTAAAGTCATGGTAGGGCCAAAGAGTCCAGACCTCCACCTAAACCAGAATTTATGGCTGGATTTGAAAAATGCCATTAATTCACTGCAACCTGACAGAGCTTTCATGTTTCTGCAAAGAAGAATAAAGAAAAACACAATTTCCAGATGTGCAAAGCTCATACAGACCTTTCCAAATAGACTCAAAGTTGTAATTGTTGCCAACAGTGCCTCTACTAATACTTCAGCTAATACGTCATTATATGGTGTTAGTTTAACATTGAAAAGGCGCTATTTGTTAATCCATGTCAAAGAGACCTAGTTTACCCACTGTGATCTAATGAAACATAAATTACAATTAAATTATGAAACCACTGAGGTTATATATTTTTTTACTAGAACTGTAATTTGAAACTAAGGGCTAGCACTATCCATGCATTCAAAAGTTGTGGTTATTTCCCTAACATTTTTAACAATCAATAGACTGCCATCATAATTACAGGCCGAGAGGCATAGAGTCTGAAAGATTAACACACAGTATCTTGTGTCATTTCAACTGGCATATGAATTAGGTTATATGCATTATTATGCAGATTACAATGTCACATGAAGGCCACACACACAAACACACAAGGTACAACTTAGGGGTAAATACTTCACTTAGACTACAATGAACAGGCCATGGGAGGTTTGTGGATTTGAAGGTTAGAAAGCCTACAACCACCCAGTGTATTATACACACAGCTAAAATACACTGGGTGGATGAAAGCTGGCAACACTTCCCTAAAAAGAAAAACACATCTAGCATACTGACAGCAAGACTGGCAGAAATGTTTGCCTCTAAAGGAGTAAGTAAATAGGCGTTGGAGGTTAAGATATTGCATAATTCAGGTTAATTGCATAAATTCTGGTTGGTTTCATAATGATTAGAGTTTTTGAGGAAGGAGATGATATTTCATCAGACGGCAACTAAGGACGACCCTTTGCTCTACATGCTGTGTCAACAAAGTTTCTTCTCAAGTTGACAGACCCACCCTGCTCCTGCATCTCTAGAGGTGTGTATGTGTTTTTGCCACATGAATTGTTTGAGGTTCAACTAAAGGAGCTTCTGCTGTGACGTGCTATTTCTAAACGTGCTGTCCTCAAATATTTGACTGTTTGGTATGGGAACCTGATATTCACCATTTGGCATGCTAACCTTGACCACACAGGCAATAAGCACCTGAAACCACCCCTCTCACTCGCCATTAATACCACATTTTATTACAGTGAAGTAATGCTGTAACTAGACAAACTAACCTGTCAACACAAACCCTGCCCAACCCCACGGCCTCGGGCAGAACAGGGCAGCGTCAACGTTAACGTTACCTGTCCTGACTTTAACGCTAGCTAAACGAGCTAACGGTACCGCCAAGTCAGTGGTGGACCGCACCAGCCCATGACCGACAGCGGTGCCGTGTCGTTGCCTAGTGAATGCTCCGGACTATGATTGTGATACTTTTAACTAAAAGGAAACTTACAAGATCCCAGAGCAGGTGGTACAGACGAAAGAGCCCACTGTCATGTTGACATAGGTCGGGCCGCGCTGGTCGCAGTCGAAGCATTTCCTATTCGCGGGCAGGCTAGTCATTTCCCGGAGCATCTTCAGATGAGTCTCCTCCTGCTTTCGCTTCGCACTCGTTGCCATGGCCGAAAACAGAGGGCTTGTATCACCGGGGGAAAAGTTTGATGAAGGGACCCGGGATAGGGTGGGTGTCTTCGGGGCAGACTGCTCGCGTGTGACGGCGGCGGCCGGGCAGACACCTTACTGAGAGGTCTATCAGGGAGACTGGGCGACTGACAAACTACTTCTTCCACACGTAAAAAGTGAGAAACAGAGCAGCTTCACAAGCACAAGCGCCATCTGTTGGTTTGGAATGATGCCTCGTTTTTAGTGAGAAGTTGTCGCTCCTTCATTGGAATTGTTTCAGAAAACATTACCAAGAAAAAGAAAAAAAAAAAGAGAAGAAAGTATGGTGTTTTTTAACCCAAGCGCACACAACCACATTTGCCATTAAAATATCCAAGAAACACATAAACTGACACATTATTTTAAACTTAAAAAGGCCAACACATTACAAATAAAATAAACAATAAAATACAAATATAAAACATTGACAATGTATTATTTGCAATATATTAAGAGAAAACAAACATTTCTTAATACTGACTTTAACATCTCACTTTCTCTTTTAGCACATGATTTAACATTCAAGTCCTCGATGCCTGTCTTGGCACCCTTAACACTGCAGGTGCTCATTGAATATCTAGTGATGACACATCCCCTGTCTGCAGTTTTGGCTTTGGGGAAAGCCTCCCTGACAGTGATCACACTGTTCTCTTTCATTGCTGTTCAGCGCCTGCCCTGCTTTCCTTGATGGCTCTGCAGGAAACTGCTGGATAAACTGAGAAAATACTTGGTGTATTAAACTGTTGTGAACATTGCTTAGCATAAGATCAGATTATTGTATCGTCACCTGAGGTAGTGCTCTTGTGCAAAGATGCCTGTTTGGCTCCTTCTAAATTTGGCAACCATAAGAAGGGACCTTGACTTTTGTCAGTCCTCTATATCAGCTACCTTTGAAATGGTTTTAATCTGTCAATTATTAGAGTTAAAGCTATAAAAACATGAAAATAAAGGAATGCTGTTTAGTCACAGAAATGCATTTTGTAGGTGCCAGACTTTCTCATGAGCACAGGAATGAAGCATGAGTGTTTCTTGAGACAAAATTGTCCTATAGGAGAAATTCACAATTGAGAGCACTGATCTGTTTGTTGATGTTTTTGTCATAACTGTTTGCAACATCTGGACAGGCAGCCATGGCTGAGAACAACCTTGTTCCAACTTAATGGTGGGGGAAGCAGCAGCAGATGGCGGTGGCCTTATTTTAACTTTGGTCTTTTTTTGCTGCCGCTGCCCAAAGAGTCTGCAGCCACCACGGGCTAGAGAAAGAAAGAGAACAACTATTTAGCCAAAGAGCACACTACATTTGAAACTACCAAATACTGACTATTAGATTTCATATTTGATCCAAATATTTCAAAGGTATATTCAATAGTTACAATTTAATTCAATCATTGCAGTTACTCATCCATTTAATAAAGTTCAGAATCTATTTCATAAGCTTTAAAACTGCACAGAATTTTACTTTATCTTTATAGATGATAGTTATATTAAGCTCACCTGACTCCTCTTCCTGGTAACTCTAAAGAAGTCCTCCATGCAGGTCTGCCTGCTACGTCCTGCTGCCCTCTCTTTTTCCCTCTCCTTCCGCCTGTTTTCCCGCATCTGATGGAACTTTTCCATTCGATTACGGACCCTGTCCTCCCTAAAAAAAGCAAAAGCACAAACACAGTCCTAATTGTCTTTGAAAGAGACAGAGAAGTATGAGAAATGAAAAGTGAATGAAATTATGTCCATTAATACTGACCGAACGTGTTTGACATGGCAGAGAAATCTAACCAAGGCTTCTTCATCTGGCTCAGTCCAGATGAGTTCAGGAGCAACTGTTTGCGGTGTGTCCAAAAATATCTTTCGTGCTTCTTCATACTTCCAAATTTGTGGCAGAGGATGGGTCTGAGGAGCAGCAGATACTTGTGTCTTTTATGATCTTAGTCTTTTGAGTATGGAATTAAAAACAAAGACCACTTGTTATCCATATATTACCTTTCTGTTGACATACAAAACCACGTTCTCAATAGTGCGATGCTTCTGGATCAGTGTCAGAGCTCTCTTAGGACCCAAACCAGGTATCTTTTCACAGTAGTCACACCCAAGCAAAATGCACAGGTCAACGAACTGGTGAAGGAAAATTGGAAAGGAGGTAAAGTTTGAATGCTTATTAATACACTTTTTTCATAAAGTACAGTAATAAAAATTATGACATTATATGTTTTCAAAGACATTTATATTGATGTCTCACTCTTACCTCCTCATGACTAATGTTGAGTTTCTTTAGCAGCTTGGGTAAAGAGTATTCAACAACTTCACTGTGAAGAGAAGAGCATAGGTAGACATTAGATCAGTTTAGAAACCTCTCAGTCCAAATGGCATTTATACATAAATATCAGCTGAGGCAACAAGTCTCTCAGTTAGAGATCTTCAGGCTAGTCAGTGAATATCAGGCTGAAATTAGAAGCAGAACACAAATTTTCACCACAAAACGAACTTAAAAAATATCTTTGTTGTATTTCTATGTCCAAACTGAAAATGCCTCCCCTCACGAAACACATTAAAAATATCAAAGGCTTCCTTTGGAGCCAGTGTGTGGTTTGTCAATTCAGGGTTATGTAGGAACATAGCGATACAACATGGTGGATTCTTTAAAAGAGGGCTTGCTCCCTCTGTAGATATAGATGGCTTATTCTAATTTAATGACAACACAACAATTATTAATTCATGTTGATTATACATTACTGAAAACATATTTATGAATATTTTATTCCATTTGTGCCATTTTCTAAACACAGATTCACCTAAAACCTGTACACTGGACCTTTGAAAAAACATGAGGGACACTTCCCACAGCCATTGAAGTTATTTACCTTGAAACATAAACATTAATGGACTGTAGCATTCTTTTTTTTTGTCTGGCAGGCCTTCAGCTGACTGGATAGTGTCTGATTCACAGCATTTATATCAATACAGATGAGAAACTTAGGATCACCTTACTTCATTAGCTCTAATACTTCCACATTGTATTTACACATTAACCAGTATGTAAAGGCAACAAGGGTTTGATTAATTTTTTAAATGTGTGTTAACTGCTGTCCCCTAAACTCTTAAATGTTAGAGATGCCAGAGCACTTAAATATACCAGGCCAAACAATGTTACAAAAAACTCATGTTCTCAACTACACTGCCATGCCAGAAGAGTATAATTTTACCAAAAATACGTCTTAACTCACAGTTTACTGTGATGGATAATCTTTAGCACACTTCAAGTCTCTGCTAGCACAATTTTTGTAGTAAAGTAACATGGAAGGAGACCATGGTTCTCATTAGGTAAAATTAGCAGTGTAAATTTAAATTATACTGAGAAATTGACTAAAACATAAGATCAGAGAACATGACTTGCAACCTCTCTCTCTTTGCATTTAGCTGGCGAATGAGAACATTGGCTCCAAATGGCAACGTGTCCATGTCCTCTGATGCTACAGCGTCTGCAGTTCCCTCTCTCACCAGCCGGGCACAGAGTGCCTCAGCGTCCCCTGGGGCCTTGAATGCAAAACAAGGGAGAAGGAGAAGGAGAAGGAGAAGGAGAAGGAGATGACAATGAAAATGAAAATGCATTGAGTGACAGAGGGAAGGAAGGAAAGGATGGAGTGACAGGTACAAACAAATAAACTCAATGTTTAGCAGGTCGTACCTGGATGAAAGGCACACCTAGAAGCTTCAAGAGCTGTAGGCAGTCTTTGGTCAGGGATGATGCTACATGGAGCGCAAAAAGTTGGCATGACATTCCAATTATATTCCAAGTAACATTATCAGAATATAAATTCTATAAGTAATAAAACTTCAAAACAAAAAACTTGTAGTTTTCAGTCTGTGGAGATGTACCTGCACCTGTGCAGTTGGGGGAGCTCCAACCAGCTGCATCCGCTCGCTTCTCAAGCTGCAGGAAAGATCAGTCATCAGTTAGCCATTGTGATATCTCTTTGATCTCACATGGGCCAATCAGATTCACCTTCTCACTCTTGTCTTAGATTTTTTTTCAGTCAATGCAAAGGAAACATTTATGCCACCATAATCAGCACAGTCTCTAACCTGTGACTGTCCAACACACACCAGGAAGATATGTGTTTACATGCATGTATGTGGTTATGAGACGCATCAGGTTGAGTCAAAAGTCACAAACTCAAAGGTGTCACTTACAACAGCTATCTTTTCCCTGGGAGGCTTTCCATCAAACACGAAGACTGGCTTTATGTCATGTTCCAGGAAGGTGAGCGTGCGGAAGAAGACACCTGTCAGGGGGCTACAGAGAAGAAGTAAAGGTTATCTCATACAAACCAAAGTTTTGAAAACCCTGTAAATTGTTATTATTTTTAAGTCACGATTCAACTTAATGACTGTAGTTTGTGGTGGAATTATTTTGTCAAGGACTTTTAATGTTTTAATGAAATGATGAAAATATGACTGGCATTATAGATTATAGTGTTTTACACAAAAATGCTCAATGATTCTAAACAAAGTTACAGCAGTGCTATTGTAATGAACTGCGTTACAACTTTTAGGTGTTTCAGTTTTTTCTGGACCCCCATTGTACTGGAACATATTGGTAATCAGGGTATATCATTTGCTTTCCTGAAAAGAGAGAAGCTGACATGGGAAGAAATTCTACTGTTGCTAAACTTAAGCAAAGAAACAGGTCATCAGTCATCAAGGAGCTCACCTTAGTGAAGGTGTTGCTGCACGGAACTGATTCAAAACGATAGAAGCATCCAGTGCGATAACCTTTCCTGTGGAGTGAAGAACAGGACCAGCATCAGAAGCGTCACAAAATATCATTTCCTTGCAGTCATGATTATCTTTTCGATCACCTCTACTTAAATCCATGTTAAACTTATTACATTTATTTAAGCACAGTATTTAAATATTATCTATCTATAAAGGACTGTTAAATATATCCCACTATATTTTGGAGGTAAAACAAAAATACTTAATAGGTTTTTTTTTTAATGATTGTGTATTTTATTTACCTGGCATCAGTAAATAATATTAAGTAAGTGCTAATTGTTTCTATTAAAAGTACTGTTTTTTTAAGAGAATTTGTTTATAAAATGTTTATTAACAATAGTAATATGCTGCCAGAAATGCTAATTTGTACTTTAACAACTAAAGAAAAGCATGTAGGCCTCTATCTCAATGGTGCTATATGTAACATTTTACCATCAATTAGAGTTCCTTCCTAAACAAAGGTCATATTGATGCAGTTTATGTACAGTGTCTCTGAGTTGCATAAACCATGCTGTTGAAGTTCAGAGTGTTAGGCAGCATAATGAATGTTTATGACAAGATATGAAAGTGTTCCCATAGAGGAAGTTTAACCCAGGCCCCCTGAATGAAAACCAGAAACTCTAAGCTATACAATTTTGGATCTCTGTATTAATAACACTACACTTTATAATGTGATCCATTAAGATGAGGTCAAATGATTTCCAGTGAATTCCACCACATTTTTAAATAAACTTGAACAAAGAGTAGGAGAGTTAGTCATTAAAGTGAGGAGATTTACTGTAACTAGTAAAATGTAACATTTAGTACTTTTAAGACTCATTAGCTCATCAGTTTTGTGTTTGTAGATAACTGTTTTAAGGACAAAAAAACAGCTATGTTAATAAACATAGTTAAATCAGTTAATTCAAAGTGTTATTAAATATGTTTTAATGTAGCTTGTCTATCAAAATAGCTAACACTGTAAGATGAACATTATTCAGTGACTGTTTTTGATTAGTGTGATCATTTATCAGTGGTATAGTAGTATTCAGATCCATTACTAGTATTAAAGAAGTATTGCCAGTGCGGAAAACAAAGGTTAAACAAGCTAAGGACCTGGAATCAAAAGTAGTCTACATAAGTTTCATCAGTTAAAACATAACGCTAGGTAGCAGGATTACTCAAGTAAGCTCACGTCAACCTAAATTACAAATTACAAGCTCAAAATTTCAGCGTTGCATTGATAAACAGTAATTGTCTTTGGTATCCTTCACTGATCTTCAGTAGTCACTTACTGGTGACGTGAATTTTCAATGTTTTCCATTTGAAAGACCTTTAAGTCAACGCTGGTGTGTTTTTGTTTTAGTAGCGTGAGTTATAACGTTTAAGTTAACATTAAAGTTAGCTTACGCTAAGCTAATAGTCAGGAAGCTGTATGCTAACGCTAGCGATCATCTCTCACTGTTTTGAAACCGTGAAACCGTGCAAATGAAACGAGATCGGAGATATTACCGGTATAGTCACTGATATCCTTGTGAGAAATAGCATCAGGAGCATCTAAGCGGATCAAATCTGCCAATTTGGTGATCCCCATTATACTGACAGCAACACTGTATCCTGTTAGATCAATACTTCCGAGCAAATACGAGAAAAACAGTTCAGGTCGGTCTGTTCTCAATGAAATGTCTTTTGAGGAGGAGCTTTGTCAGTAAAATTGACTTTCGTTTTCCTCAAACTCTCTACTCCCATGGCACATAGTCCACCTCAAACCTCAGGAACATCCTCCTGGCGTTGCAGAGCAGCTGATGGAGCAGTAGGGGTCAATATTGTACAGAAAACAGGGCACTGAGGGAAATTCACATCCATCATTTATTACAGCAAAATATTAACAAACGACGAATCTATTCATATATTACAAAGTAAAATCTTTAACTTAAAACTCCAGCTTATATTATGGATATGGTGCTTACCAGAGAAAAACGGGTAATTGCAACATTTTGCTGATTTCTCTGCATTAAGTGTGTTTAACATCCATGAAATACCCATGTTCTCATTTTATTATTTAAAAATAATGACATAAATATTTCCTATATATAGCCATCTATTACACATGATCATACAGACAGTAGCTCTAAGATTTATGTCACACTGTATGATATTCAAAACCACATATTCCATGCTTATAGTCTTGTAAGTAACAGTGGAAAAACATGATGTCAAATTCTTTAGAAAAACGAGATCCAACTGTATAAATATCATGGGAAAATATTATTACTTCACTGATAAATAACCTTGGTACCCTACCCTTCTCAGTTATGTTGTCACTTCATCAAGCTGAAACAGATTCTCAAGGCATATGCCAAAGAGGTAACAAGGAAACATTGAAGACAAAAAGCAACGTTTTAACAACAAGCTATTCAAGTACTGTACACACTTGTTTTGGGTAATGCAGGACATTCAGGGCAAATGTTATGGCATCTTTAGATTTAGTTTTTTGTTTTTTGTTTTTTTTTGACACTTTAAGAATGCTTTAAGAATGAGGGTTTTTTGACAAAACTGTTAAATCTTATTTTCAAACGGAGGAAACAAAGTCAGATCTAAAGCTTAGTGCTGTAGCTATAAATCCAGTTCTGGGAAATGTTCCCAAAACATTTGTCGCTCAAGTAAATCCTTGTCAAGCTTAAAAGTGCAATCAGTAATTTGTAATTCTTGCTGGTTAAAGACACTGTATGTAACATTTTAGCACTATTTACAATAGAATTCTTTAAAGGGGGTCAAATTAGACCTAAGGGTGCTATCACACCTAAAAATGTGGACCAAGGTTCACATTTTTGTTACACTGTTTACATTTGATCCTGTCAGTAGCAGTTTCATACTGCAATTATGCAAACTGACTAACGAATTCAACATGACAAACCTATGTCATATCGTCATCAAGTATGTGGGTTGTGTGTCTCTATTCATTGATTTGTTTATCTGACGTCAATCTACCAACCAAATGAAGGCATTTGGTTTTCCATTTTCTGGGTAGCCTGCCTAGGACTTGAGACTAGGTGAAATGATTTGGTGTGGGTACACACACCATTGACTACAATTATTAGCCACACTTAGAGTCATGAAATTTAAAGTGATAGCTGTACTGTAATTGGTGCTAAAATATTGCATGTAATACCTTCAGTGCCAGACACTCCTTGCCACTTGTCGACATATTTTACATGACCTGTCACAAGTTTAGTTTCTCCTAAACTCAAGTAAACATCAGTGCAGTATTTTAAAGGTGGTGCAAGCATTAAACTCTAACCTCAAGGCTGGTTAAGAGTTGGCTTTGTAATTGTAGATCAGTAACTTTTGTTATAGCTAACCACATTGAAACAATTACAAACATTTTGCAAACGTCCAGCTGTAGTGTCATCATGCTTTGCCTTGGAAGTCATCAGTCAGTTTAGATAGGAATAAAATACACAGATAATTCTTTGAATATGAGATATTCTCACTAAACACTGGTACATCATTATTTTGGTAAACAATGTTAATGTTTTTACTGACCCAGTTCTTAATCTGACAGTGCTAAGCTAAAAAAAATGGCGGAGGACATTTGCCAACGTCTTTGTTCTTTGTGGTTGCCTTGAGATGTAATGAAGATTTGTACTGTATTTTCATGGTTGCACTTTTAACAAGGAATTGCTTTGGCTTCCAGTGTTTTGGGCGACTCAGTCTTTTCAAATATTAGCGACGGAACCAGATCCAGGTGTTAATAAGCCAGAATGCCACAGTAGCAGAATACAGGATCACCTCTCGCTTGGAGCGTTCTTTGTTTTCTTCCTCCAGCAGCTGCAGACGTCGGTTTAATTTCACAATCTGAATGACCACATGAACACAAATAGATTTCTTTTCTCAGCTTTCAAAAGGTAGGAAAATTAATTTTGTTTGTCCTGGGTTAGATTTGCAAAAGTAGGCACATAGAATTCCACTATCTGTTTAAAAAAGTTTAAAGGGATCATGATGATGGCAAAAGGAGAGCTACACCACCAAATGAAAATCAATAACAGATATGAAGAATATGCAGGATTAATTCTTTCAAAAGTTTTTTCCTAAGATTATCTGTTCTGAAATAACAAGCTTCTATTAACCACACATAAAAAGCAGCAACAGTTAAAATACTGTGGAATACTGAAGGAATTTAAGTATTTTGTTTCTGACCAAGAATTTGATTAGTGCTTGTGCTTGTTTTTTCTGTTATATATATTTGAGTAGTCTTTTATGCAAGTGAGACATATTACCTGTCGTCGTAGTGAGGAGGCATCCACTAGACCAGACTCATCAGGGTTTATGTCCATGGCCAAGTCCAGGTGTGTCCTGTGGAGATGAACGAGTCTCAGTTTAGAATCATGCTAAAAAGTGCTTGGGTCCACACCTTTACACCTACTCACTATGTTCAACTAAGCAATTTAACAGAATCTGGCATCTCATTCAATAACAAGTTCCCAACCTAATAAATTCCAGCTGTTTCTTCTGCAACACTTTGTAAACACACTGACCTCTGAGAAATTTGAGGACCAAGTAAAGAAATACCTGCGGTGGCTGTCATCCAGCACTTCAAGGACTTGCTGGTATGCCCGGCGTGTTGTTGACTGGATATAAGACAGGAATCCTGCAGCTGTGAACAGGTTGATGTTTGCATCCTCAGGGGAACAGAGGGGGGGACATAAGCGTACAGGGGGGGCAGAAGGGGAAGGTGTTACACTGGTGGAAAAGTAAAGGGAAGGGGAGAAATGGTTAAGAAATTAGATTAAAAAAAACAGAAACAAGCTGAGAATAAGGGATAAGTTCAGAAAGAAAAGGCAGCAGCAGTGAAGCAGTGATGGAACTGTGACTGTAAGCTGTGGATGTGTGCTCACCTTATGTCACCTCTGCTAAACTGGCTGCTGTGACGGCTAGAAATGTTCTCACTTGCACTGCGTTCCCTTCGAGATCGAGCATGGAAGTGGGCCTATAATCATAAACAGTTAAAAAGTCAAAACCAAATGTCATATTTTTCACACTTTTTTAAGCAGGAGAGAGTTAACATGGACAACACATAATTTTAAAATTTACTACTAACTGGAACACTGATTCTAGCCATTCATAATTGATGTGCAATGTCTTTTCTTCAGAGCAAAAAGGTTAAGTAAACTGGAACTTTCTGTTTCCCTTAGTGGCTCAAGTTTTGAAAAGTCTTATTGTTTTTAATTTTCACCGTACTTTAAGAACCACAAATTGTATGATGAGCAGAGCAAAAAGAAGAAAAGGACACAGAATGAAAGCCTCCATTTGACCCTTACCGCCTGGCTGGGATTGCTCTGTGAAAAGGCAGTTTGTTCAGTTTCAAGGGAGTCCAGGGGCTGTTCTGTAAGGGTGAGGACACGTGGTGGAGCCTTCATGCTCAGGAGATCCACAGGTGGAATGGACTGAATCAGGTCCAAGTCTCGTGGGCGAGAAAAAAGCGGGTCCCCATCATCAGCTTCAGAAAGAGTGAGGTGGAGGGGAACAGTCAAATAAAAACTGCTGGTGAAAAACTAAAAACATAAAGTATGTTGACCTTCATGTTCTTGCCTCAATTTCAGCTTTACATGCACAATTGTGAGCATGAGCAGGTTGCTTTCTGCAATATACCCTTTACTGAAGACCTATTTATTATCCTTACCTGCTACAACAATCCTCTCTGGCACCTGCATCAGAGTTGTGTGAACAGGCAGGGGTTGCTGATTTGGCAGAGCCCCTGTTTGTTTCTCTGGAGCCACCTTAAGGGTCTCAGGGATTCGCATGCGCTGGCTGATACCCTCTGTGTACTCCAAATCATAATGGATGCGGCTCATCTCAGCCACCTCTGCAGAGGGGGAGGTGAAGGTTGGGCCACTCATCCAGCCTGCAAACATGTCAATTAGATGGAAGAAATAGAAAAGAGATAAGTAGATAAAAGTTAAGACTGGTGTTCAAGTTATAATGGAGACTTTTAAGGTACACTACATTAATGGCACTATCATTGAGTGTGGAATAATAAATCGCATCCTTTGATGTTTGACATCTCCTTGATATGGACAAAATGACAGTGGCCTTCCTGCAATGCCATCTCATTTTTTCCCCTGGTTCTTACTATAATTTCACTATGCAAGATTAAAATGACAAATATGGTGAAAATAAGTCCTTGCTAATTGGCTTAGCGGCTTAAAGTATCGCCCAAAATATGTTGACTGGCCCATGCAAAAACACATGTCCCGTAGAGGATCCAAATAAGCCAGCGCACAAGGTGGAAGACTTGGGCTGTGTCAGCCAAAGCCAAAGAATGATATATTGAGAATGACATTTCACGTAGTGTTAAATGAAATTACGTAATGTTATTAGAAAATGAAGCTGCTGTTGACACATGGCTTCAATGTCACTGAATGAAAAGACACACGAGACGCCATGTCTAGCATATACGATAGCCACCATCTGGCTAATGTTACGAGTACCGTATCTCAGAAGCACCAACGTTGGCGAATGTTACCTTTATTAACGTTACAACTCGTTAGCTAACGTTAAGCAGCGCGCAGACTTACTGCACTTAAAGCCTGGCTAACTAAGCATTGCTTCACCTGTCTTTAACTTCCATGACCACCTACCGTTATGTTTTTAGCACGGGGTTTAAAATGTCATGTGTCAAAATGTTGTCGGTTCAGTAATATTAGCTACATCAACCGGGAAGCGGACGCGGACGACAAGTGTCACCGAAAGACACACTGCTTCAAGCTAGTGTGTTACGTGTGGCCGTTAGTAAATACCTTGTATGTCCGCTTGGGCGGAGCTTATAAACTACCCAGTCAGTCCATCTAAGCCGCAGCAGCGGGCGGCACCCAGCTTAGAAAACAAACTCACAGAAAAACCACGCTCAAATTAGTTTGTTTACGTACAGTACTTACGTAATTGGTATAATCATCATAAAATGAAACAAATATATATCACATATAAATACATATTTCGGTATTGATTGATTTGAAGATTGTTTTCATTACCATTCAATATATACATTTGATGTATACATTAACATGTAGAGACATTTTGTAAAATGCTCATAATAACATCCCAGAGCCTGTTCAAAATGCAATTTGTCCAACCAGCAGTCCATAACCCAAAGTCTCTCCATTTACTATCGAATATGACAAAGAAAAGCAGCAAATCCAATCGATTTGTCCAGCTGGAACCGGCAAATGTTTGACATTTGTATTTGTATTTAAACTATTAATTTATCATTTTTTTCAATATGTTAAATAAAATGGAAATATTATACGTGTGTGTAGATAGTATATATAGGCAAATGAATATATATGTATGTATGTATGTATGTATATATATATATGTGTGTGTGTGTGTGTATGTGTGTGTGTGTGTATATATATATATTGTTTTCTAGCTATTGATGCATTAATATTATGCATGAAAAGCCTTTTGTTAAAGTTGATAAAGTAGACAAAATCATACTTTATATACTGCTGGGTAGACTAGTCAACAATAAAACATTATTATTTAAAGTTTGTATAAAGTAATAATGAAAATGTATTCTGAGTTTATCATACCTAAGAGAGATGTTTTATCATCCATCCAGCCATTTTGAATGACTAAAAACATAAACAGCACATCAGACAAAGAAAAAACCTAAATACTTAAAAGGGACTGAGTGCTGTAATTGCAGCAATTTATTTGTTTCAAAGTAATGATGTGGCTGATTTATTGGACAGGTTATCCTTCTGGTTACACAAATGTGGAGTGCAAACAAATATCCAGGTTGAAAAAAGTGGCAGGTGTAAAGGATGTAAATTTACTGCATCCAGCACTTATCATTGGGTAGCATTTGCTTTGCCACGATAAGGTACAAATGACTCTGTGGCCTCTCTTCTCAAAGGTGTCTACCATCAAAGCCAAACCACAGAACAATGTACCGCATGTGGGTCCCCCTTTGTGAGAGGACATGTTTGGAATAGCCCTGATGTTTTGACCATTTATTTGTGCCGATCTGTTATGAATGGATCTGTACCCCTTGTGACACCATTTTAACATGCGGAAATTCCTGTGGATAAAGACACAACACAGCGCTAAAGACTGTCTTCTGTCATTTGCCACAACCAAGACTCTGAACACATTTGGTCATATTTGTTTTGTGGTCAAGTTACCATTGAAGCAAACAACCTTAATATATCAGTCATATCAGGAGGAAAACCAAATGACCTGTATGAAAATGGGATAGTCTACATGTGTAAAAAGGTGCATGAATGGACTAAACATTAAAAGGGCCTTTGACCTTTCACATGGTGAGAAAAACAACTTGAAACTAAAACCACTTTTCTACTGGCTGAATTAATCAATGGCTTCAGCATCAAAGGGGACTGAACCTATGATGATGCTAAAATACCTCTAACATATAAAGATGTAAATAAAATGATCAAAGCGTGTTAAATGTGGCTCATGTTGCCAATTTTCTGCATTATTTCCGTTGCTTTAAGAAAAATCCACATAAATGCACACATTTTTTTTCAGACTATCTTACCTCAGTCCTCTAATTTTAATTTTTTTTGTGTATCCAACACAGTATTGTGAGTGTACATCTGTTTATGACTTCTAATGCATGAATGCAGCCTATCACAGAACGTAGAAATACAACTCCCACAATTCCACACTATTCATAACCACTGCGCATGCGTCCTGTGTCTGGGCCATTATTTAGTCCTCCTCAAGCTTCAAATGAACAACAGGCTAAACGTTCCTTGAAATGAATTAAATGTAAACAAAGCGAAGGAACTTGTTTTTCTTCTTGTTTATCACCGCCGGCATAAATGGAGTCTCTCAGTCAATAGCTCGTTGTCTCGCCGGGCTCTTTGGTCCTCCGTTGGACTTGGAGGCCGAAAACAGTGTGCGGAGTGACAGCCCCGTTAAAGCCAGCAGATTGGGTGTTTATCTAGCTGGCTAGCGACCTAGCTAGCTTCCTAGACCGCTAAAAGGGGAGTAAAACCCTAAAGGACCTATTCGATAACCTCGGAAATAAAGAGCAGTGGCCGTCCCTGTCCCGTCCAACCTGCAGAGGGGATGGCACATCTTCGAGACATGCAAAACCAGGTACAGAAAAGCTCTTTGCAATAACTGTAGCCTCCCTTCTTCTTTTCCAAGACAAGGCGAACCCCCATAACTGTCAGGCTTTCCATGAAGAGGTGGGTGGGTGTCTGAGCCGTTACTGCAAATCCAAAAAGGCTCAGTGTATACAGACAAATGAATTCAATAATTTTCCTTTCCTTGCTGTTGTCAGCGTCTAGGGAAACTTCATCAAGATGTCAAAAATATCTATTTAAATTTTCCAGATTTTAAGATTGTCTTCTTTGTCTTGGAATTATAGCTGTGACATGCTACAAACTATACAATACTTAAGATGTAATGGCATCTTTTTGTGCCTCCTACTAAGTCAGATCATTTCTCATTTCCTGCCGTTGCAGAGACAGAAAACCACTAAACTTTAACATGTCAGGCTTCTTGATTTACTTCCTGACACAAAGTTCGATTTAGAGTCTAGATAATTATATGGGCTGTGACTGCATAGATGGATATCCACACAGATTAAAAAGGTTAATCATCCATCTTTCCTAGTTTTGAGCAGGACATGAGAACTTCATTATACAGTTCAACAGATGGGTGTAACTCCTGCTAACTCCTACTGTCTAATTAACCTTTATAAAAGTGCATTTAAAATGTGAAACATTGGTTTGGTCTTATCACACAGGCTCATGTACACAAAAATGCCTTAAAGCACGAGTAATCACCACATGTACTTACTACTTAATACCCAAGTGCTTTCTTTGCTGTCACTGGACCAGAATGCCCGGTTGGACCCCGAAGAGTACTTCACCAAGCAGGAGCGGATTGGGAAGGGTTCCTTTGGAGAAGTCTATAAAGGCATCAACAACCGCACAAAAGAGGTGGTGGCAATTAAAATTATAGATCTTGAAGAGGCAGAGGATGAGATTGAAGACATTCAACAGGAGATCACAGTGCTGAGCCAGTGTGATAGCCCTTTTGTTACCAAGTATTATGGATCATATCTGAAGGTGAGATGGTAACACAAATAATGAAGTGATATGTGCTCAGATTTTTTCCAGCTTATGTGAATACACAGATGCACAGTGTATTACAAACAAAGGTAAACCAGTATTTCTGATCATGACCTTTAAAATGTTGTTCTACAAATATTTTTTTTCTCTCAGGGGACCAAGCTGTGGATTATCATGGAGTATTTAGGTGGGGGATCTGCTCTGGATCTGGTAAGAGGAATTATGTTTTTGGGCAGCTTAGAAGGTTTTACACACATTTTGGAAACTTTTTATGCTCAAGAAGAGTCTTAAGAAGCGAAACTTGTCCCTCTCTTCACTCTTTCACAACCCCCTTAAATTTTTTCTGATTTATTCTTCCAAATCTTTGGATCCCCCTTCCTTTCCCCAGCTCCGTCCAGGACCTCTTGAAGAAACTTACATTGCTACTATACTGAGGGAAATACTGAAGGGGCTGGAGTATCTTCACTCTGAAAGGAAGATCCACAGAGATATTAAAGGTAATAAGATCTGTCTCTATGCACTGATAATAGAAAGTTCCTCTTTATCATTTAGCATTTTAAAGATGCGGTTTTACAGTGTTGTCTTTTTACACCACAGACAGACATAGTTCAAATAACTTAGAGCCAGTTTACAGTAGTATGCTGTATTGAGTAAAGAGAGAGACTATTCATCCACTCTGAAATGCTTTGATTCCAGTTTCCTATCAGCAAGTAAACACAGTACTGAAAGAGACACTGAATGAGAGCAGTGATGAGGAACAACATGTATATCCAGTCTAAACCAGATGCTGCACAGAATAAGTCAGCACATTTAAACATGCTACCAAGCTACATTTATTTATTAACACCATCTGTGGTGTACTGCGGGTGCTGAATGTATATCTGTGTGGAGCTAATTTTTGTTCTAGCTGATCTTGGGTCAGCATCAAGAGAAAAGAGAATTTACTCTTTGAGAATCAAAAAAATATGCATCCTACGATGGGCTATTTTGATCGGCCTAAATGACAACTACGATAAATTCTGATAGAACCACTAGTTTTTTTGCACTGCTGGTTTGACAAAAGAAGGAATTTGAAAATGTCATTCTGGGCCCTGGAAAACCGATGAGCATATTTCACACTTATCTTACATTTCAGACTAAATGATTTATTAGTTAAACATGAAAATTAGAGGCAGATTAATTGATAATGAAAATAATCATTAGTTGTAACCCTTGTCATAAAAACTAGGGAACAGGCTGCAAAGTGTCCTTCATTTGTTTGTCAATCCTTCTGTATTGCACAATATTTTAAACAATTATTGTTGTGGCATTTCAAAAATTCAAACTAATCAGCCTAAATCAGTTGCTGCAATACTTCATTACTCACAACCGTCTCAAAATGAGACACCATCAGTCATGCTTGAGGATGCCTTGACATCTTGTTTGTAGATGTATTTGCATTACTTGCTCATGTACCCTGACTCTCTTCCTTGTCTGTCTGCCTCCTAGCTGCGAATGTGCTCTTGTCGGAGCAGGGCGACGTTAAGCTGGCAGACTTCGGGGTGGCGGGGCAGCTGACAGATACTCAGATAAAGAGGAACACATTTGTTGGCACGCCTTTCTGGATGGCTCCAGAGGTTATCAAACAGTCAGCCTATGATTTCAAAGTGAGTCTGTGGACTGAACAAGAGACACCCTGTTTAAAAGTGCTGATAAGTAGACACTGAATGAGCATTTTCTGTGTGAGAACACTGACTTTATCCACATCACTTTAAATAAGAACCTGTGTTTTTTGCTTTACATAGTCTTTAGTTTTGATACATAAAGTTAACACACCTTAATTGTCTTAACTGTCCCTTCAGGCTGATATTTGGTCCCTGGGAATCACTGCCATTGAGCTGGCCAAAGGTGAACCTCCCAACTCAGACCTTCACCCCATGAGGGTCCTTTTCCTCATCCCGAAAAACACTCCACCCACACTTGAGGGACCTTACAGCAAGCCCTTCAAAGAGTTTGTGGAGGCTTGTCTAAATAAAGACCCCCGTTTTGTAAGTTGAACACCTGCACGCATCTGCAAGCATTGTAGCACAACAAAGATGAGATCAGATGTGCTTAACAAGATCAGACAATTGTAGAATGATTCCAGATTGGCATGACTGTTCAGAGTGTACGACTTTGGTCATTTGTCCTGCCAAAGACTTTTGCGATTGGATTAGCATACCTTGTCATTAATGGGAATTATAATTTGTGCTGTGCTCTCTCAAGTATTCCAACCCTGTCCAAATCACATTCTTGTTTAATCTGAGTAATGTGACGGTGGACTCATTACAGAAGCTTTTTTTTTTAAGCTTGTTATAAGAAGACAACTGTGTGATTCTGCTGCTGATGCCTTCACTGAATGTTGATTTCTTGGCTGCTTCTGTCTCTGTCTGCACAGAGGCCGACAGCCAAAGAGCTCCTGAAGCACAAGTTCATCACACGTTACACCAAGAAAACGGCTTATCTGACAGAGCTGATCGACCGCTACCGTCGCTGGAAGTCAGAGGGGCACGGGGAGGAATCCAGCTCTGATGACTCAGATATGTGAGTCTCAGGAATACACATTCATACGAATCAGGTGTACACTTTCTAAAGGGTTCAACCACAACTACATTGTTAAACTAAGGATATGAAACTGACCTTTGACAGAATGTCAGGTTCATTTATTAGAATAACTCATTGCCAGTCAAGGAGCATCAGTGATGAACCTGTTAGTGAATTTCTATCAGCTGTACAAGCTTGTGACACATCCCAGGGTTGCCAAAATATCAGGATAGAGCATATGGGCATTTCTTCACCTCTCCCTGCTTATAGGAAGCACAGACACGTCTACACACAAATACACAAGCACAACCACACTGATGTATTTTTAAATTGTCCTCAGTAGAAATATTTTCTTCTCATTTACCAAAAATAGGTCATTGATTCATAGTCTGAAAGTCAAGTCATATTGGTGCTTGTCACTTTTCAAACTTTCTCTCCTGTTATTTCTATTTCTGGCCATCTTTCAGGGATGCTGACGGTGATGTGGACACATGCCCCATGTGGACCTTCCCCACGGTCAGACCCAACTCTATGAACAAGTTACAGAAGGGCTACACACACACAGATTCAGAGGTGAGACATCCAGCACGCAGACACGGACTCAGATCTTAATGCTTTGGTTTTTTTCCTCATACATTTTTTATTTTCCTCTCCCCCAGTCAGGTGATTCTGTGAAAAGGCAACCCAAGTCACAATGCTTGTCTTCTTTGGTATCACCCATCTTCAGAGAGGTAAGCTGAACTGCTGGAGATCAGAATTGAGTGTATGACTTTGTCTAATACTGTTCATCATAATTCTAATGGTTTTAGATAGAGGGCAAACACAAACACAGTATAAGCTTTCCTACATTTAAAAAGAGTACAGGTAAGCTGCTTTGTTTGCAGTGCAGTAAAACCTGTAGTTCAAACAAAAATACTCATGTAACAGATGTTTTATAAATTTTCACAGGTGGAGACAGACACCTGACCCAGGGAAAATCTTAACCTAATCTAAATCTTAATCTAGAACACTTAATCCTGTTTGAAATATTGGCTTTTCAGACACTTTAATTTGGAACAGTTATGTTGCGATTATCTACCTCTGAAGAAAGTCAGAGTTAGTTTTAAATGATTGTGTTAGTCTTTATTAGTGACTGTGTTTGCACAGTCCGCTAGCCTGAGGCTGCTCGAAAGTGACATGGATCACCATCATTATGTGGATTTGAAGAAGAAAAGCCATAAAAAAATATGAGCATTACAAATACAATGTAATAAAACCCTAAAGGTACCCACCCTTAAAGAGAATTTATCCCTGGTACATTAATAGCTTGGAAAACACAATGCAAGTTGCAGAGCAAGTCTGGGCTGCAAAAGTGATAAGATCTACTCTGCATTTTCTTTGCTCGTTTGAAAAAGGTCTTGGAAACTGATTTAATCACGTATTTGAAAAGTTGCTCACAGGGTTTTTCTTGTCACTGTTTTGACCTTCATTTACCCCCAGAGTGACTCTAATCTTTGCTCAGGTAATTGGCTTAGTTTATGCTGGAGGATTTAAGAACATATCTCTAAAATAAAAAATTAACTGTGTCTTACCTTTTGCTTTATTGTTGTGCCTAATATCATGTGATAAGGTAAAGAAGAATGATTTTTATACCAGTTTTCTACATGAACCCTATTTTCTAATGCTGTTTTGAAGTAGAGTAAATTCATATGAAAGAAACAGAAAGGAGCAGTAAAATGTGTTACTCTGACAATAAATACAAGAGTAAACAAAATCTGACATATCTTTTTATTATAATGTTATAAATTGTAACAACTTATAAAACTGTCTATTAAACTAATCCTCACTATCAGTTAAAGGAAAAGCGGCGAGCGAGTGGTGGCGGTGTAGGAGCCATTGAAGAGCTGGAAAATGCCTTCAACCTGGCTGAGGAGTCGTGTCCGGGCATCTCCGACCGCCTCGTCACACACATGATGGAGAGCGTGTGCAGGTGATGTACCAACCAGAGTCACAGCTGGACATGCATAACACAGAAGAATCCTTTTTTTAAAACCCATTTCATTTTGTTCCTTCAGGTTTTCTTTAAATGGTAACACCACCCCATCTTCGCGATGAAGCTCCAGCTGGATGTAACTTAACTCTTCCCCCCCTTTTTGTCTCTAGACCCACCCAACACCTCAGTTAAGGACCACAACCCCCCAATCCCTCGTATCTATTCCCTGTCCCTCAAGAGATCTTTTAATTAGTTATAA
>JAPZDV010000004.1:7452557-7469407 GCA_029814665.1 Acanthurus lineatus | reverse complement strand
ATAATTAAATATTTTTACAGTTTTTCTTTAAGAGCGGAGAGTATTTAAGACAAAAAAGCCATGACATTTAGAGCGTTGTGTATACCTGTTAGAGTGAGAAGAGAAAAATATAATAAAGTCTATGGAAAATATTTCATTGTCTGTAGTGTTTTGTGTTTGTTATTCTCAAATACAGGAATGTTGTTTTTTGGATAAAAAGAGAAGATGGCTTACACTTGAACGGAGCCTCCAACAGGATTATTGTGATATGTATCATATTGAAACATGAGATGGCTGATATTGCTGGTTTAACATTTCCCCTTTTGTCTGCTCATAAACAGACATATTTGATACGTTATGCCTCAGTCTAGAGCTGCATATTATACTGCATGTTATACTGTAAAAGGTGGTAGTTAGTAGTGGAGCACTCATTAGAATATCTACAGAAATACAATGCTCAAAAATAATGGAACACTTAAACAACACATCCTAGATCTTGATGAATGAAATATTCCAGTTGAAAATCTTTATTCATTACATAGTGGAATGCATTGAGAACAAAAAACATAAGAATGATCAATGTAAATCGAAATCATTATCTCATGGAGGTCTGGATTCAGAATCATACTCAAAATAAAAGTGGAAAAATCAGATTACAGGCTGATCCAACTTCTGTGGAAATTCCTCAAGACAATTCAAAATGAGGCTCAGTAGTGTGTGGCCTGTATGCACTCCCTACAATGTCTGGGCATGCTCCTGATGAGACGACGGATTGGATTCAGGTCTGGGGAACGGGCAGGCCAGTCCATAGCATCAATGCCCTCGTCATGCAGGAACTGCTGACACACTCCAGCCACATGAGGCCTAGCATTGTCATGCATTAGAAGGAACCCAGGGCCCACTGCACCAGCATATGGTCTTATAATGGGTCTGGGGATCTCATCCCAGTACCTAATGGCAGTCAGGGTACCTCTAGTTAGCACATGGAGGTCTGTGCAGCCCCCCAAGAAAATGCCTCCCCAGACCATCACTGTCCCACCACCAAACCGGTCATACTGGAGGATGTTGCAGGCAGCAGAGCGTTCTCCATGGCGCCTCCAGACTCTGTCACGTCTGTCACGTGTGCTCAGTGAGAACCTGCTCTCATCCGTGAAGAGCACAGGTCGCCAATGGTGAATCTGCCGATCATGGCAAATGCCAATCGGCCTGCATTTTGTTGGGCTGTGAGCACAGGCCCCACTTGTGGATGTCGGGCCCTCATACCACCCTCATGGAGTCTGTTTCTGACAGTTTGAGCACAAACATGCACATTAGTGGCCTGCTGCAGGTCATTTTGTAGGGCTCTGGCAGTGCTCCTCCTGTTCCTCCTTGCACAAAGGAGCAGACAGCGGTCCTGCGGCTGGGTTGTTGTCCTCCTACAGCTCCCTCTACATCTCCTGGTGTACTGGCCTGCCTCCTGGTGTCTCCTCCATGCTCTTGACACTGTGCTGGGACACAGAGCAAACCTTCTTGCCACAATGAGCATTGATGTGCCATCCTGGATGAGCTGCACTATGTGAGCAACTTCTGTGGGTTGCAGACACTGCCTCATGCTACCTCTAGTGGTGAGGGCACTGGAAAAATGCAAAAGTGACCAAAAATCAGCCAGAAAGGATGAGGACAGGGAAATTGTCCAGAACCATTCCTTTGTAGGGGTTGTCTTGCTAATTGTCTCTCATTTCCACCTGTTGTCTGTTCCATTTGCACAACAGCAAGTGAAACTGATTCACAATCAGTGTTGCTTCCTAACTGGACAGGTTGATATCCCAGAAGTATGATTGACTTGTAGTTACATTGTAATGATTATGTGTTCCCTTTTTTGGAGCAGTGTTTTTCATGACAATATTTATGTTCTGAAAGTTGAATGTGTCTAGTTGTGTACTTCTTTGTTAAAACTCACAACTTTAACTAAAAGAAACTCAGGCTTTTGAGTAATTAATTCCTCTAAATACTGTACTGTATTTACTGATGGCTGTTAGTCAGGGCAGGTGCACTGTGGTTTTGACTCTGACAGGTGATTAATCTCACTGAAACACACACAAAGAGAGCAGGGAGTGTGTGTGTGGAGAAGCTCGAGGCTCTCCTCTACATTACCCATTGATCAAAAGCAGGCGTAGGAAGGCAACAGTTTATCCTAGGGTAGAATTAAACCTCAATAAAAGAAATCTTTAAAAAAATCACAATAGATAAATACAGTTTAATAAACTTTTTATTACAATATATGCATTAAAAACAATATTTGGTACTTTTATATTGGGTAAAAACCGCACAAAGAGGAATGTCAAGAACTCACATCTTGGCTGGTGAGGGAAACATTGGCTACATTGACCTTATTGGGTCACCTTTAATCTCTGAGGTCATGAGAACCACAGAGTACTCAGAGTTGGAAAGGTAAAAGTTTATACTTCTTTAATCTCATTGCATCAATAAAAATGTAACAGTTAACGCTCCCTGGTACATGACTTCATTTTACAGTGTCGAGGATACATGGAATAATTACATCTAGCTGATTGAAAGCACCAAATCGAGGTATCGCACCTCATTTGCCTGTCCTTCATTTGCCAGGTATACAGGAAGACTGCAAGAGGTCAAGGGTCATAGTTAAATTCATAATCAACTCAAAAGGAGCTTCACAATACTTGAATGGCGTTGCACTAAAGGACGCTGATCTCTGCACTGTACTAATGGAGAAGAATTGAACAAGGAAGGGAGAAGCTGATCCCAATACAGCACCAGAGGGACATTTCACCTGATCTTTTACCAGACAGAGTCGAGAGCTGCATGCAAATGAGATGTGTACTATGATTAACACTGAGCAGGGTGGACCCTGGGTAATAAGAAGCTTGTGGTCATTTGTAAACCAGAGGGATTATGACATCTTGGTTTTTTTTTCTTGACATATAGAGACAATAGCATGATTATGGCATTTTTGCTACTAGTTTTCAACACAGTTCACTCTCCCAATGAAGCTCTTTCACAGAGCAAAAGTTAGCATGTGCTTTGTGAGATGTTTTAGGGCTAAAAGCACTGAATTTAAGCAGCAATAATTTGGTTCTCTCAATAGCAAAAATGAGAACGTACAAGAACCAAAATGAGAAAAGAACAGGACATCCCATTAGTTTTTTTATGATATAGGCTATGCCACCATTTTACGATGGGTCACCTGACTTCATTTTAACAACTGCCAAAAGTTTAATAAAATGAAAAAAGAAGAAGAAATACAACCGTGTCTAGATATATAAACATAACAATGTTTGAGTATACTTTACTGTATGTATAAAAAATGACTCCAGACTCTGTGTAGGACTGGATAAAAAAAAATAGTGGCAAGCAGTACAAGTCAATAACCAGATGGCCTTTACACCGTCTCTGCAATGATCCGACTCTCTCTAGTCAAACTTGAGCAGTGGCTCTAATACCTACAGAGGGGGGGAAAAGGAGAAGTAATGCATCACCATAATTTGCATTTAAAATTTAAGCCGGGCCTCCAATAAGACCAGCATCTACAGATAACCAAGTCTAGGGAAGTGCAGTGGAGGCTATGTGTCTGCTTTGGTGTCAGTGTTGAGTGTATGCATATATGTATGGGTGTTGCTCCTACCATAGACTTCTAGGGGGCGTCTCCCTCTCCATCTCCCTGCTTCTGCATCTGGGCTTGCATCTTGGCAATCATCTCCTGCATACGTCTCAACTGTTGGACAAATAACATCAACATGTTTGAAAGGAAAACAACTGCACTTAGAAACAGGAAATAGGACACATTCTCTTAAACAGACAAGTTTTTGAGAGTGTTAGTTTTGATCTCAACTTAAATGTATTATCATTATTTCCCCATCTGCAAGTTACAAATCACCATGTATTATGACTTTTTATGAATTTTATAAATGTTAATTGCTAAGTTTTTCAACTGTAACTTGTAGAAAGAGAATGGCCTGAACTAAAATCACACACCAGCTAAACGGCCATTGAGACCCTATCACTCTTGTTTCTGTGGTGTGAATCAGTCGGTAAGAGAAAACACTGATTGTCTGTTCGTTTGGAATTACAAAACCAGTAGTTAAAGTTTTGCCACTGGACAGCTGACAAGTTTCTTTAACGTGGAACTGAGCAGAAAAGAGCAGAGCAATGTTTTTAAAATCGGAGATTTCATTTAGGCTCTGAAAAGCCCCTTTTGTAGTTATTCTTAAAACAGGACAACTGAGAGGGATGATCCATGAAAAATGGTTTGTTTTTTAAATAAATAATAAAGTCAATGCGATGTGGTGTCTGAAATATCCTACCTCAGCCTCCTTCTCCTGCAGGATCATATCCTTGTCCATTTCCTCTGGCTCCGGTCCCTTTCTGCATCGATGACACAACTATAATTAATTTGATGTTACTTGGTGCTTCAGAAAGATAGTATATTATATCTGCAGAATGAATGCCAATCAACAGAAGAATCATTCGGTTAAATACAGTCAGAAGGGTTATAAATGCAAAACTGCTTTTTGTGATGCTTTATTAGAATTTTAATGACTTGATAGTAACTTTGTGTATGTGTGCAAGCCTGAGAGTGCACAATGTACCATTTTAAGTAGGCAAACATGACAAAAGCCACATTGAGGAAGGAGTGGTCAGTGGGTTAGAGGAGTTTTTCTTTGCAGAAAGATAGATCAGCTCACAAGAGAAAATCGAGCATCTACAACAAATAACTACAAAGAGAGGAAGGCAGTAAGAATTGAAAGAAAAGCAGCAAGTGCGATAGTCAGGGGAAAAGCGTTACCTCCCCCAAATGAAAAAAAAAAAGGTACCTCCAACAGTCCATTTATGGGATTGGACAAATCAAGACCAGACAGCCATCTTGAGACAGATGGCGAGACAATGAGAAGGCAGTGAAACCACTTCCTTTATCCTGGGTTGGCTTTAAAAGAAAGTCTAAAAGGTTCTTTCTCATCTACAATGAGGGTTAAATGATGATATATATCCACACTATGTTAAATGACACACAGTAATCCTGAATACAGTTATTAAACTACATATGCCATTTAGCTACCAACCGAGCATGTGAAACCACAACCCACTACAGCCCGCAGAACTTAATTCTGCCTCCCTACTGCAGCCTGACTGATGCAGTTAACATGCAAAATGATGAATTATAACTACTGTACTACAGAATGATACTAGTTAAACAGCATTATACTGTATGAGTGTACAGCAGATGAATAACTGTAGGTGCATGATCCATTATGCAGAAATTAATCCATTACCCAGCTTCCATACACACAGCTCTGGGTGTTTCATTACTGTAAGGTCTGTTTCTCAATGTTGTGTGCATGTGCCTAACTGCTTTAAAAACACTTGTACTTATATTATATGATTAAATATAATCATAGGTTTGTTGTGGGGCGGGGGAGGTGCAGAAAGCAAGCTGACAGACAAGTACGTACGCAGGAGACAGAGGCAGAATGTAACCATGGGAGGACAACCTGCCACCCCGCTTAAGGCGGTCTGAGCGGAAGTTCTCGTAGTGAAGGTCCTGGGTCACTTCCTGTAGGTCCTGCATGTGGGTTCTGTGGAGTTGTAGAAAAGTCACAAAGTGATAAATAATCTTGCACAGACATTTTGGAAACTACTGATGTTGGTTCAGCTGGTTTTTAATGGACAGAGGCCCAAACTTGTCAGATCCACATTACACTGCTAGAGTTAGTTTAGTATCTAATGTATTTAACTTTTGGGGTAGACTTGCTCTTGTTGTGTTTAAAGGCTTCCTGGCAAACCAATAACTTCTCCAACCCAGTACTGGTTTATATTTGCGGTATTTGAAGGAAAACAAACTGCATACATAGTTTTGCAGGGGCAGTTCCCATATCTGTGTTACTTAAACCATAGACAAAAAGGAAAGCAGTTGATTTATGTCTCCACTCACTCCTCCACCACTCACATCAGCATGATCCGCAGCTTGAGGAAATCATTGTGCTCTGGATTCTCCACCTCCACGACTCCCCAGGGGTACAGCCGGCCCCTCACCTTCTTTCCCTTGGCCTCAATCTGCTGGTTGGATCCCACCACCGCAAATGGGATACTGGCCTGAAAAAAAGAGGAGTAGTGGTTCAAATACCAACTTATAAGATTACAACACTTAAAACAAAATCCATGGAGTATTCAGGGTAAAAATATGACAGCTTTTATCCTTGAATACTTCTCATATCAGCAGTATTAAAAACACTTATCTTTGGCAGAAAGGAATTCATTTCAGTCAGGGATAAAAAGTTCGGCTAGAAAAAGAGAGTCTACCTTGAGGATCCTGGTCTGCTCTTTGAAGTCCTCGTCCTCATCTGACTCAGCATCAGGAAGGTGGTAAATCTTGATTCCATGTTCATCAATCTCGTCCAGAATCTTACACAAGACAAAACACAGGTTATCACCAATGTATCGCATTACTGTATCAGTCTCACAGTGGTTTTTCAACACTTCTGTTTTTATATATTTAATTTAAACTTTTCATAGAATGAGAGTGAGGAGAATCGACCCATAAGACAATGGTGAAGGATATAGTGTTAAAGTAAAAAAAAGAGGCTATTAAGCAATATTTTATGTTTAACTTAATACCAATTGGTAATCTTGTAGACTTAAAGAGGAACAGGGAGTTGGTGACATTTTGTTTGTGTAAATGCATTTTAGGTGCACAACAGCTCCAAGTGCTAAACTTCCTGACACACTACCTTTTCTGTGACTTCCTCATTAAAAAAAATCAACTCGTGTTTATGGCCGGTTTAAATAATCTAATGTAAAGCTGCAGCAGAAACAAACTTGGGTTTGCTTTGATAGTAATTTATTACAGCACCCTACAGATTATGTCTGGTTTAATCAGTTGTCACATGTTTATCAACTGGTGGGAAAATTTCATCACAGTTGCGACCCTGATACAAACTTTATTTTGATACACTGACTACACTTAAGCAGGAACCATGAGCGCATGATGGCTTCTGTTTATTTTTGCCACTGAAAAAGATCCTGAACAATGGCTGGCTGTTGTTCTCACCCTGCGCTTGAGCCTCTCCCTCTCTCTGAGGGTGAGCGTGTCTGCTTTGGCGATGACAGGAACCACATTGACCTTATTGTGAATGGCCTTCATGAACTGAACATCCAGGGGTTTCAGGCTGGTTGGACAGGAAACAGGCAGGCACAGAGTACAAGAGAGACAGAAAAACTCAAGTAATTAAGATAAGAGGGCAAGATAAATATGGTAAAGAAAATAAAAAAGAACTTAGAGCAACTTTTATTAACTGAAGAGGCCTGTATGTGTGCAGGTATGAACACCAGGACTCACCCATGGCCGAGCGGGGAGATGAAATAGAAGCAGCAGTGAACTCTATTGTCAACAATGTGTCTACGATTAAGACCGCTCTCATCATGGAGGTAGCGCTCAAACTGGTCATCAATGTAGCTGATAATGGTGCTGAAACTGCATGAGAAAAATATTCATTATATCACAGTGCATTGTACTGAAACTTCTTCGAGCTGACTTAAGACACTAAATCTTAAAAGTAAAAAGCTTAGATAAGAGTAAATTCTGCATTGTGCTGCTCTTTTGTCCGGGACTGGTGGCTCATCACTATTCGAGATCACAGGACTGACTCTGGGTAATTTAGATTTAAAAATACCTCATCAGTATACGCCCTGAAAAAGATTTCATACCAGTCTTGGCTGTTGATGGCGTCCCCATATCCTGGTGTGTCTACCACAGTGAGGCGGAGCTTCACCCCTCGCTCTTCAATTTCTACTGTCGACGCCTCGATCTGAACCGTCCTTTCAATCTTTTCTGATTGAAGAGGAAAACATAATAGCTCAAGATTTCATTAAACTGCTCTATTGGGTCAATTTGTTGACTATGTACTTTAAAACACTGATTGTTTCATAGTGCTTTGCAGGATGAAGGACCCCAGACAAATCTTAGAGGACGCATCCGTGGGTGCGTGTGTGTTCTACCTGCTGCTCCAGGGATGACCCTCTCAGGGTAAAGGTCAGTGAGGAAGAGGCTGTTAATCAGGGTGGATTTTCCAAGTCCAGATTCACCTTTTGACAACAGAGGAAAATTTATCTATCAGTATGAAGCCAAAGTCAGCATAAAGAGTCAAGATCAAAATGAGAAAAATCAATAAATATTACAGAGGCTGGTTGATGCAATCCTCTTTGAATACAGAGTTCAGTTTTAATAAATAGATCAAAGGAGATTGTCAACGTGCAGCAGGAAATGAGACATCTGCACTATGATACACACTAGGCAGTGGACCACACAGAAATACATGATACTGAATGTGACTTCAGCATTAATTCTTACCAGATCTGTCAGGTGACAGATTAAACAAGGCTAGGACTCAAGGAAAGAGTCAAAGTGTTTGTAATCAGTCAGCAGCAAGGAGACCACTGGATAGTTTCACTCTTATAAATATTAACAGAAAGAATAAAGAACCTGGGTATCCTTTTCTAGTTTGACTCAATTTTACATGAAAAACTGCAATGGACTGAAAAAACTGTACTGAAGACTTAAATTGGTCTTATTTATATGTTTCTGCTAAGATCATCTGGTTATGAATTATCTTAACTATATAAATTTTAAGTAAAATTTATAAAATTAAAATTAAGTTTAAATTAAAAGCCTTGTACCAAGTTCAAAGTATCTTTAAACTGATTCTTGTAGACCCCCTGAGCATTGTTTTAGCTGAATGCCTCATTTCTGTCTGGTTAATCTGTAAAACTAAAGCAGCAGTTTAGCTTAAGCAACAAAAGTTAAAATATAAGAAAATACATGTAAGAATGTATGAAACTGTGTTTATCAAAAGATCAAATGTGTAGATTTTAGGCAGCTCTATTATCAAAATTGCAATGTGACTTCATAATTATGTTTTCATTTGTCTATAATCACCTGAATCTTAAAATTTTTGTGTTTTCTTACTATAAAAAAAGACCTTAGTAATGTTGCACTGTGATGTTTCTACAGTAGTCCAGAATGGAAAAAACAAACACTCGCTCCCCTGGGCCTTTCACATTATTACTTTACCTGATGACCACTAAGGGTTCTACCACAAACTCGGAGAAGAAGGAGTGCGGAGAGGGGTATTCAGTTGGTCTCAATTTGCAACCGCACCCCTAGATGCCCCGTCTCCTACACACACAGCCTTAAATTCTTATAGTTATGAAGTAACAGATGCTGAGATGTAAACAACCTAAAGCTTGTGTGCCTTTCCCAGGAATGCTGCCACTGTGATTCCCTCCCATGCCATTGCAAAATATTTTCAGAAGTCTTTACTGCATCAAAATTGATATATGTACAACATTTGCCACAGCATGGATGTATGTGGGAGGGGAGGTTATGTGGTAAAAGTACACGTTCTTTAGGGTGAGTATAAAAAGTGATGCAAACTCAATATAATTATGAATTTTCATATGAGGTTTATTATATCTTGGAGTAGGGGAGAACTGAGGCTATCTAATTGTGCAGTTAAACTCTAATTTATTTAAGGAGCTGGGTCACGCACAAGGTTAAATAAGCACTCAATGAGTATCCTTGCAGCGGAGGGACCAGCAGGACTTGTCCACTGTGTGAATCAATCCCTCGAGGCCCGCTGGCTACATTCCTCTCTAGTTTATTTTAAAGCAAAGGGATGAGCAGTGTTCAGGGGAGCCTTTACCCTCCCCCTCTTACCAACAAGCAGGGAGGTTCTCACAGCCTCAGTGCTCACATTATGAGTTTACGCTGCAGAGCTGATGCCAGCTGAGCAGCTATACTCACATGACGTCTGCCATTTTCTACACACCAAATACCTTAATGTACTAATGTAAATACAAGGTCAAAGACAAAGCAACTAGCTTACTCTCGGCATACAAACAAAAGGAGGAAAAGAGGTTTAAAGAACTGTACAACTGTTCTGTATAAAGATCATTAAGAAAGTACGAAAGGAACAACTACAAATTGGTCAGGCTAATGGCCAAGATTCCACCACAAATGTACCACAAAATCAGACTTACACGAGCCAAAGAACTGAAACACATTCCTTAAATATCCATGTTTATACGAACTGTCTATAAACCTCGTTATCACTGAGATACACCATCATTTTCCAAACTAAATAAAATCAGTGTTGCATAGTGACGAGAAGGAAATGAGAAAACAAGAAGATGGCAGGAAAACAGAGATGACTCACTCACCTACTACCATCAATGTAAACTCAAATCCTTTTTTTACTGACTTCCGATGGACCTGATTAGGCAGGTTAGCAAATCCAACATACCCTGGGGTCTCAGGGTTGTTGAACTGTCCCTGCTGTAAAAACAAAAACAGGAGAAAAGTCAGCAGAGGTACAATTTTTAAGAGAAATGTTTGGTAAAATTAAATCTTAAAACAGCACACTATTTTGTGTGTTATCATTACTTCAACCAAAAGTAATAACTATTAAAAATGTAAATCAGGTTTAAGTTAAACATGGCTTATGACACTAACATGACTGCCAATTAGCAATGGAGCAGAAACCACTGATATGACATCTGTTCACAGACAGCTAGGATATTTAAAAGGGCAGCAGTGACCTCTCTGTAGTCTATTTGCTCAAGACCTTCCACTCATCATTCCACAGTTTATGGCCCTTCAATTCACAGAGCTAGTCAGACCAATGATAAGCAGAGCAAAGAGAGTGCATTTAACCACCCCTGTAGCAATGCTAGACAATGGTAGGCTTTTTCTTTCCAATATAAAAAGGTACACATTCCTTATTTGGTCTGGTTATTTTGGCCTCACAGTATTGTTAGATTTGTAACCCCTCCCTTGCCTGTCCTTTCAGCAAAGGTCATGACTGATAAGTATGATAAGCGGTGTGTTCTTGCTCTGCCTTTGGGCCTTTCAACAGGCGCAAGGCCACAGCAGTGAGTCATGAGGATGGTGAGCAGCATGCTGAGCCCAGGCCTGGGTGAGCCAGCAACACAATGCAGAAATAATGTGGGAAAAGAGGGAAGCACAGTATGTCCCACTGATTCAAGTGGGAATGCTCAGTTAAAATAGTTTTTTAAAGACTGAATTAAAAAAGATGACAGCATATATTTTGTTTATGTTTCAGAAATAACCAAACCACCTAAGATGAAGCTTAACTTAGAGAATAAGGGCATGCACAGAGAACTTTCTCATCTCTATCACTGCTTCACCATTAGTCTAGACTGACGGCCACTGAAGCAGAAGTAAGTACCTCCTGCATGCAAAACTGGTTCAGATACATTATTTTGTTTCTGTTTCCTACACTTACCTTCATTTTTTCAGCCTGAGACATTCTTTCTCCTTGTTAGACCTAGTAGAGAAGACAGACTGCATCACATACTTAAAAACAAACCAACTGTTAAAGAAACTTTGTTAAATTTTGCTACATCTCTGGCCTCTATAAACTCTAACTAAAATGTGTGTAATTCATATGGGTGCACACTCACAGGCCTGACTGTGTGAGAGACAGGAAGTCTGGTTTGCGCACAGAAGGGTTTGTGAGAGTGCTGTCTCTCACCACAAAAAAACTCCTTTTCCTGCTAAGATAGCTGCATTACAGCTGCTTCCCATTACAAGACATTTCTTGAGAATTAGACTTAAGATAGACAATTAATCCAACATGGCTCAACTGGTCTGATGTATTCATTGTCTGGTTACTGGTTGTACTGAAGTAGTTTTTTGTGTTTTCTTTCAACCTTCAGTGAACTGAAACTATCAAAAACACACCCCCCGCACCCAGTGCTGAACCGAAATCGACTCCGTCTCACCATCTACGACTCTTTAAGCCAGCGTAAGGGTTATTAAATTGTGTACAAGCTAGTTCAAAAGATAACGTTAGTTTAAGCCACTTTAGCAAGCCTTTGGCATCTAGACCAATTGTATAAGTAACGCTAACTAGCTGGCTAATTTTCTTCCACATTATTAACGACAAGTTTTGAACAGGAAATTATTAACATTAGCTTAGCAGGATAATTAGCTGCTATTTTTTATAACGGTTCCAAATGAGTGGGTGTGATGTGTGCGGATGCTGACATCTTTGATGAAAACCATTGTTCTGTGAAAAATCTTGTTCTTAAGAGCTTCCAAGACGAGCGCAAATCAAAGCTACTTACTCACTTACAGCCCTCGCTAGCTTTGCTCTTCAATAAACCAGTAACAGTTACAAGACAAGCTTAGCATAGCGATAACGACCAACTAGCCGAGTAGCTTCTCCTGCAGGATGTCAACTTAAACAGCTAATGTTAGCGTCGTCGGCTTAGCATTAACCGCGATTCACACAACCCGCAAAAAACTGAGTGGCGGATAAGTAATGAAGAATTAATAAAGAAACAAGTTACCTCTCAGTCTGTCCACAGAGAGTACAGTGCAGATGGAGATAGGGAAAGACGAGCCGACAATGAACACTCGACTTGGCGGACACCTCAAATTCTTCAGATTCCGGTGCAGCAGCTTCCTTTAGCACACAGACCACAATGCACTGGGCGAGAGCAGCGGCACCAGAGATATAGAAACGCTCATATATCTATGAGCAGCGAGGCACATGCAGACTTTTCAACTGGCTATGCTGGGAGTCAGTTTAATTGGCTGTTTCTAGGTGATATTAAAAAAGACGGAGACGTAAAGCCTTTATGCAGGAACACAGTTAAAGATTCTGGACCCCCATAAACAGGATTATCTTGAAATCATCATTACTTTTCACACCAGCATGAGTAACATGGGGACTGGTTCAATCAGTCCTAATGTCATAAGTATATTCACATGGTGCTAGCACGTAATTTTCATAAGCATTATAGTTTCACAAAATATCTGATTAAGAAATGTTTTTTATAAGTAAATGAATTGTTTAGTATAGCTAAGTGTTGGACTATGAAGGGACATGGTGAAAGAATAAAAGAGGCACCAGCTCCATGCTGTGGACATCAAATTATAATGTAGGAAATGATGAAACAGTTCCTAATTTAATCTCAAACTGGGGAATCTAAGAGGGCACCATTTTCAAATACGGAGGCACATGTTAGGGCCTTAACAGCAATGTGATTTAAAAACAAATAATCTCAGATTGTCTCATTCAACGTACTTCTAGGAGCTTGAAGTAGTGAAGTTTCACACACGAAAGTGTATTTTTTCTGCCTTATCCTTAGAATTATTTCTTGAGCTTTTGATTTATCTTATGACTCCATGTTGGGTCTTGACCCCCAGAAAAGATCCAGGTTGGGGACGACTTAGAAGTGGTCTGTAAGGTGCCTTGTAAAATGTGATGATTTGATGATTCTAATCAGCATTTTAGTCAGTTAAATTTTGATCATGTGACACATTATTATGTTACCTGCTCAGTTGGGTGTCTGTAGGTCATTTTTGTGAGTGCTTATTTTAATCTGGACACTGCTGAAATGTAAATGTTGACAGTGTTAGAGGAAGTCAATTTTTGAATTGTTAACTAATATGTGAAAAGAATTAACAGGTATGAAAATCAGCACTTAGTTCACACAATGACACCATTATTTTGTGCCCAATACAGTGGCCTATTCCAGGCTACTTTCGATCAATTTCAGAGGCTTACAACCACCTTCTTCACCCACAGTAAACAGCAGCAGCTCAGGTGGTGGAAAAGGGGGGATAAAGAGAAAACATGTTTGGCATAAAAAGTACAACGTAATCCTTGAACAACAAAATAATGTATTTTATGTGTATAAAAAGGTGTTGCACAGAATGTAGGAGGTTTATATAATGATATAAGTTTTTATATTTATTAAGTCACTTAATTCACAAGTAAGAAGCTCACACTCACCTTCTCCATCAGCAATAAACAGCAGCTCAGTGATGAAGGGAGGGTAGAGTATGGTGAGTTTAAAAAAAATTGGTAAAACAAGCAATTTTTAAATTACGCAGAAAGGAATATTACATGGGTAAATGTTCAGAGGCTCACACTCACGTTATTCATCCATAGCGACCTACAGCAGCTCAGAGATAACAGTTATACAGTTAAAAAGTTATTAAAACAGTTTATTTTAAAATCATTGACTGATAGAAAAATAGTTCAGGGGCTCACACTTACCTCCTTCATCCAGCAGCTGCCCAGATGGTGGAAAAGAGGAGATAGGTTAAAGATGTTAAGTATGTCAAGTACAACAATATCATTAAAGATCTATATAATATATATTGTGTGTATGAAAAGTTATTGCACAGAATATAGTAAGTTTATGTGTGACATCAATTATTTTAAATGTTAATCATAAATTCCAACTCTTCCGGAAGTTCCGGAATATCTCGCATACTGGTAGCGGTCCCCACACGCCCGCAAATGAGATACAATCTCCCGGAATCTAGAGCATGTGTGTAACCGTTGTGTGTGACTGATCATGTAGCAACGGGCACGAGGGTGAGAGAGAGCATATGGGTGTGCTTGTGTGACTGTCCATGCAGTACGTGTGTGTGAGAGAGAAAGCATCCTGATCACTGTCTTGCTCAGTAGACCAATGTAGTTATTAGACATACTTGTGTTCATGTAAATAGTCTGAAGAAAAGGTTTTTGTTCTATTAATGTGTTTTCTGGTTTTGGTTTGATCAATTAATAATTAAAATAATTTTCCATCACGACAACCTGTTTATCCTGTAGTACAGGGGTGTAGAGACACCTCCCTGAAATGAGATTTCAGAGGTTGGCCTTATGGCCTTAAGGCCTAATTAATCTTGTTTTTACCATGTTTATTCCCACAAACATACATTGACTGTGAAAAAAATGCTGCACTAAATTTTGCTCTAAATCATAAGCACCTTGTATAAAAGCCAATGCCAAGGAAGGTGCTACCTCCATCTTTGAGTGTCACCACCCTTGTGAAAACTGAATGTTTGTTAGAGGCTGTGACCTTCTCAAACACTCTCCAGTTTACAAGAAACTGTGTAAATTACTCAGATATTAATCAAACTGAACAGCGGGCAGAATTATTCTGATCTATTACCTAAAAAAAGAGAGATAACAATATCACCTTTTAAACACACTGTTACCTACTCCACTTTCTGCATTTAAAATCTTTAGTTAAAAGAACAGATATATTGAAATTCATTCAGAAGTTAAATGCATGAAAGTAAACAAATATATAATGCAAAAAATTATTTTTCATTATACATTAACATGAATGGCTGCACTCACAACAATAACATTAGGTAGTTTCACCTACATCAAGGCGTTATTTAACTGAACTATAGCAAACACACTCTTAAGAAGTAAAACAAAACTAAAATATCAAATTGAAATAACATAGCTTATAAAGTTACAGAAAATTCTTGCACGAAACAAACATGGCCAGAAGTTTAGAGGTCTGAACCAGGTCAGCAAGCAACTAACTGAATATGACATTATCCATGCTGAGCTGTGGGTGCTTGATTTAACCTCAAACTAAATGTTTATGCTTTAAGGACCTCAACCTAATGGTTTATCCCTGTTTTCTCTCACACTTTGAGTAATAAATGACAGTAACATCCAGTAGGTTAATCCAGTAGGGCACACAGTCACCTTATGATCAACCATTCTCCATTTTTCTGGCCCATAACTTAAAAATCAAAGCACATCTACGAATATGAATATTATTAAAATGATACGAATGACTAACGTATGTGTTCAAAACCGGACACTAGCATGCTAACACTCTATGAAAATTTCCCTTTTTATACTAATAAAAATGATAATGAAATGTTTAAAGTCAATACACTACTGTAAAAGTAAAGTCTAAATTCTCACATTTCTAGCAACATAATGTTTTAATTATTTACTTTAGCCCTGTGTTCATCAGAGTTGATTAAAAGGCGCTAACGCTGCTATTTAGCCATGTGCTAAAATTGAACCAGGAGATGGGTGGTTATGTTGTTCCTGGGCAGGCAGGCCTCGATGGGGATGGTGTGCCGCTGGGGGCAGGCAGCTGGTGACCACAGGAAACAAAAGAGGGGGCCGAGTGGTCCAGAGGGTAGAGTCCACACCTCCTGAACTTCACCTGCTGGTAGGAGTTTCTGAAGATCCTTGAAAACTCTTTCAAGGCTTACTGCCAACAGATTTCCTGCAACACCAGAGAAATCTGCCTTCAAGGGTCCAAAAAAACTCACATCCAGAGGCTGAAGGATGTGAGAAGTGTGTGGTGGCAGGCACAAGAGAATGACCCCTTCACTTTGTGCCACCCTGAGCAGCTCTGGATCCAGGTGGGACTGATGGCTGTCCATGACAAGCAGCAGCTTATTTACTAATTACTTACAGCTATTAATTTTGCTAAGGGCGTGAAAGTAGGCAGAGCTGGATACACCATGTCCGTTCATTAGCCGGTAACATTGCAAAGGAAACTAAACACGGACCAACTGCCAAAGTGTTTTAAAAGAAGTCACCACCAGAGGACTCGTGTTGCCCATCATAAGGGCAGCACATTTAGCTTAGAAAATTCACAGATTTTATGGTGTTATTATGTTTTTTCATGGCTGCCAAACTAACAGCAATAAAGTAGACACACCTGGCACATAACTTCCTTCCTTCAAAACAAAATACTCTGCTTCAACAACTCCAGATCTCGCAGTAAAAGCAGCTTAATTTGCATTTGGAGGGTATACCACCACCTACTGGATGTTATTGTTGCATTCTCCTCTCATTTCAATCATTTGAAACAAATCATTTGCGAGATATTTGTTGATGCACTTAATTAGAAAAGTATATGTATATATAACAATAATCTGTAGTTTACAAAACACAGAGTAAAATTTAAAACATAACTACTAACTTAAATTTTAATGCATGAAATAGTATTTTGCAGTCGATGCAATCAAGACAAATTAGAAAATAAAAGATCGG
>JAPZDV010000004.1:7396863-7452457 GCA_029814665.1 Acanthurus lineatus | reverse complement strand
AAGATTATGTGCTGTTTGTTGGACTCATCAGCTCAATAATCCAGACAATTACACTGTTTTATATTCATCTCCTCAATTAGAAACGTGCTTTGGAATTTCATTTCGTCTTCGCTGAAATATCTCGAGGAGATTCCTGGGAATCCCTAAAAAAAAAAAAGAGGAGAGACACAGTTTGACCTAAGTAATACTTTCAATCCCTGGATGTTCGCCCAGTTTGAAAACTGATATTCTACAGATGGCTCCTCCAGTCTGAGGTTTCACTTTACCATTTGTGGTTATCAACCCACCTCCAGTTTTGGCAGTTATGCAATTTCTGGAAACTCACATCTAACTGACTAAGACTTTCCAACAGAAACTCAAAAAACTGCAGTCAAAACAGATCTGACAAACCTCTGAGCTCACGATCGATCAAAGAGATCAATTAGGTTTCTATTACCTGTAAATTAAAAGGATTTCTTTGACATTTTTTGGCATATATGGCTAAGAGTTAAACGAGAAGATGGAAATCCCTCAAATGTAGCTGAAGCTAGCAGCTGGCTAGCTTAGAAACAGAGGAGCTAGCATCGCTCTGCCAATCAGCACCTCTAAAGCTCAAAAATCAACACATATTATCTTTTTTTTTTTAATCTGTGTGGAAACAATGTGGTGGAATATTGAAATTACATGTCTGATTAATCTCTTAAGTCAAAGCAGCTTCTTCTGTAAGTTATTGTTGCTTTCGGACGGAGTCGTATTAGCATTTTTCCGCTGCCTTCAGTTTTTATGCTAAGCTAAACTCAAACCACATATTCGACAGACAGACATGATAGAGGTATCAAACTTATCATCTAAACCATGTTTCCACCCAAAGTACCTGAAACTTTCAGATGTAGAAACTGTTTTTCAAGGATCAGATGTTGTTTTTTTGCATTTCCACTGCAGTGGAAAAACCTGCGCTTATCAAACAACTTAGTCTGCTGACTAAGGAATAAGTAATGACTGTTTCTCTGCAAGATGTTGGTCCATCAGTTAAGAGCTTTTCTCCATATTGATGTGTCTAAGCTCAATGAACATAAAAAAAACTGATTTGAGGCTGCAGAATTTTTAAAAATGATGACTGAAATAAAATACTCAAAGATCTCGACAAACAGAAAGTTCCTGTCTTTTTAAAAAGTACCCCAGAACTCCTGAGGGGTAAAATTATGTCCCTGTGACTTAATTTAGACCTCGGTCCCTGTGGTGTCTTGAGAAAATGTTTTTCTTGAGAAAATAAAAGTTTAGTGAGATAATAAATCAGAATAAGAGCTCCTTTTAAATGGAAAGCAAGACTTTGTTGCTTTTAACACCCGTCGTTTTCAACATTTAAGAAAAAGTGCAAAGCTATTTGAACAGTAGCACAAGTGAAAAAGAGTAATAAAGTAAGTCAATTATCTCAGTTTTTTGTAATGTTGCAATGTTCCATCTAATTGTACCAAAACTAGTCAGTAAAAACCACCATTAGCTCCTGTTTATGCCGGACTTAATAAGGTTGTATTAGTGAAACCTCTCAGGGTTTTGAATCAAGTAAAGAGGGTTTTTTATTGCTTTTGAGGTCAACTATTCATTTTTAAGAGGAAATTTTGTTATTGCTGCTTTAAAATTGCACATTCTTGCTCAAACTGCAAATCCAGATGCACAAACACTCAACAGATCGATGCTGATTTAATTTGTTCTCTCTTGTTTGTTCAGGTGATGAGTTGGAGTATCTTCGACCCAACGTTTACCGCAATGTAGCACGGCAGCTCAACATCACGGTGGCGTCGGAGAGCATCGTGTCTGATGCTTTCCTGGCTGTGGCCGCAGACATTTTCTCCACAGGTAGGTTCACATCAGCCTCTGTTTGTGTTGTGAGCTAATCAATATGCATGCAGGCCAACTAACTCTGCTGCTTTGCTATCAGGTTATCTACGAGGTTCACCTCAGGTTAACCTGACTGGAAAATAAAGGAGAATGACAGGGTTTGTCCTTTAAGGGAAGTTCTTTATGGGAAGGAGGAACTTTAGAGTCGAGACAAATACAAAGAAAAAATTTAAAAGTTTGGATAATTCATGCTGTTAACTCTAATTAATGCTTTTTTTTGTTGAATTACCAGAACAAATCACAGTTTTATTGCTCCGTCATGTAAACACCTCTTGAGCTCGGCGACCACAGGAGTCTTCAGTCAGTCAGAAACATTTTTTGTGGTCATTATGGGCTTGCAGGAAAGGATCTGGAGGGAAAACATTCAGTCCATATTAGGTTAACTTGTTGCTGGAGTGAGTGATTGTTAGCGACAGTTTGGACCCCACCCAGGGAGTTCAGTCACGAACCTCAGCTGGTTTTATTCCTCCAGGGAATGTAACAAAGCAATCTGCTGCAAAGAGTCTGAATCAGGTTATTCTGGTCCCACATATGAGCAGAGTCACTGACAAAAATCATCTGCTTTAAACAGTTTAAAATAAAAATACCTCCCTCAATCCAAACAGGCTGCCGTGGGTTTAAAAAGTGTGGGGTTTATTTAGGGATTTACATGAGGAAAAACTCATTGCAGTTCAACTTCAGTTCAAGTTGACAGGTTTTAAATGTTGCCCTCAATGATAACAGTAAGACTGTCAGTCCTGACATGTCACCGTGTGAAGAGGAAGTCATGTGCAGCAGTAGATTATGACCACAAACGTGTCTCGTGTGCATGAACGCCGTCATAAAAGTCATGTTAAAGGAAAACGACAGCAAAAAACTTCTTCTTACATCCTAAATGTTACACCATGCAGCAGTGCAGAGACGCCATGTTTAGCCTGAAAGCCATTTATTTGATGGATTGCATGAGCAGTGTGAAAAAAATTAGCAAAAAAGTCCATAATCTCTATGTTAGCTTGAGCTCTGCAAAGCGTTTTAGTGTCTTTTAGCTCGTTGTTTTGCTTTCAAGGCCCTCAGACTGTTTTGGTTTAATCTCACTGCTTTTGTCAGTGTTGTTTCACAGAACTGTTTTCTGTTTCCAGTGAAAAAACGCCACCTTCCCAGTAAACAAATGTAAGGTGACACGACCAGAAACACGACTCCAAAATAATGCTGTTGTTTCCCGCCTGTTGCAACAGGTTTACAACATACAGGGCGATAAAACAGCATGTCAGTGTCATGTTTACGGCTAAAATCAAAGCCTCACGACAGTCCACCAGCCAACGAGCTGTGCCAACTATTTGTCATACAATCTGTGGCTGGAACTCCACAACAAGGTTCATTTACTGTCATTTATTGTCATTTTACAACACATGGCTTGCACAATGAAATGTCAAGGGCGCCGCAGTGATTTTACACGTAAAGGTCAGTTGAATAGTCCTGAACGGCACAACTCAGTCTGTAAAAACAAGAGTTTGATGTCTTCTGTGGCTTTAAAGGTTAAGTGTGAAGAAAGAAAAATGCCCCTGATGAGATCATCATGGTTATTTCCACTTGGGCTTGAAGACATGGATGATTTTAATGGAAAATTTACGTTCAAACTGTGATTTTGGAGCTTGAAAGATGTGAGTATTTAACAGCCAAAAGAGGTTTAACAAAAGACACAGTTTAGGTTCAGGCCGGATCCCACACAGCATCTGTAAAACTTGACCCACTCTGGACACAAAAGGCCAGAATATGTCGGCATGTTCATCATCCGTTCATCTTTTTTTAATCTGTCACTCACAAGGCTTCCACGTTTTTAAAAAAGTAATACTGAACAGCTGAAGAGCAGCAGGAGGAGACTTGAATTATCAGCTGTAGGGGAAAAAAATTTGGCTCTGACTGATTTGCATGAAATGGACATTTTACATCTGTATAAAGGTTTTATTAACCCCCATTATTTACATTTTATAACCTCAACCTGACGTACTATCACAAATTTAAAACGGTTAAAACTGGAGACACCTGTTGATTTATTATTCTTTTAAAATTTAGTCTTTGTGCTTCGTCTTCCTTTAACTTTTTGATTACAGTTAATTGTTGAAACTGAAAGAATCAGATTATGTTGCTGCAGGACTTCACAGATCTTTAATTTTCTTGTTACAAGTCTTTTATGTTTTTGTTGCTTCTGTTTTTGGAAGCAAAAGTTAGTTTTCCTGTAGTTGATCTCTGGATTTACTGGAAGTTAAACAGCATTGTTACTAACACGCACACAATGCATCGTCTCATCTTTCAAACTCCAGAATTCACAGTTTAAAAGAAACATTAGTTTTCATTTACCAGAGTCTATGAATGAGTGGTCAGATGACATTTACAGACGATGGATTGAGTTTCAGCTCAGTTTGTATGAGCTGGACATGTAAACGCTGCAACAATGACCTAAAACATTGACTTTTCAATTCTTTACCAAAGAAGTGAAACTAAGTTGAAAATAATACTTTCTTACTGACTAACGAGACATACTATTGCTGCCCTGAGACTTGTGTTTGGCTTGTCTTCTCTGTGTTAGGAACAGGCGTGGAGGCTTAACGCCTGGCTGCTGCTGAGGTTTTATTATTTGTTCATCCATCTTTTAAGGAGCTGCTGACAGACAGACGTTAACTGCAATAAAAAAAAAAGAGCAGAGTCGCTCCTGTCCCTGCTTGACCCCTTAAATCATCAAACAATAGTCTGTTTTCAGAACATTTTGCATTTGCATGACTTGGCGATGTGTTCATACATCAGATAGCAGGACATTAACGGCCGTGCATGAAGCTTTGGCTCAGGATGCAGTGTATTTTGTTCTAACGGTCCAATAACGTGTCTCCTGTCAGGTGTGACGTGGGGGAAGGTGGTGTCTTTGTACGCCGTGGCAGGAGCCTTGGCGGTGGACTGTGTTCGCCACGGTCATCCAGCCATGGTTCATACCATTGTGGACTGCATGGGGGAGTTTGTCCGCAAAAGCCTGACCTCCTGGTTGAGGAGGAGAGGAGGCTGGGTAAGGGAAACTTCTTTTTTTATCCGATCCCCTGTTTGTGTGAGTATTGTGGACGATTTAGTGAGAAACTTGTCATTACAGTCACTCTGACATGACACAGACGGGGGAAATAAGAATAGAAAGCCTGTGATATGACAGAATTAATCAAATTGAAGTTGCTATTTTTTGGAGTAGAAATATGAACAGCCAGGCCTGGACTGGAGCCACTGCTTCTGACAGAACGGTAGATTTGTCCTCTGTTAATAGGAAAAGCCTGTGTGACAAAACTGTGCAGAAACAATAAAATAAAAGTGAGGGATAAGAAGGGACAAGGCCTGGCAGTGTGCCTCCCTCTGTGTGCGGCTCTGCTCTGCTGGAAAGAGCACAACAAGCCAACAAACGAACGCCTCTGTACTGACTGTACTGACACGGCGCCCGAGTCAGCTTTTGTTTTGAAGATAAGTGGACTGTGACAAAATGAAGAGCAGAGCTTTGTTTAACTGACCTCATAATGAGTCCCAGTCTAAACTCAGAGTGTAATATTTCTGCCCTGGGAGATGATGCTAGCGTGTTTGAAACCTTAAAAACATTCTGTGACATGATGGAGGACGCCGACACTTGGCTGCGACCTCTGAGGAATTTCAATTTTCTATGAAGGTTTTTTTTTTTTTGTTAAATCAGCCAGTTTTTGAAGAAAGCATTGCTGGGATTACAGTGTGGGTTCTGGCTTCGAAACAGCATATTTGTGGGCAAGTTGTGACTGCAGATTCTTAGAACTGGCAAATCAGAAACACACGTGGGATTAACAAGATTTATTCAGTGCAAATGTGTTTTTTTGTGCGTGTGTGTCCACAGTCAGACTTTACTTGTTGAGCTCTGTGGTGCTGGTGTGAGTCTGTTCCCTTTTCTGCTGCTACAGGTGGATGTGACGAAGTGTGTGGTGAACAGTGACCCCAGCTTTCGCTCTCATTGGCTGGTGTCTGCCGTCTGTGCCTTCGGACACTACGTGAAGGCCACCGTGTTGTATCTCCTCAGGGAGAAGTGAAACAGAGTCACACAGTGGATCCTGAGCAGCACTGTGCACCGCCGCCACTCCACTAAAGCATCCACCGCTTTGGATTATGTTTACACTCGTTTGCACTGAGCCGTCGTTGACGAACACACGTCCCTTCACAGAAAAACAGAGTTCTGTGGCTCTTCTGCTAGATTGTCTATTTATTGTTATATTACGGCACACGTTTGATGTGAAAGTGTAAAAAAATCACTCACAGTTATTGTTTTTGAATCTTAGTTTTTCCCACAAACAGCAGAACTTCACAACCTGCTGCCTGTTTAGCAGAGGTTTGGCTGCCCCTACTGGTGGAAACCAGTAACTACTGTTTATTGACACAAAAGTTGAGTACATGATGATCCTGAGGACATTCGTGAGAATGTGTCTCACAAAAATCTCCACTTCTCACCTGGATTGCCTTTATGGCCCAACAGGTCGGTGCATGCAAGATGAATATTTAATACATCACATTTTCCTGTAAGGAGAGGACTGTACACAACTTTCTTTTCCTCACTCTTGATTTATATTTTATTTCAGCTTGTTCTTGCAAGTATCATTTTTAAAAGGGACCACATAGTTGCAACGGGTCAAGAAGGTGCTCTTTGTCATGTTGAACACTGATCTTTGTTTATAAGAGTGATTAATTGTTTTCTCGAGCAGCAGCTGTTCATTTATATTTTTTCTGCATCACAACAGGAAGGTAGAAAAACAGAACGTGTCATAAAATAGTTAGTTTGTAATTAAATTTGGGCTCAGGTTCTCATGATCCCAACTTGTTTCACTAAAAGGTAAACATTATCTTATTCAAATTGGGTCATAGCAGCTGAAAATTTGTGCTTTTCCACTTTAAGTTACACATAAATTGTGAAAATATTAAAAGTAAAGTTTCAAAGCATGTTTTTTAGTGGGAGAAGAGATAAAAACATTAATTACCCAATAAGGGTCTTACTTTACTTTGTTTAAAGTCAACTTTAAGATTCAGCTCCTCTTCCACTCCTGTTATTTTCATGCAGTCCCTAATGATGAACTGAGTCTACAATGACTTTATGTATGTTTAATGTATTTTAACGTTTTGTCTCTTTGTTGTTCTCTGTGAGGCATTGTGTTATATTGCTGTATTGCAACTGCAGCAATGCAAGTTACAGTGCATTTTCTCTGAGTTAGAGCACTTTGATAATATTTAATTTTACGAGTAGAATTTATTCCATGAATAAGATCACTTTTACGAGGCATGTCGCACTAGGAGTCCAAGAAAATAAACAAATGTGTGTGAGTCATTTGCAGCTGTAAATATTAACAACAATAAATGATTCTTCAAACAGATTGTCCGGTGTGCAGTCGTTAATATGAATCAGTAGGTTTTAAAAAATTATTTTGATTTGCAGCTGTTTTCCAGGTGGTCAAACAGTTCTTTGCACAAGTATTGGGATATATGATACCAGTCGTAACTGATTTAGTGGTTGAGTCACAACAAGTAATCAATATTTTGAATACTGTGTTATTATCACGTAGATGTAGTTTGAAAGTAGAGGTGATTTTTGTAAATTCTACACCCCACAGAACTTTATTGGATAATCATTTCCCAATGCTAAAGTAATGTTTCAGTCATAGTTTCTGCTTTTTTTGTAAGGTTGTTGATATTTTTACCCTTTTACCATTGACTATTATAATTTTAAGGGTTTGAAACTGCAACAATAAGACAAAAAAATAAAAAAAACTTTCAACTGCAGTCTATGTCAATGACAGCAGCCTGCCAGCAGCCCCGTGTTGACAGATGTTTGTGTGTCTCTGTGCGTGTTTATTTACCTCTAAGGTCAGCTGCATCACAGTGTGAAAGACTGTTTTTAGAAATGGCAAAAAGAAAAACAGATGGCAGAAATATTGGTGGATATTTGTCACCACCTAGTGGTGGATCACACTGCCAGAGACTGGCCGACAGATTTGATAGGGAGTAAATAACATGATGAAATTCCCTCTAAACAAATTTATTTAAGTGTTTCAGCTGAATATCTTTCATCAGATATTTATATTTTGATATATCACTGCTTGATACACTATAAGCTATTTGACTATTTAAAATTTTAGAGCCACTCACTGCTGATAACTGATTTTTTAATCACAGGATTTTTTTTTTTTATCAAATTATTTTTCTTACAAAAATGTAAACATTTAAGGCTCCATAAGGCTGTTAAATTGTTTGAATCTTTATTTATGTCCTGTGATCTGTAACATGAACACAAACTGAACTGTTTTCAATGTGACGGATACGTCAGCCGTCACTGATTGGTTAGGGCAAAGGGACGCCTCTCTGCAGATCTGATTGGATGATGTAAGAAAAGTCCCGCCTTTCTGCAAATTCCACAGCGATACTCTCTTCCCATTGGTCCAGCGTGTCAGTGCAGAGAACAACAAACAAGATAGGGTGAAGATCGTCGGGATGGATGCAGGTAAGCGAAATATAATAGTAAAATAACCTTTTTTCTTCCCCGTTAAAAGCTAGTATAACCCCAGAGCAATCACACAAGCGCCACTTCATTCCTGGCAACAAATCTTCAGCTCTGTCATGATAGGACTGCCAACTCCAGCAGCCAGTCCAACACAGATCCATATTGCTTTGTAGCCTCGGTGACGTTAGCCTGCTAAAGTGATGACTAAAGCTAACCGCTAACCGCCGTTAGCCTGCTGTTATTGCTAAATGTAGTGGATCTCCCGCTTTGACAGCTCGCTACATGGCCGTATAACTTCCTGTACGGTGTCCAGTTATCGTTTATGTTTATGTCATGTGTTTCTTATAAAGTTTCACTCTCAATAATATGCATTTTGTCCTTGGGTTGACTGTTTATGCAAACGTTATGTTACGCCCAAGATGAGCATTCCAGCTGATGCACTGTCACCATCCCATTAGTTATTAAGCTACTGTTGCCACCGAGATTGCTATTAGCTCTGAGAGAGTAGTTTAACAATAGCACTCAGAAATAGCAGTAATTTATTCCATTATGTTGTCTTTTGGCACGCACATTCATAACATACCTTCGTTCTTTAGCCTCTGTGATCAAGCTAGCTAACTGACAGGTAACATTTGAAAGCTAATCTAGCTAGTCAAGTTTTCCTGTCTGTTAAAAGTAATGAGAATAACATTTTGTGTTGTCCGAAACCTCATTAATGTTTTGTAAAACTTTATAACCAACGAGTAAATACATTTTCCTGTGCATAATAACAGGTAGTGATTGACCAACTGTGATTTTTTTTTCTTTGTAAGGAGGAAGTGGACCCTTAAATGGTCACTAATACTGTTGTGCTCAGTTTCATGTCTGGCTTTAAGCCCAGTTAGTCCAACTGCAGTGAAAAATCTGCAAGTACAGCCTGTTACTGATTGCTTTTTACCGTCACACTCTCTGAAAGGCACTTAATTACGTATTTAGTTATTATTAGCTAGTGGAGAACAGAGAGACCTTTGTTAAATATTGATAAGTGTGGTTTTGTCAGTATTGTCATGTGTGATGCCAGTTATGTCCTGTCTGTTATTTAAGGGGAACTCCACTGATTGTAAACCATAAGTTCAGTTTCCTAGCCATTGAGAGCATCACTCAGCCTGTAATAACAGTTGTAAAATGTCATCTGTGGCTCTGGAAGAGGTGCATAAGTCTTAAACAGTGACATTGTGACATCAACCTGGGCTTGAATACTACACAATTATAACAGAAAGCCTGAATTACAATATAGAGTCTGAAAGTTTGAAAGTTGGAATCATCTTTCTGGCAGGGAAGGTCATAGTACAACAGAAAAATGCTTTCCAGATGCATTATAGGATGTGTAGGATTCAACATTGTATCAGCTTTATTCATACAGGGACCAAAAATCAGGATTTCTTGGCCTTTGGTGCAACAAATATGGCAATTTCTATTTAATCTGTCTCCCAAATCTTCAAACATTATGGAAATAAAATACTAAACTGTTGTAATAACCCTTTAAAAACAATTGAAGTTTTTCCTAACTTTGTCGGGCTTATCTGTAAAGTGTGTTCACTTCACTGTTAAATACATCAGGGGGGAACTTGAAACATGATACATTATTTTTCCATGCAGGGAGATTCCTCTTTTACACTTTCCCTTGGATATAAAGTGAGTCATAGGTTCGCCTACAGAAACAAAAGTTTAAAATGCTGGATAGTTTTTAAAGATGAGGGGTATATATACACAACAACCTTCCAGGAATTGAGACGAAATCCTCTCAAGTTACAAATCAATACAGTCAGTCAATACAGTCTCAGTGATGGATTGCTTCACTTTTATTAGCAGCAACAAGTGGTCAGTGGTGTACAGCTTGACCTCTTTTAACATCCCACATATTTACAGTTGACTTTGGCCCTCTTTTGCAGCTACTTTGACGTACGACACACTTCGCTTTGGAGAGTTTGAAGATTTTCCCGAGACCTCAGAGCCTGTGTGGATCTTGGGGAAAGAATATAGCGCACTCACAGGTAGGACTGTGGGAGGCGAATATTTTAATCATAATGTATTATATTCTCAAGTATACACTTTTATTTGTGGATGTATTGTAAAATAGTGATTTTTTTGCTCTTCATGTAGAGAGAGATGAGATTTTATCAGATGTTACTTCACGACTGTGGTTCACATACAGAAAAAACTTCCCACCAATTGGTAAGTTAGGAAGTTAAGAATGACATTTTATTGGATTAAAGAGTTGAGTAATCTGAGTTTTCACACTTTATTACAAATGTGTTTCTTGAATGTGTTGCAGGTGGAACGGGGCCTACATCAGACACAGGATGGGGATGTATGTTGCGGTGCGGCCAGATGATCCTGGGCGAGGCCTTGGTGTATAGACATTTAGGTAGAGGTAAGAAGAGTTTAAAAATACAAAAACACATGAATCTCTCCCTTGAATTTTCTGTAATTATATGTAGATGAAAGTCGATTTTATCACTGTGTGGCACGAGCAGCTCTTCTTCAGTGAGTAGACTATACCACACAGAGCTTGTTTTTAACAGGCTCATAACTGGCCTTGTTGTTCTCAGACTGGAGATGGGCCAAAGGCCAGAAACAAAGAGAAGAGTACATCAGTATTCTCAACGCCTTCATTGACAAAAAAGACAGCTATTATTCCATCCATCAAATTGGTAAGTGCTGTGTGCAAAAACCTCTGTAATTCTATCAAGGACTCACTCAGGCAGTCCTCAAAAGAGTTTCACCTCTATTTATTGGTATTTTAGTTTACAAACAGTGAGCACAGTATACAGATTATATGGAATATTATAACATCAGTACATCATTTACATTTACAGACACATTAAAAAACAGGAAACATTCAGTACATACAACTATATAAATATTAACCAGGATACAAACATACATTAACATGGTTTATTATTGACCTTTCACATTAGGTACAACCTAGTCATTAAAAATTAAGATGATGTTTATTGCCTCTACGTAACTCGTGACGGGTTGCTGGATCTCAGTTTTCTCAGTAGAACCTGTTAAACTGAATCTGAGATTTTTAAAGATTAAGGTATCGTGTTACATCTTTGATTAACTTAATGAAAGTAGGAGATTTTACCTTTGTCCAGGTCAGTAGAATTAAGACTTTTCTTCTTCTTTGCTCCTAAATGATGCAGCCCAAATGGGAGTTGGAGAGGGGAAGCCTATAGGCCAGTGGTATGGACCAAACACAGTGGCCCAGGTTCTAAAGTGAGTACGAAGTAACAACGCAGGTAGTTACAGTTGTTTCCAGATTTCATACGTTAGGGCTGTTACAAGTTATTTTTTGTTAATTATGCTATACAAGATGTCTTGTGTGAGGGATGTGGACACATTGCTGTGATTATTAGCACATTAGCATGACCGCCAGTCAATCAGCAAAGTTCTGTGAAAGTGGCAACAGGAATGTGTATTTCAAAAGCCCGATACAACGACGGCTTTCTTCTCTAATCTCTAGTCGTCCTTCCCACTGTGAAACAATGAACAAAAAGACAAGACACAGCACTGAGGAGGTTTAAAACAGCTGGAAGAAATTACTTTCCAATGTGGGGAAAACACAAAAGTGTGACTGTGTCAATGTGCCTCGCTGCTTTCAGGAAGCTGGCTGTGTTTGATACGTGGAGCAGATTAGTTGTACACGTGGCGATGGACAACACTGTGGTCATCGAGGAGATCAGTGAGTTCAGATGTGTTAAAAAACTTTGTGTCTGAGGGGTTTTATCCTGTAATCCTCCACTAGCATCAGCAGTTTAAATATAACTCCAGCATTTGTATTAAAGTTGAACTATGGACCACTTTGGATTGTTTACAGAAGTGTGTTTTACCTTAATCGCTGTTATCACAGGACAACATTTCTGGATGAAAATAGATCAGAATACAAGATGTTTTTCTTTCTTTTTTGCAGCAAAACAAAAACAACTTTTCAATAATTTTGGGATTTATTTTTATTTATTTGGTTCACTGCAGAGCGTCTCTGTATGCCCTGGTTGGACTCTGCGGGGGCCTGTGCTGAACCAGAGGGCGTAGGCGAGCTCAACGGCTGCCTGGAGGGGGCGTGTGCCCTGGCTGAGGAGGAGACGGCTCTCTGGAAACCTCTGGTCCTGCTCATCCCCCTCAGACTGGGCCTGAGTGATATAAATGAGGCCTACATCGAAACCCTCAAGGTGAGGTACTACAGCTCGTATATTTCTGTTGTGTGAGTTGTTGGTTGACCCCAGATTGGAAAACTGATTTCACCATTTGACGTGTTGTGGCTCACATATCCATGAACATGACCTCTGTAGGCTCCATATAAAACATCTTCACAGTCCTAATGTGATGAGCGACGACAGAAACACTGTCTAAAGCAACTAAACTCATGATAATAATCTTTAAAAAACAAAGAAATAGTACTCAAACAGACGAGCAAACAGGTAATTGAATCATCACTGAGGGAAAGTCAGCTACAGCTGAGATGAGATAAACCCTCTTCTCTTTTCACAGCAATGCTTCATGCTGCCTCAGTCCCTCGGGGTCATTGGGGGGAAACCCAACAGTGCCCATTACTTCATTGGTTATGTCGGTACGTCAAGTCTGTGAGATTAACACTCGGCTGTGCACTGCACACTCATGCTCAGTGTGTTCAGTTCACTTGCACCAAGAGATTAATCATATTATAAACACTTTTTTTTTTTTTTCCAGGAGAGGAGCTCATCTATTTAGACCCACACACCACTCAGCCCGCAGTGGAGCCATGTGAAGACAGTCAGGTCCCCGATGAGACGTACCATTGTCAGCACCCACCCTGTCGCATGCACATCTGCGAGCTGGACCCGTCCATCGCAGCGGTAGGAATGGCAGGGAGGGTTTTTATGGCGCATAGCTGTTGTGTCTCAAACTAAAGCTCATTGTTTAATGTGAATCGAAGAGGCTGCAGAGTGTAAAAGTAACTCAGATGTTCCATCGCTGACTGCTGTCTGGTTTCTGCCAGGGTTTCTTCTGCGGAACAGAGGACGAGTTTGATGACTGGTGTATGCGCATAAGAAGGGTATGTTGCTGTGAACACTGGGCTTTTGTTGGTGTCTTGACTCGTCTATAGCTCTGAGAAGAATTACTACATGACTAAATGATGGTCTTTCTCTTCCAGCTGTCGTGCAACAGAGGCGGCCTGCCCATGTTTGAACTTGTAGACAGTCAGCCCTCTCACATGGTCAGCGTGGACGCCCTCAACCTCACTCCCGGTGAATGAACTGCTTTTTTTTTATAAAACAAATTTAAAAATCCAGCTAATAAGCATGAATTTTAATGTTTTGTTTTGTTTTTTTTTAATGTTGACACTCACTTTACAGATTTCTCGGACTCAGACAGGTTGGAGCGGTTCTTTGATTCAGAAGATGAAGAGTTTGAGATCCTTTCCCTGTGAGGAACAAATGGACAATGATTTGCGGTTCTTGACTGTTGGCGAGAGATTCTCAGTCTCTTCTCTGTATCAGAAGGGAAGCCTGAGGGGATGAACATTACCTGGAGACCTCTTGAGCCAGTTCAGCTCCAACGGTGTAGTCAGTGTGTGTCACACAGCGTTCTTCTCAACAGCCACTGAATGCTCTCTGTATCCAACATTGAGGCTGCCTGGTGGAAGCCGTAGCAGGAGCTCAGGATAAATTCTGTATGCACATTTTCACAAACATGTGTTTCCATTTTGAGTCTTAACACTTTAAATGTTTATTCTGAAGTGATATGGTGCCTTTCCCTGACTCCGTAGGTAAAAATTGCCATAACAGTTTTATGTTGTATCCAAACACGATGGTTCATGATGCCCATGGCTTACGCAGTTTGTCACTAATAACTGAAGTCTGTAACAGCCTGTAATGAAACCAAATGAACTCAAATCTGCAGACAAGTTGTATTAATTGTTCATGCAAAGTATCCTTGCAAACACAAAAAACATACACTATTCATTTGAAGATTATTTATTTAAGCAACACAATATATAGACAGGACAAAAGAGAGACCATGTAACAGCATTAAAAACTGAAAATAAAATCAGAATCTGATGCATGATGCTTCTACTCAATTTCAAGACGGTTTGAAACGATAACATGAATCTCAGCCTGGAAATTTCTTTTCCACGTCCATTCTAGTAATTACAAAATGAAAGGGTGCTCAAGTAAAGTGTTAAGTGTTCAGAAGTCTTGGTTACTCCCTCGATAGACCCTCTTGGCATCAAAAACAGTTCGCCTCAGACTGGTTCAGGTTGACTTCCACAGCTCTCCGAGAGGCAGGCTCTCAGAAGTGTTGATAGCATTCAGGCTGTGGGTCGTGATGTCTTTGTGCACATCTTCAACACTCCGAGAGGCATCAATCACCTGAAACAGACATCACAGTGAGACAGAGATCATAAGCTGATAAACATGATGGATTTAAACAACAGCTGGGAATGAAAACTACAATCCAGACCAGTCGCATACCTGCCAGTTGATTGAAGGATCCTTCATCAGCTCCTCATATTTCTGTTGAACGGCTCTTTGGAAAACTCTGTTCTCATATCGCTCCTCTCCAAACTGACCTCTGAGAGCAGCATCAGATGGACTGAGCTGTAGAAACATGACAAGGTCCGGCTTCGGCAGCCCAACATCAGGCATCTTGCACCAGTCCAGAGAGAAACCCTGAGGAAGAAGAGCATGTCAAACTACCTGTTGCTTCTCTCAACACACACAGAGTAAAACCGTCTGATGGTTGCAGGGTTTAAAAGGCTGAGAGAAGACTCACCGGCTTGGCGCTGGTGAAAGCAACTCCAGAGAAGGCGTATCTGTCTACTATCAGTGTGGTGCCCTGCTCCAGCTTCTTCTTCATCATAGGCCTGTGATAAGAATTATTTTATTAAGCTCCATAACAAAACACAAGCTAATAAAAACAACCTGGAAGCCAAAAAAAAAAGGATTGCTGAATAAAAAATAAAAGCATGTGATAATTTTCTAATACTTCTTTGCATATAATCAGCTGAAAACAGGCTCAGCCAATCACAAGCAAGGAATTTTTTTACGTTTATGACATGACTTCATACAGGATACAGGATGTACTTTGTCTCGGGAACACGGTGTCCGTACATGACTGCATTCTGTTTTTGTTTATTTCTTGGAAACACTGTTATTCTCAGGAGAGAGTAAACTGAACAACGATGCTGTTAAAAAATGTAAATATTCTCTGTGTCTCGCCCTCCTCTGTTACGCTAACGTGAGAGGCTGCTGAAGCCTGTGTGCATCTTGCTGTAGCCAGACTTCTTGCACGAACCGGTTCGCTCTGTGCAGATTTGACGCGGCTTACGTTGAAGCAGGAGCGGCGCGGCGCGTCGCGGCGCGGAGAGTCGCTTTTGGAACGCACTACGGCCGCGTCGCGGACTGAACGCGTCATATTAGACGCGCCTGTTGTAAAGCAAAACAAACTTCTCTGTCGACTAGTTGTGCATTTAAGTCAGGAAAACACCCTCCTGACAAACAGTTCATATATGTCGACATTAGTTTGTTTATTCAACAGGCAGCGGTGTGTGTGCGCGTGACGCATCTGCGACAATAAGTTGTCAGTCTGTTTCCGTTTTGAATGCGCAGCTACACACTTTTCGATATCAGACCCCCTTTATTCTTTATTATTAATGGTTGCATTATTGTTTTTAAATGATTGTGTGTGTGTTAGGTAAAATTCTTGGAAAAAATCATTGCATCAATCATCAAATCAAAGCATTTCTGTAAAGGCTCTTGGTCAAACCGTCTTGACCTAAAAATGAACCCTTTGTCAGCGCCGATGTACCAACGCTTTCAGAAAACGCAGATGTAAAACCCGTGATTTTTTTCCGCAGTGTTTTGGGCACTTAAAGGCAGCACAGAAGTTAGTTAGCACAGTGAAAAGTCTTACACCAGCTCCCAGCGGTTTGCAGAGAACAGCAGGTGAACCGTGTGGTCCTCCAGATTGTTCTTCTTCTGCAGGTAAGCGCTTATCAACTGTCCGATGGTCGTGGATCTTTCTGGAAATCAAGATACTTTACATTAATAAGTGAAGAGCTGTTACTGCACAAACACTAAGTGTAAAAGCAAAATGACGGCTCGGGTAACGTTAAAACAATGGCCGCTTTACCGGGGAACCTCATCATCTCTGCCGGTCGGCCGTTGCTCTCCAGCGCCTGCAGAAGCTTCTTGCACTGGGTCGTTTTCCCGGACTTGTCGACCCCCTCCAGCACGATGAGCGCCCCTCTTTTACACGCCATCATGGAAGCAAAGACTAACTTTTCCGAAGCTAAAGCTAAAAGGCAAACACAGCGTTAACTTTCACAGCTGCATGATCCCGCCAAGCGTTTCGTCAACAGGAAGTACGCGTGTATTTCCGGTTTGGTTGTTATTAATTTTTCTTTGAATAACTTTATTGAAATAAAAGACTCGGAGATGCCTGGATATAATATAATATAATATAATATAATATAATATAATATAATATAATATGATATGATATGATATGATATGATATGATATGATATGATATGATATGATATAATATAATATAATATAATACATTATAATATAATATAATATTTGAGTGCAGCATGATTTGAGCTTTGGTTTTTGGGCTTGGTTTCTAGTTAATTCCTGATGTCTTTTGGTTCAAGCATGTGAAGAGGAAGTGAAAGCTTTAATCATCTTGGAACTTCTGACCCCTCTTCTCCTTCTGTCTTTTCCTCTTCCTCCCATGTCACCTCTCTGCCAGTCTTTGCTACCAGATTTACCCAGAAGCTGCTCTACTGCTCTCTGACTGAGTTTGACACGGAGACAGAAGAACAAGCCGACAGCAAACTGCAGTGAGCTGCAGACAAAACCCTGATGTTCAATAGCCAGCTTTCTGTCAATGGGCCTCAGTCTTGTCCACATGTTGAAGTTCATGCTCCCCCGACTCAGAAAAACAAGGACAAAGTGGAGGGGGCTGGGCACAGGCTCACAACACTTGTGAGGATTACTTTTGCCAGGTCGAGTTAAAAAAAGGCCTGACATCTCAAATGACTCACCAGGAAGGAGCAGGCCACGTGAGAAAGTGCAAACTGTTGCTTTCTGCTGAAAATGCGACGTACTTCTCTACAGATATAAAGGAATATCTTCTATGAGGATTTAATGAAACAAGTAGGTTACACTTATTTATAAACTTGTGTGACATTGTGAGCTGATTATTATATTTTTGTCTGACACTGTCTGGAAAACATACCAAATGATACTTATACAGGTGGAATTAAATCATGTGACTGTCCTCATTTCGCAGAAGCATGTCTGATGCTCCCATTTATCAAAAGGTTACTTTACAGATAGATTACATATTCATTTGTGAATAACTGTGCACATCTTAAACACGATAAGAGAGTCTGTTTCAGTCAGTAATCTAGGATTGGTTTCTCAGCAGCTTCACTGTGAAGCAGTTTAAGTTAAATGCCTTGTTTAAGGGCTGTTATTCTTCACTTTAAATTGTTGATTTCAACAGCCTCTTTATTCTGTATTTAAAGAATAAAACTTCATAATAACCTTAACCTCTTGTGTCTTGTGTATTCACTGTTGCTAAACACTTTAGTGAAGCTTTCACCAGACCTCACCACAACCTACAGACTTCACACTGTATAATGTGATGGCTCTGATGGCCTGTGGTTCCTCTGCAGGCACCACATCCTGCTATGTTTACGCCATCTTGTTGTTTCAGTGCAGGATTTTAGAGGATTGCAACTGCAATCTTAGCTATCTCCTCACGAACTCTGTCGTTCCCCATCTGCAGGCAGCAGCTTCTCCACTGGGGGGAGCTGCTTCATCAGTGTCAGACTGGTTAAGCACATGCAGCAGGAGGTGGTGCACTTCATGCTGCTGCTGCTTGCTGTCAAATGTTAATGTGACAGCAAGCATGGTGCCCTTTATAGGTCAAACATGGAGTTATGTGATTTTTGTGCCTCAGATTCAGCGGAAAACAGTCAGATGATGTTTAAATTTAGGGAAAACTTCACTCCTAACTTTATCTGTTGAGCTGAATAGGTTTTAGTGGTCATTTAGCGACAAAAAGAACAGTTCTTGATATGAAGAACGGCAGATTGCAAGAGCTAACTGCACTTCAAGATATACTGTAGGTTCATATGTTCACCTGTTATGTTTATCAGAGCTCAAAAGAAAAAATCAAACACATCGCCCATCTAGTTTATTTAACCAAAATTTTTAATAACAAATGTTACATTTTGCACATTTAAATGTGTGAGACAAAAAAAAATCTATCTTTAATTTACTGTAATTTAAAAGTGCCAAACCGACCAGTTTCAGTATTGACAGCATTTTGAACTTGAAACACTTTCAGAATCAATTTTGTTTCCTGCCTCAAGCGGATTTTTTCTCTCCTAGCTTCTCTGAATAAAACTGAATAAAACTGCTCATGCACAGTTTACAGGTTACAGTGAGTATTAACATTGTACTGCAGACTCAAAAATGTCTGCTAATCAAAACGTCTAGTTTCAGATGTTTTGTTTGACCCCAGTGTTTCTGACACCCTCTCTTCATCATTTTGTGTGGCTCTAATTAAACTGCACATGATTAAAATGCTATTCATGGGTTATTTATCCTCTTCCTACTACACTTGTGTTCAAAGTCCCCTTTTACACAAGTCACTGTGCATATTTATGGAAATGACCCATTTTTATTTAGCTTGGCAATAAAGATAATGATTGGTTGTTAGTTAAACAGTCTTGAATACAAACAAAAGACGAGCTGTCAAACTGGACTCATGAACCTCATGTTACATATCTGTGAGCTGCTGGAGGCTTTACATAAGTGACTTTAACCACACATCAGACTTTATTACTTTGTTGGACTTCTGACTTGTTGTCAGTGTTCATCCTGAGCCGCTGCAGATTATTGACTGAGTCTCATAATAAAACTCTGTGTACATATTATACTTAAAGACTCTTGGGGGAAAGAGCTGTGTAAAACATCTTGCAGTTTCCTTTCATTGCATTTATGTAGAACAAACAACTGGATTTCAAAAAAATACAAGCTGAATTAAATTATTTTAATAACATCGACAAAGCATTTTTTAACTACTTGATTATATCAACTGCTCAAAAAATATGTTACTACTGCATGTGCGGGAATAAAAGGAGACAAAAAATACACTGATAAGAACCGGTTATCTCCATCTAAAATAGGCTGCAGTTTCCAACATCAAAGCCAGGACAGATGTACTTGTTGCTGTACTGGCTATATCCTGCAGCACTGACCAGGTCACTTCCTGCACACACACACAAACACACATTATTCAAACAATGATTAATTAGTGCATGAATGTCTGCATAATGAAAACAGATCAGATATTTACCGTCCATCAGGTTCTGGAGGCTGCAGTAGTTTGTGCTGTTGTCAGCAGGGTCTTTGGTGAACTCTGATATGGCTTCACCCTACACAGCAGAACCATCAGAACCATCAGAAACATCAGAACCAGCAGAACAATTGGAAATATCAGAACCATCAGAACCATCAGAACCAGCAGAAACATCAGAAACATCAGAAACATCAGAGCTGATGGATTTTTCATGAAGAGTCAGTGTGTCAAAGAGGAATGCAGAGACTAAAGCTGATTAACCCTCTGAACTCTGTAATTTTCCTTTAAGTAGCTTTAAAATCTTTTAAAAAATAACATTTGTTTTCACTGTTTTTGACACATACACACTTGCTGTCTGCTTGTTTCTGCATTTCATGGAAGCCGTAAGAACGACGTTCAGCCTTGAGGTCTTATTCAGCAGAAACTTGAAATCATGATATAGTATAGTCATAGCAAGAGCTGCGCCACTCTGTTCACTCAGTTAATGTCACTCACAGTCACTTTGCAGATGGTGGACTGCTCGAAGAGAAACTGGAGGTCGGTCACTTTTCTGGTGGACGGAGACGTGTGTGTGGCTGTGATCAGGTAAGGAGCTGTGGACACAAGCTGCAGCACATTTCAAAGTCAGTCCCCTCTGACAGGAAAGCTTACACACTGCACATTTCAGTTTGTAAATATTAGAAATACAGATAGTTTTCTACACCTAGCATTACGTACAACTGGTCATAGGATCCAGGAGCAGCTGCCTGTTTCAGTTTTAATACATCGTATTGTTTAATATCTTATGAATATTGTCTCATATGCAGACACATTATTTGTTTCTGCTAACTCTCATACAGATCTGTGAGCTGTGAGCTCATTCATCCCTTCATCATCACACAAGAGTAACACTTTACCCCAACTCCCTCTGCTGGCTTTTATTAGCTCCACTAAACATCCCATAAATAATGAATAACACACGATAGCTTAGATGAACATGGATGAACCTGTTGATCAATACTGTATTAATGTACGGATTGATCGACAGTTTTAACTTGTACTATAAAGATGCATTTCATATTAATACAAGTAAATTTTACTATGTTTTCTCTCATTATGAATGAATCCTACATTTATAATTGCTAATCAGGAGGTGTAAAAGAAAGTATTTCAGAGTTGTGAGACCACCTTCTACATACACCACTGCAGGCAAGTGGCCCAAAGCATCATAGGCTTACTAAAACCTTTGAGTTGATAATAATGTAGGATGTACATCATAGAGACTTTATCATGTACATTACTTAACTGGTCAAACATGTTAACATCCACCTGCAAGCACCCTACATTCTGATTCTCATTCAAATTCTTTTTAAACTATGCTGACTGTGTGCCAATGACTCCAAGTCTTCTTATTTTTTACTCATGACAACTTTCCAAAGTCTATTTTTTCAAATAATGTTTTTTCATTCATGGACAATATTAACCATGGTGATGTCGAAGACTTTATGCACTTTCTCTTGATTTTTCACTGTTGTTAAATGTTGTTTTGTTTTTGAAGTCCATGTTGTTGTGTTGTGAGGCCAAAGATGATTTTAAGCGTTGTAGATAAATACGGTTCTGCCCTGTACTGTAAAGGTTGAAATCAATGATTTTTTTTCTTGTTTATTTATTATGTATTATTATTTTACTCTGAAATCATTATAATGATTGAACATTATATAAGTCAGCTGAGATGTTTCTGACCTCGTACGAGCATCTCTCTCCTGCGTACAGACAGCTCTGACTAATCTGCCAGGTCTTGATCTGGTTCACCAGCTTTCCATACACATCCTGGCACGGGATGCCAAACAACCTGCAGAGCAGAGCAGTCAATGTTAGTTTTGTTCCTGTCATGTTAAGCTTAAAGCTCATGACAAATCCCATTAACAACAGATGAACTCTGTGCATCAGGAAAGAGCCTCACGCTTTAGATTCTGTTCATCACCAAAACTCTGACTAATGTGAATCTTGTGAGTCCTGAAGTCTTCCCATGTCCAAGATAAGATGCGTGTCAAAGTGCACAGAACTTTCAATTCATCAGTAACATATCTAACATGTCTAACATGCATTTGACCTGTTTGCAATGGATTTTCTTGCAGCCCACATGCCAGCATTACCTATGGCTCTGTGGTCATGTGATGCAGCATCTGCCCCATGAACATTAACAGCTGCAGAATGGAACATTAAATATCAAATAAAATAGTTTTCCACTTTTGGAAAATATAAAAAGGGCTCTTTAAAAGAACCGTCATTACACTCATATACAGCTCCCTATACAGTATGTACTGTATGTCTATTCCTATATACAGTACAGGGTCATTAAATCTTATTATTGTTTCTTTACAAGTGCAGATGATGCAATAATACCAAAAAACAAACTACATTACCATTTGATTTTGCAGGATGAAATGCTCTCGGCCAGTGAGATGGTGAGCGTGGCCCCCACAAGGAGAGCTGAAGCCACAAACAGGAGTCTCAAGTTCATACTGAAGGCGAGTGCTGTAGATCAGGCCTGTAACCAGGATGTGGTCAAGTGTGTGGACGTCTTCTGAATGTCGGCTCGATCTGCCCCCAGGGCCTTTAAAGGACGGCTCATCGCAGGTCATGTGGAAATATCTGGAAAAGTGGGCAGCATATCATCGATTGACATGGACCACAGTGTGACAGAGAGTGAGGGAGACTGAGGGTTCAGTTCAGAAGAGATAACAGGCAGGGAGAGGTATTTTCACAGCAGTTTGACTCAGCTGTCTCAGGTATTTCAGCATTGTTTATTCAAGTCATTTACGTTCATGGATCAGGACTGTGCGTATGGCTTCATTCTTTAAGTAAGGAATGTGTAACAAACTTTTCAAAATACATCCAAAGTTTTCAGAAACTTTTCAATTAAAGATGCCTTAAAAGTCAACTTGCAGAGACCTGGACTTTGAATAAAACACTGGGGGCTTTCATCAACATCAACAGCATCAGGTCTTCTTTCATACTGTGCCTCTGTTACACACTGATGGAACATGGAGGAACATTTGTTTGTCTTTGATTTACATTCATTTTTACCTCTCTGATTTACTTATAATGAAACATTTAAACCCCCCAGGACAGACTCATTCAGTGTTTCCAGGATCAAAGCCAAGCAAAGTGAAGCAGCCTCTAGTTTCTGTGCTTCTCATCCATGCAAGAAGCTTTCCTGAGTACCTGAGCTCTGCAAAAAAAATTAGATGTTTTCTTACTACTGATTTTTTAATGTATTTCCATCCACCTAAGCACTTTGAATTGCCTTGTGTCTTAATATCAATAAACTAACCTTGTGTGAGTCATTTACTGCACAGTAACACTGAAAGGTATTTTTAGTGCACTTTGAAGGAAACCTCTGGTCATCTTTGCTCGTACTGCTTCAATGAATGATTTATGTTCAATTAATTAGACTATTTGGAAGTGTAAACAGGCAGTAAGGGACTTTTTTAGTTAATTGAAGAAAATAGAAACAAGTAATAAACAAAACAGTAATCTAATATCCCCTTTTAAATAGATTATGATGAACATTTTTCAAAAAGTTGCCCGTGAAGCCTGGAGCAATTTCTCTCATCTGTCATCCTGTTTGTTTTCCCAATGTCAGTCTGGTTTGTTCTTACTCAGTTTTTACATATTTTCTGTATGTTTGGATTTGTCTCAGCTTTCTCCAATCTTTTTTTTTTTTTTTGTTAGCTGAAATCACATTAACATTATTAAAGCTTTTTTTTGCTCCTTCTACCTGCCTTCCTTGCTGTACAGTCCTTCAGGTTCTCTTTTGAACTGCATTAAACTTAACTTTTTCAATGTTTGGTGTGATTTTCAGGTATTTTTAATCTTGGTCAGCAGGTCAGTGACAGAGGTTGTATCTTACTGAAACACTGAAACACTGAAACACTGAAACAAAACTCCTGTTATCGCTAACCTGAAAAAAAGAACCAGACACAGACAGAATCTTCAGCAGAAAGGCAGAAAGACAGGGACTCTCCCTTTGCACATGCATGCTTTTTGCCACAGGCATGTTCATGTTACTCAATTTCCACACTTTGCATGTGCATGTGAACTTATTACTGAAGTTAACAGACCTAATATGTTTGGAGAGTAGACTGTTAAACCTGGGTGGTGTTTGTGGCACCTGAAGGAGCTTTGGTATGTGACTTTAAACTCAGAGTCAACTGTTAATAGAAAACCAGTTTTACAAAGCGCGGGCATAAAGTTTTAATGGCATCACAGGAGATACACTTCCTATAACCGGCTTATGTTGTTTTTTAGTACCATGACACTGATTTAGCTTCTCTCAGACAGCATTTGTCATGGAGCGTGACACAGTATGACTGTGCTCTTAAAAATGACTCATTTGTGTCCTTCATGTGAACAGATTTCTCAGAAAGATTTAATGTTATGAACTACGGGAAGAAAAAAGTTTCAGGCGTTTGATGGAAAAAAGGTTGAATGTGAGCTGTGGTGAGCTGGGGTGTTGTCTATTTTCAGCCCTCTAATGGCTAAAACTGGAACTGCAGATCCAATATTTATATACATATTAACAGTTGAACTTTCCTTGAAAAATCCTTCTTAATTCTTCATCTTTCATACTTATCTTGTTGATAAGTACATTCATGGAACTGTTGATCAATTTACTAACTAACTGCAAAGAAATGTCTTACTTTTATCCTCTAGAATATATTTTTTCTATCATGTAGGAACCTGTATTCTTATCACACAAACCTCCTGATACTGACCAACTGATTGTTCTTCTTTCGGGTCTTCTTCACTGTGACTCGTCACCAGTAACCTGATCCTTCTTTGAACCCTTTGGACAGCGTCTTTTGTTAGCAATCTGAGAGTTTTTACAGTGTGATCCTGCCTTTTCAACAGCTGCTGTGTCACTGCTTGAAAACTACAACTCCTGAATCAGAGCATCTTCTTATTTGGGTTTTAAAGTGAAAATGGCTTCTTAGTACAGCCCACAATGCAAAGCAAAGGGACTGTCATTTGTCTGTTTTGATATGTGATTTTTAGGGTTGCTCTGATGCTGCATGTCACTGAGGCAATCCTGTTCTGCAGCAACTCCTGCAATTCAAACTGGTGCTTCTATTAATATTAATAACCCTGAGCTGGTTGGGTTAGTGATGTTTAGAGAAGATCAAAACTCGGATATCTAGTTTGTCATCTATTCTAAATACAGTTCATCCTTTTCATAACATTACTGCAACAGAATATTGTTGTGTTGTTGCTCTGTGCCATGAGTTTATTGACACTGGTTGAGTGTAAACGATATAAATCCAGAGTTATTGAGTCTTAAAAAAAAAGATTATATTTTTAGATTGCAGCAGGCTGATTACAGCAAGATTATTTCTAATTTATTTAAGCTAACTTTTTACAAAATAACTGAAAGGCAACAGCTGAGTTTCTTGAAGGCAAAATGACTTTTATTCATTTAACATAGTTTCTCTACATCTTTCATTTGATTTTTATTGCCTGATTTAAAACCTCTAAAACGTTGAGACTCATTTTTGTCATTTAAAAAACAAGAAATCTTTAACATATCTTAAAATATACATGCATTGAAGGAACATCTGAACTCATCTGATGATGATCTGATGATCTTCCTTCTCCATAGTGTTTAAAAGAGAATCTATTTTTTGTCATTATCTTTTTTTTGTTTTTTGTTTTTTGAGGTTGAGCTCCTGCATGTCCATGTGACTACACACACTGAAACTCATGAGTTGACATTCAGACTCTGGTGATTTTCTTTACTTGTAGGCTGATGTTCCCTTGTATTTGTAGCTGCTGGATCATAGTGTGGAGCTGAAAGACGCAGAGAGGATTGAAAACTCATCATAATCAGGTCTGTGTCCACTATACAATCAGATTGTGTACTGCATAGAATAAATCAGAGCAAACAATCAATACTGAGTTAATTTTTTGATAATATAAAAAATAAAAGATAGAACTGGATGAAGGTCAGAGAGTTACCTGGTCTAAGACTGGAGCTACTGTTGTTTCATTTAGCTCCCGAGAGGACTGAACCACCGTCTGAAGGATTGCCACAACTGAGAGGACATTTACAACCATTAAAATCATGGTGGACTTTGAGCTTACAACCTTATTTTCTTTGAGCATAAAAATGCACCTACCATTGTTTGTTGAATCAGGTGTTTGCAGGCTTACTATTGTCTGAGTTAATTGTGTCGAGGGATCTGATATGGCTGACAACAGCATGGTAGAAGACAGAATGTAAGCTCAGGAAACATTGTATAGGAACTACACCACATTTTCAATCTATACTTTTAAGCTTCTAATTAAAACTTTAAAGGATTTCCTGTATATTTTCTACTGAGTGTTTGTACTCACTTGTCTGTGCAGTGCATGATGCCAAACATCCAGCAAACAGGATCAACAGCAGCATGTTGAGATGAGTGAAATCAGCAGTGACAATGTTCCTTCTGCTCCCACGCAGCTTCTTTTACTTTTGTTCTGTACAAGGAAGTAAAACCTCTCTTTAGAGGGTGTGACACTGAACTATAATAGATCAGGTCATTGAGGAGCACTGGGCAGGACCGACTCAAGCAGGTTAATATTAACTCTCAACCCTGCAATTCAAAGTCATATATGCTAGGAAAGGCTAATAAAGATATCTGCTTTTAGCTCAAGTTAAAGTTTAGCTTCAAAGAACCAAAACAAGAGGCTCACAGTATTTTTTTGATATTTTTAATAAAATAATTCTTGGAGTTAGTATTTTTTAAATAGAAGAAAACCTTTTTTATATTAGAAAAAAGGACAGGGAAGAAAAGAACAATGATCATTTATTAAAATTAATAATTAATTAAAAAGATAATTCTATTTTTTTTTGTTTTTGTCAACTGAACTCTGTCAAGCTAAACACTGTTGATAGATCAAACATTTCTCTTGAGGCTGCATGTACACAAATAAATATAATAGCCTCATTTTAAAAAACAAATTCAAGAATAATACTTAAACGAACAAAAACAAACTTGAAAAATGCATGATAATATAGAGTAACACCACACACAAACTATCCTTATCAATCTTTAGTGTATGTGATAAAACACTCCTACTCCTGTTGGCAGATGTGTTTATTGTTCTGCATTCACACACATAAAGAAGTAATGATGATAAATCAGTCATCAAGCAGAAGAGCAGAAGGCTACACTTTCTTTAACTTCCCACTGCCACTGCTGCTTGCAGAGCTGGAGCTTCTGGAGGAGGCGAGAGGAGGCGACGTTGCAGTCAGATCCAAGCTCAGCTCCACAGTCTTCAGCACAGGGGAGAGGAGAGCAGGAGGTCTGGGGCTGCTGCCGGCTGAGGACGCAGGAGATCTGCAGCACACCAAAGACACACAGAGGAAGAACAGAATAAGAACGTCATCGATCAACACTCACAGGATTTTGAATGGTATTAAATTAGGACATCTTTTGACATTTTATTCATCCAGATAAAGACAAGTGAATATTTTATTCAGGTACTCTTCAGAGGCAGAGCATGGAACACTTAAATTGAATGGTTATTATCCATTGACAAAACAGCAGAATATAATCATTTTCCTCGTGCACAGTTTTATGATGAGTCCAAGTGTTTGAACTGATGACCAACAAGTTGTTTTCTCTCTAACCTCTACTATCACCTTCTCTGGAGAAGAGGTTTCATTACAAAGCCTGACCTGAGAGAGGCAGAGCTGCGGGAAGAGCTTGTCTTGGAGCTCCGACTGCTGGTTGGAGTGGAGGATGGAGATGGAAGAGACAGACTGGCCTGAGAAAAACAGCAGAACAGAATAAAAAAATAGGGAAATAACACTTAAAAAAAATTCTTACTGTAATCCCACAAATGGCTCTGGAAATGACAATAAAGCAGCCTTTCATGGCTTCATGCCCAAATCTTCCTCTGATTATAAAAAATACAGTGTTTGCTGTTTCCTGCCTGTAGGAAGTGTTTCTCCAGCACTGATCTGAAGTCAGGTTTGTCCTCCACGGCCTCATTCAGCATCTTGTTGATACTCTTGTTGAATTCTTTCAGCTCTCTCAGCTTAATGTCCTGCTCCTCAAAAGTCTCAGTCTTGCTGTTTTCTGCTGAGCGGATCTCTTTGGTCAGCTTAGAGTACTAGCAACAGCAACAACACAAAGTTAAAACATGGTTATTATCTGCTAAACAATAATTACATTGCAGGATCCTGCATCATAAATACAGTATAAACAATATTCCTCTTTTATTGTGGAAACCCCTCCCTGATGATTAAAGATGGCAGCGGTGTTTATAAAAAGATGTAGAAGCAGATTTCAGACCTGCTTTGTTGCTGTATCAATCTTTTCCTGCTGAGAGGCCGTTTCTTTGTTTAGGTCACTGATTTGTGACTGCTTGTGCTCTATCTTATCTTTCTCCACCTGCTCCTCTTGCAGCAGACTCTCCCAGGTATTGTTCATGTCCTGGAAAGGGAGAACAGAACATAAACACACACACACGAGCACACAGAAACCAAGTACAGAAACCCGCACATACACTGACCCAGACATGGTCAATTTTGCTGATGACTCAGATAGATAAGAGTTACTGAGAGAGTTTCTTATGAGTTAATACTCTCAGAGGGACACATTTCAATAATACAAAAAGCTACTTGTGTGGTACTGAAGAGGACTGATGCTGATCACTTGTTACAAAACACTTAGATCCACTAATTATCATGTGACTGTTACCTAGCTAACTAGCATGCTAACATAGCTTATCTAAGGTGTAAAGAGGAAGTGGGATATGGACCTGCATCTTTTTAATTACGATGTAAACAGTGAAGTTTTTAAATATTATCATATTAATATAACACAATATACCTGATATTACAAACATATAGTATCAGCATGTTACTGATTTATTATTCAGCAAGTAATTTCTCCACACTGGCTATTAACAGGACTAACCTGTAAGTCCTCCTCCAGTTCTTGGACTTGTCTGTTTTTATAATTTAGCGTCTCTTCAGCTGCCATCAACTGCTCTTCCAGCTTCGGTTCTTCCTGGAACTCTGAAACAAAAAGAGTCAAGCTCACTTTGTGATCCATGAGAGCTGCTCTGTTGATGCCAGCAGACAGAAAAAAATCAAACAACTTTCTGCCGATGATCCCTGACAAGAGTGTTTAGGTCCATTTTTATCCACCTGCTCTTACGTACCGGCTTCGTTTGTTTTGCTTAAGGAATCGCCAAATGCTAAGTTCCTGTGGTTGAACAACAGAGAGGTGTTCTCCAGAGCTCTATTTTCCAGCTCTATCTTGCGGATCTTAGCGTCCAGTTCGTCTCCCGTCTGTCTGAGCTCTTCTTTCTCTTGTGCAGCCTGGTAAAAAGCACACAACGTATATTCAAAGTGGTGGTTTGCACTGCTGGAACAAATATATAAAACAGAGCTGCAGAACCTTATATGATACCTTTATGATGTAGTAAGCCTGCGATTCCTCCTCCACACCCTCAGGAGCTGCCATTGAATACGTCACGATCTCAAAGCGTTCCTTCATCACGTCGATCTTGCACAGTTTCTCATTCAACTCAGCACTAAAACAGAGTAAATAGTCTTATAGTCTCTGAAAGGATGCTGATGTAGTTTTAATGTCAGACACATACAAGTAGGACATGAGACAACACAACTGAGGGCAAAGTTTTACCAGAACTTAACAAAAGTGAGAGCTTGGGGTTTTACCTAAGTCTCTGTCTTTCCTCCTCACTGATCTTGAGCTGCTGGTTGAGTAATTCGATGTAGACCTTGATCTCTTCCTCTCTCTCCTTCATAGCTCTCTGCAGCTCCAGCTTCCTCTTCTCCAAGGACAGCATGCTGTCCGCCTTGTTGTACAGAAGATCTCTCGCACGCTTCACCTCTATCTTTGTGATGTTGTGCTCCACCATATTTTCCTGATGAGGAACACATGAGATCAGCAACAAATATTGAGCTAATGATTTAAAAAACTTACAGGGACCTTTTTAGATGTGCCAGAAACTGATCTTTAACTTGAATACAAGTGTCTGTGTGGAGTCTGCAGAAACAGCTGACTTCTGTATTTGACTGATATTTTTTTTTATTACCAATTTTTATAATAAAATGTTAAAATGAAAAGTGCATAAGTAAATTTGTCTGTCGAAATCAACTTAAATGAAATCAATTTTGATGATCAAGTAATTTTTTAAAGGAATAATTCAGAAGTTTGGGTAAAAATGCTTTTCAGATTTCTTGTTGAGAGTGACAAGAAATGTTTATTGCTAGTCTAATGTCTGTATTGTAAATATGTGGCTGAAGCTTCCCTGGAAACTATCATGATACCCTCCGTGACACCAGCTAGTTACCTGTTTCACAAGCCTGAGTCTCTTCAGCTCCTTTTCATTTGCATTATTGAGTAGAGAGAGCGCCTGCACTTTGTCTGTCAGATCTCTCTTTTGAGAATCTGACTTTTCCATCTCTTTCCTCAAAAAGCGAATGTCATCCTGCCAGAGACAAAAACTTGTATGAGATGGATTTTTCCCCCCACTGTTCAGTGTGTGTAAAAGGCAGAACAGAACATTGAGATCACAAACAGTTTGACTGACCTCAGACTCTTTTAGTGTGTTGGTAAGCATGTTAGCTCTGTTCTTCTTCTCCTCTAAAGCTTCGGTCAGCTCAGTGATCTTCCTGTCCAGCTTTTGCCCTTCATCTATGTGAATGTCACCTTGCAGCTGTGCCAGTTTTTTACGGAGACGGGAGATATTACCCTCCTAAATAACGCAAGTGAGGGGAAAATGAATTGACACTGCAAAGTCTGGCACCAGGCAAGAGACACGTGGATAGTGTGTGTTTTCTGATAAGTATACCTGGGTACTTATGGTTGTCTGCTGTCTTACTAAGTCCTGCTCAAGTTGTCTGAGCTGGCTGTCCAGGCTGGTAATGGTGAATTTACTCCTCGAAACCTGAGCCATAGAATCCTTCTCCTTTGTCTTGAGGACCTGTAAATGCTCTTTATGACGAAAAAGCTCCTCCCTGCAGTCACACAGCTGGACATCCAACTCCTACAGCAAAACAAAGGCAGAACAGGGTAACACAGTCGCAGGAACGGCAGAGAGCTTTATCATACCAGGCACTATCATATGTCACACAGATTCCTCAAATACAGGATATGCAGTAGTGCAGTTACTGCACTCATTTCAAGCTTGTGCTTTAAGAGAGGCATAACACAGGGCAGAATTCACAAGGACACACTGTTGTGCACTAAACGTAATGGTGTGAGCAGAGGGTAATAAATGAAGGCAATCTACATGAATGTTGTAAAGTTTTAATCAAATCAGATAGTAAAAGACAATATTTACTTAAATTTGCTGTAATACATTGACTGATGTGAAGTATTTTATGCTCTCCATGCTGCTATTTGGAATTATTATTGCTCCCTGCTTACCAACGCTACCTTAAAACTATGGCAACACCAACATAGGATAGTTTCCACTGTTCAAAAGCTAGCAGCAAAAATAATGATCAAAGTGAGTGCTGTGATGCAAAAATGTCCTGAGATGAAAAAGTCATTACATGCACAGCAACACTTCCCTTTAAATGTAAATGTAAATGAACTATTGTGAAGCTCCTTACCTTGATTACGAGCTCCTCCTCCTTAAGCAACTGGTCCATCTGTGCAGCTCTCTCCTCCTCACTGAGGGCAGTCTGAGTCACAACTTTCAGCTTCTCCTCCAGTGCAGCACTGTAGGCCCTGGCCTTTTGAAGTCTACAACACACACACACATGCGCATATACGGACAGAGCCGCTGTACTAAAGCTAAAGAGGTAATTTAGCAACAGAAACAGGCTGTAAAATTCCACTGACTTGTGATTGTTATCCTGGATGTCTTTCTTCAGTCTGGATATGTGGGATGTCACAGACCCGACATCAGAGATTGCTCTGTCTTGTGTGCCTTTGACACTATTCAGCTGCAAGACACATGAGAAGTGATTTACTCAGCTATGCCTACAGATGACAACACTGGTTTTCAGAAGCTTTTTTAATGTCGAGCCACTTCGAGAGGCTGACCTCGTCCCGCAGCCTGCTACAATTATTCTCCTGCTCCTTCAAATCCTGCTGCAGCTTCACAGCCTGTCGTTTGGCCGTGCTTATCATCCTCTCAGTTTCAATGTTGTTGTTTCTCTCTGTATCAAGCAAGTGCTTCCTCTCTGTGAGGATGGCAGTCTGTTCCCTGAAGTTCTGGTTGGCTTGGGCAAGTTGCTGGATGGAAGGAAGGGAGAGACAAGAACACAAACACTTTTGATCACATTCTGTTGAATTTTAAAGATACATATATTTATACAATCTCTCTCTCCTCTCTTATCAGTGTGAGTGCAAGTCACAGACTTTACCAGCGCACACTGCTGCATCTCAACATCTCTTTGCTTCATTTGCTTGATAGTGTTTTCCCATTGGTGGATGAGCTGCTGTGTCTCTCCATGAACCTGCTGCAAATTCTCTGTAGTTTTATCCAAAGCAATCTGTTGGAAAAGCAAGGGTTATAAAAGGGTATATTTGGTAGAGCATGGACATGGTAAGCTGCTGGGCAATAAAAAAATGTGTGAAGGGTTTTTTTGTTGTTGTTGCTGCGTTTTCATCCATTTCAATAGCGAGACTGTGTGTGCTTTCTTACACTACCTGTGCGGTTAAGGTCTCAGTCAGTTCTTTATCAAGTGCTTTGTGCTTTTCTTTGGCCTCCAGTGTCTTCTTCTCTATGGCCAGAGTGAGTGACTGTATCAGGAGAAATGATAAAGCTGTTAGTTCAGGATGAGCCAGAGTTTTAAAAAGCAGTTTCGGTTGGATGTAACTGCTGCAGAACACAGTTGTTAACACATGTTAAATACTTGTCAATGTTTATTTCATACAACCATTTTTCTGCTCACCTTGATCATTTGCTCATCTTGCTGGGCGTACTTGATGATTGCCATTGTATCCTCATCTTTGTGTGCTGACTCCTCTAAAAAGGCATCCATGGTCTCCTGGTCCCAGTTCATCTGGTTCACAAATTCCTCTAGCTTTTGTTTGGACTTGAACATGTGATTCTGAGGAAATGGAAAAAATGGTTAAGTAGCACACTTTTGCACCAATGTCTCAAGTTATTTCTATGTTTCAGGTATGGTAAACTTGTATAGACCTCAAGCATGTTCCTCCTCTCTGCTAGGGATCTGAGGTTGTTCTCCATCTTCATAGTGTCCTGGATCATGCGACCTCTCTCCCTTTCTCCAAGAGCCGCAAGGTGTTTTTCCATTTCTTCTTCACTTTCCTTTGCCTTGCAAAGAGCCTAAATGCAAAAATTGTGGGTGAAACATTTGAAATGAAAATTTGATGCTGTTACTTTAACACAATGACCAAAAGAGACACTTCTCTGCCAAATAATAAATCAACAATGTACTCCAATGCACCTACCTCAATATTTTCCAGCTCTCGTTTAGTATTTTTGTGGTGTTCAGTTATTAACTGCTTTTTTTCCTTGTTTATATCAATTCTGTTTTCCAGTTGCACCAGCTCTGCCTCTCTTTTACGGACCTGTGTTTAGAGGAAGGGATCAGATTAAAAGCATAACAGGTATCACACAGAGTCTGTAGCATGTTTCTTTCTGTGAGTTTCTTCACATTTCCTACCTGTCACTAAATATAAAACATTTGTGTTGAGATACATGGACAGATTTACCATTCACCTGAAACATTTCACCAGGTGACCATTGAGTGCTAATGTAAAACTAGTAAACTCATAAACCTAGTTATTGGAACCATGTGATCCCCATGCTTACAGTGTAAATATGGTATGAGCACAATGCAGGGTAATTTATAACGCTGAATAAATAAACCACAATCTTTTAGCAGGTAAGGAAGCACATGTGGGTAAGATAATTAGATTTTTTTGTTTACCACATAACCTAAAATCCATACATTTTTACAAAAAAAACTTTGCAAGAATGTCATTTGTTCAGCTCAATAAAATTAAAGAACATGACTGCCGGAAATACATCGAGAAAACAACTAATAATTAATAGGTATATTTTCAGGAGGTCTTTCTCTCGTACAAAAATAAGTAATTAATTTACAAAAACAGGAATATCACGGCAAATATATACACATCTTTAAAAGATTAACCTCTACCCATGTCACATGATTTGTTTACCAATTTCAAAACTATTCTGAGTTTAACTTAAGTCGTGTTCGAGAGGAAAAAAGCAAATATGGTGGGATTTTGATATTTTCGATATCTTTTTCTGGCAACGTGTCCTTCTCAGAATTGCTCACAACATTAACTGCAGTCAAGCTAACGGCTGACGTTACTTGTCAAACATCAAGCTATTGGGATTTTTGCAAGGTTAATCCGCATCACTGCCACATTCTCATCACTCGTTACTGAAACCGACGTATTATTGGTGAATGTGTCATATATAAATAAATAAATAAAACTTTGTCACACTCACCTCCTCTATCAAAGCCTTGTTGTCAGTTTTGGCAGCGGGGACAGCTAAACGCTCGTCCCAGCCCATCTCAAATAAAACTGTGTTAAGAATGTTCGACATTTTCCTACTTGACAAGTTCTTTACAACGTAATGAGGAGACAATTCAAAGTAATAATTGTTTCTGTCGAAGCAGAATCAGATGCAGCAATGAGTTTCTCTTGATGTTGGCTAACCGTCTGTTGTCAGTCTCCCTTAGCAACTGCATGTGCCATTGAATTTTATCGCCACAGGGAGGCAGCGCGAGGCTCGAGCTCAGGGGACTCAGCTCAGAGGAAACTTTATCATTAATGTTCATGGCCAAGCATAAATGCACCTCAGAGGGCTCATTTGCAGCTCTTCTATTTCAAAATTAAGAAAAAGTTTTGGGTCTTAATTTAAAAACCATTAAAACGTATTTCTTTCTTCTATGATTGTTTTAACTGACATCTTTTGCGAGCACGTGAAGGTCACAGAAATCAATACAACAAAACAAAAAATTGGTAAGAACTTTAAAAAATGTATTTGTGAAAATTATTCTGGGACAGAAGATAATTTGAATTGAACTGAGCTGAATTTAGGGAGCAGCAGAGAGAACTTCTGCTGGAAGCTGGTTAAAAAAAACTCTCCATTCCTGCACAGATTGACAGACCCATCTATATCAGTAGAAACACTGTGTGTGACTATTCAAACAGTAGCTCAAAAGTTGTGTTTGTTACAACATTACGACGTTATGCAGGTTCTGGTCGATGTCTTCGAAGAGTAGAGACGCTATAATGTCCCAATATACAGGGACGAATGATCAAACAAGCTGCAATGGTTTATCTGCCCACCAGGTGTCACGATTTCTCATCACTATATATTCCAATTATTGTGGCATCTATAGAATAAAAGCATATCTTGAGAATCAAGATATCCTTTTATTTGACGGGAAAATAACCCCAAAAAAAAGTGTGAGTTCTTCTGCTGAGAAGTGTGTAGTAATGTAAAGATCAAGTGACTGCAGAAAGCTAAATATGTGCCAAATCTTAGTGTGGGACAATGGGAGGAATACTTTCATGAAACAATGAGAGTCTCAGCTTGATGGGAATTGAATTTGAGCTTCAGTTCTAACTTGCTATAAAAAGGCCTTGATCTTTTTTGTAAAATTAAATCCATTTGTGAACTGTAGGTTTTGGGTTTCATTAATATATGTCTTTGGCTTCAAAGCTTTTGTATGAGAGCTAATGAGCCTTTTCAAATATCAGGGGACCGGATGGATATTGCTATTCTTAACAAAAAACAAAGTATTTTTTAGCTGTCAAACACTTAAGTCAGAACAATTTCATATCATTTTTACTCTATGTGAAACTGTACTAAGAGATTTAATACTAAGTTTTGCTTTTCTACTGAGCTATTTTAATTTACATCTCTGGTTTACCCTTCAAAACACAAGTAACTTTTATTCTAAGGGGTAGTTTTTTAAAGTGAATATATTTCATATGCCAAAGAAAATCATCAAAATTACCCATTCAATCAGACCTTCAAAATCCTTATGACTCTCTTTAAACATATATTGATTTATTTCCTTTTAATATTACTTAAGTACAATATGCATGTCCTTAAAAGGATTTACCGTTGTATTTGTACATGCAGTTGTCCAAACCATGAGCTCTACTTAATTTTTAAAACTACATCTGAATTGCACCAAGAGGAGCAAAGTACTTCTCTTTAATGGTATTTGACACATTTTCTACTAAATTTTTTAAAATATGTATTTAAAACTCACACAGTCCCCAAATAATAAACCTCAAGATTCTCTCACCATGGCTTACTGACAATTCTTCTGTTAACCTTGTAGTGATTTATTCCCTTTTTTTACACCAAACAAGCAAAACTTTCAGCTTTAAAGATAACAAATTGAAACATTTATTTTATCTTTATACATTTGTGTTTAGACAAACAGCATTATGCTTAAAAAATTACAATCATTGATTTATACTGACTTGTTGCACAAATGTATCATAAAACAAAAACAAAATCGGGAATGCACACAAGAGTATTAAAATTCAATATCTGAAGGACATTGTCTCCTTACAAACCCTCGTGTTAGATTACAAAACAAATGTGTATTTTCCTGCTTTTGAGTGGAGAGTGAACACATCAAGAACCATATTAGCCAATATGGTGACTCCTCTCTAATTGGCTTGAGCGCACACAAAAAGCCCAACACTTTAGATAAAAGTTCCAAACCACCACAAGTTGACCAACAAAGAGATATTCCTTTTTTATATATGTAAATACGCACACACATATATAAAGTCTCTGCTGTGTAAAATATTCAGTCCTGAGGATTGAAAAGGCAACATAGTTCTCAGCTCAGTGCGGTCCCCCTGCGCTCTGCTTTTTAGAAACATCACATGGATGTTCCTTCGGTGACAGCAGTGCTTAAACTGCCGTGCTTTTGGTCCCAATGTGTGGCCGTGCAAACTCCACAAAGTCATCAATTAGGACAGGCCATGCTCCTGTTGAACAAACAAGCAAACAAAATTACTTTATGAACTGACTCCAACATGGGTGAAATACAGCTTTGGATAAATGAATTTTTTTAAACTTTAAAATACCACAGGACCTGTTAAAAACAGGGCAGAATCATTTAGGTGTACCTGTGATATAGATGCTGAGCGTTAACACTGTACTAACCTTCCTCATCATAATTTGACATGTCATCTGTGATCATTGTGCTGAAGTCTAGTAAAAGGTTCCAAGTGTCCTTAGGAATTGATCTTTTGTGGTGCTCCTGCAATAGATTTAAGAAGAAGTTAAAGCAACACAATCAGAAGATATAACACTTTGTTTTCAGACAAGTCTAGAGTGTGATTATCAAACTTACTACTAAAAATTTGTTCCACAATTCCAGGAACTTGAATCTTCCAGCCAGTACTAAATTCCAATATGCAATTGCCATTTCTAAATCTGTAAGAAAAATCCAAAATAGGTCATTACATATTCAACCAAAAAAAACAAATAGTTCATTGCACCATTTATGTAGCCTGTTTATGAGGGGAATGTTGTGCTGTTACTGCACCTCACTGTTCTGCAAAAAAATTACAATGGGCAGAATTTGAGGTTATTGTTAAGCCTGCAAGAAAGGTAGGAGCTTAACAAAGCAGAGTACAAAGCAGAGCTTGCACAGCTGGACAAGGGTGTAACTTTTGATGACAACTAATGTGTGCGACCCGCTGACTGAAGATTTAAAAATAGCCAGGAGCAGATAGCATCTAGCTTAGGGAGAAACAGCAGCAATAGATAATGTCTGCATATAAAGAAATCCAGAATCTTCTTTCTCTCCAAGCAGAGGACACAGTTAACCGCCATGTATGTTGTACATGGAGGTAGACGCAGACGCACACACATCGCCTGTTATCACACTCTGAGGAGGCATCATGCTGACATTGTTTGGTTTGATGCAGGAAAAAAAGGAGTGGAAAGATAGAACTTTGTTGCAGCGTTATTGTGTGATTTCTGTGTGAAAAAAAGCACTAATTGATTAGCATTAAAAGATTCTTACCCAAACCTTTTTGGCCAGGATTCTTCGCAAAATTAAATGTAAACTGGTAAAAGTCCTTAAATTTCCCATGGTCCTTCAACTCTTGCTCCATCTTTGGCAGTTGAGCTTTTAACTTCTCTATGCTGTCACACCTGGAAACCAAAGAGCAGACAGAGATATTTTAATCCTCAAATATGTTTCCTTTTGTCTACTGTAAAAACAAGCAACCAGGTGTACAGAAGTGTACATCAGTAACCTGGTCAAAAAGGAAATTCACTTATTTGATCATATTTGACATCTTACAAATAAAGCCTAGAACTTCTGCACCATCAAGGCATGTACTACCTGTGAAGTCTTTTAATCTAAAAACTGTATTAAAAGACATTTTATTATGTGAGAGTGGCCACAAAAATGTGTGTTATTAAAGTGCTGTTGATTATTAAGGGATATATCTTGAAACAGACTTACCCCTGCTCTGCCATGCCGTCCATGAACTCCTGCTTAGAGAACTCGCACTGTGTTGCTGCCCTGAACTTCCAGGCTATGAGTAGGACACTTATGCTGGCTGGGTCCAGAGTCAGGTCATCACAGAACTGCTGGATCCCGTCGATGCCAATCTTGTTGTCATCGTGAGGATCTGAGTATTAAAGTGTGAAAAGTGATTATTTCAAACTTAACACCAAAATGGCTACGTGTTTTCAATGTAAGACTCTCAATATTTTCGGTACTGCTCAGAGTAATGTATTCCTTTTCTTTACATAAGATCAACACAGTGCAGAAATAACACTGCTTGTGTGGCACATTCTTACAATTTAAAAAAGGCTTTCCGTACCTCTGTATCTGTTGTACAACTGTTCAAGCTTCTTCTTGTCTAAGGCCCCCTTTATATTTGGAACATAGAGCTCTGGATTTTGGAAAAACTTGTCAGTGGCAACATCTAGTTTCCAATCATTCTGGGACAAACAGGTCAGTGCGGTCTTCTCATTGGACTGAGTAAAAATCATGAACTGACTAACTTTATCCTTCTGTGAGGACTTCAGCTTGTTCTGCACAAAGACACACATACACAGAAAAAAAAACATTGACCACCTGCTGCTGCAATAACAAACGAATTGACATATGTATTGAACAGCATAAGCAAAAACACACTTCTTATATACCGTAAACACAGAAATTACATTAAGGAGTTGTCAACAATATTCACATCACTGCAGGATTCTTAACAAAAATTTCAAAATAAAAGTCCCAAAGAATAGACATGAACACAAAACCTTAGTGTAACACCTTTCAATAACAGCAAGTTAGCAATAATAGCTAACCTGACAGAAGTGACCGACTTGCAATGTGTTGATTGCCAACTGGCTATTATCTTTACATTTACGATACCGCTGAAAAAGCAAGCGAGTTAAAAAGATAGGTCGACGATAATTAATACCTTACATACTATGTGTAATGTTACCTAGTTTTATTTGTCAGTAGACTTAAGGGTTAGCAAGTAAAGCTTGCTAAATAGGCGAGATGGCCATTCCCATCGTGAGCTAGTCGGCTAATGCTAACGTCGAGGGCTACGTTTGTTTTTATAATATAAAGGAAACGGGAGATCATTAGCGCAGCTCCTTCACTATATTACTGAAGACTAAACTTGGAGTTTCTCAGGACCAGGGGTGTTTATGTTTGCATCACGTCACCAGAAAAAAATAGTCATTTCTTACCATGTTTGTTTTTGCCCGACTGCCTTTCCTCCCATCCAGCTGGCTAATGCGTGTAAAGTTTTTACAAGTCACGCAAGTACTTCTTCCGGTTGAGGTCTCTCTATTCGAAATTAAAGTAGAAAATTATTCGTCCCCAACTATGTAACTTACCCAAAATGTGACATAATTGTATTTTCTGGTCATTCTGTGCCATATTGCAAGCGTTTACCTTGAAGTCAAAAAACAAATTTGCGAGTTTGAGAGTTGTGACACGAATTTTGATTTACTAACTTGTTTCCTTTTTTATTTTGGAGCAAAATACCGGAAGTGACTGTAGAGGTCACAAAACAAGTAATTCCCTTCTTGTCAGACCCATCAGACGTCGCTCTGGATGTTAAGAACGGCCTTGAAAATACTTCAGAATAAATGGAGATCGTACAGACACAGGTTTGTGCCGTGGATTGCACTCAACCTGTCTAAAAATGAGAAAACTTTGCGACAGGTGACGGAGCGCTCGAAAGACAAACTGGTTCCTGATGAGGAGGTTTCAGAAAGACTGCTGAAGCTCTTCGAAGTCCTGCTCAGGAGTCATTGGGCTCGTCATGGGGAGCTCCAAGCAGCTCAAACTCATTTTCTCAGACGGGTTACAAGTGAAAAAAAACATGATGGCGGAAATTCAGTGTGTGAAGATAATGCCATGTTACAAACTTTGGGATTCTGCATTGACCGGAAGCCTAGCACTTTGCCGTTTGCAGGAACTGGCGTGTTTGTAACCAAAGGACTTGTGCCCAAAGGAGCTACAGTTGCTATGTACCCTGGCACTGTCTATCAAGCCTATGAGCCAATTCTCCTCCAGTCCATTAGAAACCCTTTTGTATTCAGGTGTATTGACGGTGTCTTGATTGATGGAAATGACAAAGGCATCTCCAAAATAGTGTACAGGTCATGCAGTGGCAGGGACAGGATAGGGCCTTTCATGATGAGTGACACCAGCTGGCTGACAGATAGTCCAAAAAACCCTCTTGCTGTGGGTCAATATGTGAACAACTGCTCCAACGAGTGGCCTGCTAACGTGTGCTACCAGGAGTATGATGTGCCGGACGAATTTCCCATCGAGCTTCGCCAGTATCTGCCCAATGTCAACTACAGCCAGGACATTCATAGACCTTTACGCTGCGTTGTTCTTGTATCACTCAGAGACATCACAGCAGGGGAGGAACTTTTCTCTAATTACTACACCATTGTGCATTAGAGTCAAAGATCACTCCATTGCTCTGCCTTGCGGAGAACCAAGGAAAATGTCAATTTCTTTCATTCTTGCAATATTATTGTCTGCCTTTCTAAAGGAAATAAAATAACGCTTTTGAATAATATCTGCTTTTGAAAACTCAGCAATGCATTGGAAAAAACAAAACAAAACATGCCCTGTATGGTTTATTTTACTATGCAAGAGACAAAACTGCTCCTATTTGCCAGTGGCGAAGGTTACTGTAGAAGTATACAGAGGGATCCTTGATTAATTTTCCCAGGGAAACTGACTCCATAGGATCCTCATTATCCTTAACTCATTGGAGGATGGGGTATTCGGTCATTGACTTAAGTAAATGTATCAATAATGCAAGTAAAAGTACCCCTTAACAAGTAAGTTCAAAAAATAAAATCTAATTGCTGATTTTAGAGTTTAGTTTTGGTTTGTTTGTTTATTTTTTAAATAAGAGTTGAAAATTCATCTTATGAGATTGTTGTTACAGTATATCGATCTGTCAGATATATGTTGTAACAGGGGTGGGGGTAAATTTGAATGGTAGTCTCAAAGGTACAAAGTGTTCACATGTTTTGGAATTAACAAGTATCGATAAGTTACATAAAACGGAATTACTCAAGTAAACTACAAGTACCTCAGACTTAAAGAGACAAAGTAGAGTCAATGTTTTATACAGTCAATGGTACTGATTGGAACAGATAAACTTACTTTGTTGGGGGAAGGATCAAATGCTCTGACTAAAGTTTTAAATAATGTGTAAACTTTGATATCAATTTAGTCCTTGGGGATTTCAGGGCAGTGATGTTTGAAGTCCAGAACCGATGTACATACAGATGTACAAACTTCTACTCTGACATTTTCCCACCACAAGTAATGCAGGTACAGCAAGTAAATTAGAATTCTGCCATATAAGAATTACTAAATGATGGAAACAAATTTAAAAAAAAAAAAAAAACAAGAAAAAAAAACAAGATACACACACACGCACAGAACTTGGACAATATGTGGACAGACGGAAAACTGAATTTAACGCCTCACTTAATAAGGCAAAAGAACAGTAAATGTACAGACCTATGTGTATAAACACGACATAATTATTTATGTATAAGTTATTATAAGACACATGATATGATAAAGGCTACTCGCTATATGACTGCCAATCTTCATCCACTACCAGTCTTTCAATCCCTCGTTTTCACTCCTCGTGTATTACCGGCATTTTACGTCATTTGCATCACCTGAGACCTCTCCCCAAAATCGTTGCACAACCTCATCAAACGAGTTTTTTGGCCTGTCAGAGACACGGTAGCGGCCGAAGCCCTACTTATTACTGCAATATCCTTCCGCTGAGAAATATAGTCTGGAATAATTTTTTACATTTTTTATAGATTACTGAAATGTACATTTATGTGTGGAGGATGATCAATAAAATTTAATGCCTTGCAAACATTTAATCAGTTATGTGAGACAAAATTATTAGCCAAACTGAGCATTAAGTTCATCAGCAAAACTAGTCCGGCTGCATAAAGGCAGTTGGCATCGCCATTAGCGATCTTTCCAGTCGCATGCTGAAGTTGGGAACAGATCATGTCTTGCGATTCTGCTGATTACAACAGGTAAAATCGAAAATTTGTTCACGCTTTTAAACAATACTACGTGTTCAGATGTACTTAAGCTTGTCGCGTTAGTGTGAACTCACAATGATGCCGAATATGTAATAATTTAGCTGAGTAGGCCCCAACCGCTGGGAGAGCGATGTGGTTGCTAACAGTTAGCTTTGTGTCACCGTGGCACCGCAGTTCTAAATTGCCGTTACAGAACATTCGTGTCAAAGGTTTCGGTTTATTTATAAATTATGAGACTTATTAAGACAGGGCAGTAGACTAGTAACAGGTCGTTGCTGTCATTGCTAGTGGTTATCTACATCAGCAACGAGTAGGCCAAGCTCTAGCTCGGCCTCGCTAGTACTTCTCAGGCATTAGAAACCTCCGTTGGTAGCACAGGCCCCACTGTCGGACATATTGGTTTATTCAGTGAGGCTGAGCTCCATGTTGAGATATTCCGAATTTGTTGAGACATGACTTTATAAGTCTCGTTTTTGGTACAAAGAGACGTAGCCGATGTGGGCGTGTGAGCCGGTCTACCACATGGTTACATAATCGCTAAATTTCAAGAATGGCAGGTAGTTCAGTTCTGCTTGAGGAATTTGACACGTGCAACCAGCGCAGCACCGGGCTATGTAATGAGATACTCTGGGCGTAACCCGTACCACCGAACAGCCGCTCACTACACAGCTGACGTAGCATTTACGTTTTGACAATTAGTGGACGTGAAATAGGCGGCTGTTTGTATTAGGAGTCGGAGACACGTGGTAGAGATCATTGCTCATTGTAGTTGCCTCTTTATAATTATACCAGCTTCAAGGCACAGTTTCTATTGTAAACGTGATGATAATATGTCAGAGTTGACTTTGATCTGTGTCACTTCCCTTTTAACAGCTCAAAAGATAGAGACCATGGGGGGCCCGATGGAATGGAGCCTGATGGTGTCATTGAGGTATGTAAATGATCAAGACATTAGTCTTCTCTTCATTGTTAAACACATTAAACAAGGAATATATGTATTTACGTTTACTTTAACATTTAATTTTCTTTTTAATTTAGAGCAACTGGAGCGAGATTACAGATAACTTTGATGATATGAACCTAAAAGAGACTCTTCTTAGGGGAATATATGCGTACGGTTTTGAAAAGCCATCTGCCATTCAGCAAAGGGCAATCATTCCCTGCATCAAAGGTACGGTAAACAAATTCATCTGATTATTCCATTTTTCTGAGTGAAATGATGCTTTACCATCTTTCGGGACTTACCCATTTATGGGGATAACTTTATTTCCACTGATCACTCAGTATTGTTCATTTATATCAAGTATGAATTGTGTTAACACATTCAAGACAGACTTGCCACAGTTTTGAAGTTTTTTTTATAACCTTTTTCTGTTCACTTCTTCTGCTCATGTTATAAATATTTGTCCCCTTACTATTAGGCTATGATGTCATTGCCCAAGCCCAGTCAGGCACTGGCAAGACGGCCACGTTTGCCATCTCTATCTTGCAGCAGCTGGACATTGAGCAGAAGGAAACTCAGGCTCTGGTGCTGGCTCCCACCAGAGAGCTGGCTCAGCAGGTATGCTGTTCCTGAGGTCACGATTACCTCAGTATCTCAGACCTAAAACAGCACATTGAGGACACTGTTTCAAGTACTAAGGTACTTCTTTAATTAAATTTTCTAAAAATTGTTGAATTGTGAAGCAAAGTATCCTCTGAGGATTGGTGCAGTCCTTGTCCATGGCTGCATTGGTCTAAAAGGTGATTTGGCATATTGGATTCATTGATTGCGCCTAAAACATTCATATGTTGCTGTGGAAATCTGGGTGATATGATGGCATACCATCTTTCGGGACTGACTCTTGTTATGGAGAGTTCCTTTCTATTTTACTGATCACTCTGAATGGTTATTCTACACTCTTGATTGAAATGTCCTGTCTCTTCATCCTTATTACAATATCTAAAAGTGTCTTTCTCTCTCTCGCTTTCTCCTCTCTCATTAGATCCAGAAGGTCATTCTGGCTCTAGGTGACTACATGGGGGCAGTCTGCTATGCCTGCATCGGAGGGACCAATCTCCGTACCGAAATACAGAAATTAATGGCTGAGTCCCCTCACATAGTGGTGGGGACACCAGGCCGTGTGTATGATATGCTTAACAGGGGGCACTTGGGTAAGTATCAAAGGGCTTATTCAGTAGAAAACATTCTTGAACATTTGCACTTTATTTTAAGAAAAGAAGTTTGACTTTTAACAAAACATTTCTGTGCAGTCTCCAAACATATCAAGATGTTTGTCCTGGATGAAGCTGATGAGATGTTGAGTCGAGGGTTCAAAGATCAAATCTATGAGATCTTCCAGAAACTGAGCACAAACATTCAAGTAAGATCTTCACAAACAAAGGCACAACACTGACAGTTAGGTTAACTGTGGCACCCTTCTGCATTAACAGAAGACTGCTATAATTGTGTGATCCAGAGTTTGTCTGTTTCATGCAATAATGCTAGCAGAATATTGCGTGGAAGGAGATTATATTGCACTGTTCTGAAAATGAGATGTTGTCGAACCTCTTTCTTAATGTTCATTGACCTCAGTCTCAAGGTGCAGCGCCACACTTAGCTCTGCATTTAATTGTTTTACACTTTAAACACAAAATTCAGTTCTGACTTAAGTTCTGCAGTAAATAAGTTTCCTGGACCTTGCAATAGTATATCATATGTCTCTGACAGGTGGTCCTGCTCTCTGCCACCATGCCAGCAGAGGTGTTGGAAGTGACCAAGAAGTTCATGCGAGAACCCATCCGCATCTTGGTGAAGAAAGAAGAGCTTACCCTTGAGGGTATTAAGCAGTTTTACATAAACGTGGAGCGAGAGGTGGGTTTATTGTCTGTCTAAAATTTTACACTTTCCTTCTCTCCAAAGCACCCTGCTGAAACTGCAGGAGCCAAGCCTTGCTGGTTTAGCTCATGTGGCCGTGTAAGCATGGGTACACCAGGGAAGGAGATAAAAAGCACAGTTTCGTAAATGAGGCTTGGAGGGACCTCTTTCTTAATGTCCAATGTCCTCTGTCTTGAGATTCTGTGTTACACATTATCTGCTCCCTTTAAATTAAAATAATTGTAAGTGGTTGCTTGATCAGTGACCTTGCAGCAGGTCTGCAGTATGACCTGTCAGGTTAAGTGTGTTATGTTAACAATGAATTATTTGGCATAATTCTTGTTTTTTACATGGATGTCCCCAGGAATGGAAACTCGACACCCTGTGTGATTTGTATGAAACACTTACCATCACCCAGGCTGTCATCTTCCTCAACACTAGGAGAAAAGTTGACTGGTTGACTGAGAAGATGCACGCTAGAGACTTCACAGTCTCTGCTCTGGTAGGATCTGTTCTCTGCCTGCTTGGCATTACAGCTGCTATTTTAAATCAGTTTACTTTGTTGCTTCTAAAGGCTTATTCACATCAACTCTGGACATTTTTCTAACTGTAATTATTCTCCACTTACAGCATGGTGACATGGACCAGAAGGAGCGTGACGTGATTATGAGGGAGTTCAGGTCTGGCTCAAGCAGAGTGTTGATCACTACTGATCTTCTGGTAAGTGTGTTATTTTGGGATAGAAACCAAATGATAAGTTTTGAAGTTAAAACCCAAAATGTCCAATTCTGCAACAGACCTGAAGTGGCGAAGCAGTCAAAACTTTTTGGGAGATTAGGGCTCGTTCTCCACAATGGGTTCTTCTTATATAGGAATCTGTTACTTATAAACGAGCGACATTGATATCTACAGTGTTACTATTTGACTCTGACTCCGGAACATTATTTAAATTTTATTTGTTTTCCCATAGGCTCGTGGGATTGATGTCCAGCAGGTTTCACTGGTCATTAACTATGACCTTCCTACAAACCGAGAGAACTACATTCATAGGCAAGTTGCATCATGTAGTTGAATTAATATGAGCTGCCCAGTCAGTGCGAGTCTAACATGGCTCTCTCTTCCCCCCTCCCTGCAGAATTGGTCGTGGTGGCCGTTTTGGCAGAAAAGGAGTTGCTATAAACTTCGTCACTGAGGAGGACAAGAGGATTCTTCGGGACATTGAGACGTTTTACAATACAACCGTGGAGGAGATGCCTATGAATGTGGCTGACCTGATCTGAGCTCCGAGATTTCTTTTTCTTAAAAAAAAACGCAGTGATAGCGATCGTCCACTTGCATTGTGCTTATATTATTCGAGGGGGAAAAAAAACTTCTCAATGCTAAAACCTTGGATCAGAATTTTGGTATGTGCTAAAAGCGAGGTGACTTCTATTGTGGTCCCTCTCGGACAGTTGTAGATTCTAACCTCGACAGCTGGCTGGTTGGAGCTACAAAGCCATGGGGTCTGTAAACATTAAGGTCCTTATCAGGTATTTCTTTCCATGTCCAATTAAGATGTGTGTATTCGATGTTCTTCACCACTTAGTAACTTACTTGTGGACTAAAAGGTATAAGTGCTGTATAAAGTCTGCAAATTATGTTATGCTAACATATGTACGATGTATTGTGGGCCTGCTTAATAGAGGCACTTGTCATGTTAAACTGTAGATTCACTTGCTTTTGTTATCTTTTGTGAATGTTTTAATTTAAATGTACCCTTTTTTTTTTTTATCCCTCTTGCTCTATCAAAATTCCTCACTGGTTGGCCATATTTTGCTGACGTGGTTTTACCCTCAGAGTATATTGCTATTTACCCCCTTGACTACTTTTGAGATTTCCTCCTCCCCAGAATTGTATGAATGTCTTAATAAACTGAAATTGCTGTAAGTAAACTTGAATTTTTGTCATACTGGAATATTAACTTATTTATGTACTTGATAGAAGGTATTAGCTGTTAATTAGCTTCTTATTATCATGAAGCTGCTGTTTGAAAGATGGATGCAATCTGGCCTAACTGGCATGGAAAAGGAAGTTACACCTCTTTCAACATGGCTGTACTGGAGCAGCAGGGAGAATCAGTGAGCACAGTTGAAGACTTGTGACATGGCACCACCTAGTGGCAAGGCAGCAAATTTAATCTTTGGGAGGCCATATTTACCAGGTGATCCTCTATTTAAAAAAAGCAAACAAAAATAAGAGAACCTTTCATGCTAGGTAAGTATTAAAAGCCTGACAATGCCTAAGGAATTAAGTGTCATTGCTTGTAAAATATTACTATTTATATATACACATAAAATGAGTTCTCACAAAGGATTACAAGATTTGCTCTATGAAAAAGATGTTATTCGTAAAATCTTTCAGTCAGTTCATAAGCATACATTACTTAAAGTTCTCACCTTTTAAGTAGAAGAGATGATCTTAAATGTTGTGCCTCAGAAAACATGGAAGTCTGCAAAATTCTATTTTCATGGTAAAGTAAACACCAAACAGTTAATTGCAGTCAAAAGTTGATTCTAAGCACCATAACTCATGGTTGAGTTTACATCAATTTAAATAAAATAAGAAAGGATACATAAATCAAGGAAGAAACTCACATTAATCCTGTGAATAAACCGATTCTAAGTTAATCTTTATTAAATTTACTTTTTTTTTTTAATTAACAGATACCACAGATGTGTCGAGAACCATAAGCTGAATAAATTTTTTTTTAAAAAGACAGAAAAACAGTTGCACTTTCATGGAGAGAGTTAGTGTTGTTGTTTTGACCATCTATGAAGCACTGAAGAATAATACAAAGTTCAAAAACATCAATATGCACAAATGGAAATTAGAAATTTGAATTTTGCCGTCATGTCATGACAATGATACAATAATAAGGCTAAAGATAGCTATCAGCACATCACTGCAGTTTATTTATACAAAGACTGGTCTGTTCTGTTAGCTGAGGGGAGGCGGGGGATGAGTAAACCAGTATAATCTAATTTTGTAATGAACAGACCAGGGAACATGTGTAAAGTGTATTTTTGTAAGAATACTTGAATCCACCTGACAGTGTTAACTTATTAACACAGCAAGAAAGATAAAGATCACCCATTCTATCCATTCCATCCTACAGCTTTGAGTTTCAGAATTACTATCATCCTTGACACAATATACTCTGTCAATATTGTTTTCTCTGCTACAGGAAGGTTTTAATGCACTTTTTTGGTCTAGATTTGATAACCAAAAGCAGTTAGTTACATCAAAATTTACAAAATTGTTCTATATGTGTTAGATATTACTGAATTAATTCTAAAATAAACTCTGATCTTTAATTTATGCTTAAAAATGTTCTTGCCTAACAAGAAATTACAACCCCTTCAGTACCTGATTTAAAAAAAGGGCCTAGTTTTTGCCATTTATCTACAAAACAGTTTGTCTGTAGGATTCTGAATATCACTACTTTGTTCCACTTAAAGGTTTAAAATTTTTTGTCTGTGGTTGACCTGTTGGTTCAGAACTCTTGTAGATTTCATATTTTGTATTCTTGTCTGATTTTAAATCAATATACCTTTATGATTTATTTCTTTTGCTGCTTTTACATATCTGTACATATTTCCTTATTGGGGAACAATGAAATTTCATCTCATCGTATATGCAAAACAGTATTTTCCACAGCACATTGCCTCCCACTGTGCTTGCACACAGTGCTTGTTTTATGAGCGTTCCTTTTTGATGTTGTTAATATTATATTAACAGTTAAAATCTATCCATCAAATCAGAAATGTGCATATGTAGAGACAAATTTTCCTTTTTAAATGCTTAAATACAAAGTTTGAAGGTCCAATGTGAAAGATTAAAGAGATAAAAGGGATGGAAATGGGATGAAAATAGGAATCATTGTGTTTTTATTACCTTAGAATGAGCCAAGTAGCCAAGTTACAGTAGCCAAAACAAAACAAAATAAACAGTTGATCAAAAAGGGGCCTTTCATTTTTTTTTTTTCTTTTATGAGATTCACAGCTCTGTTAGCACTAGATCAAATGATTTGGAGTTAATCACTCCAAATCATCTAAGGTAGTTTCACTTTTAACCTGCCCTTGTTGTTCATAACAAAACTAAATCATGTTGTTTGTGACTAGAGTAACAATAACTAAGGGGATTCACAACATTTAGTTTTCTTTTAAGTAACAAAAATATAATCTCATGCATTGGATTACTGGATTAATTTTGGATTCCTATATAAACTTTTTTCAGTCAATAATTAGTTTGACATTTTTAAAAAGACACGTGTTTTCAATGAAGCCTCTAGCTCTCTTATAAAGCCAAAAGCTATTTAGCTTAGCTTAGTGAATAGGGTTTAACTACCCTTTTTCTGACCATAGATTTAAATAAATAAATAAATAAATTTTAAAAAATCAACCAACCAGTTTTCAACTTGACACTTGAGTGTTGTTGCTGTTGGACAGAGCCAGACTAACTCCTTCCAGCCTTCATGCTAAGCTAAGCCAACCACCTGCTGGCTGTAGCCTCAGATTTAGAGTAGAAAAGATAGAGTTCAAAGAAAGATTAGTGTACAGAAGATCAGAGTGGTATCATCTAACTCATCTAACTCTTGGCAAGAAAACAAATAAGTGTGGGCCTGTTTCCCAAAATGTTGAACTGTTCCTTTACATCACTGGAGTTTACCTGCTTTCATTTGAACCTTTGTGCCTGGCAGAGAAATTAGGTAAACTCAGATACATATCTGGCAACATCTGCTGAATGCTAAAACAACTTAGGAAGTCTTGAGCAAGATTATTTACCCGAACAAGACAAGAGGCAGATTTCCACATAATGATAATTCCTCTTTGATGCTTGTTATAATTGGCTGAACTATATAAATGTGTATGTGATGTGTGTTGGGGGTCAGTGGTGGGTCACAGGGCCACTGCTGGTTAGGTGTGGATGATTAGGGGAAACATATGGAGTGAAGATTAGTTAAGAAAATATGATTTATGGAGGAAAAAAAAAAACACTAGAGTTTATTTGTTGACCTTTACTTCACAACATTAACCTTTTCTTTTGGTTGCCTTCTCTACTGTTGTAATCCACTGACAGAAGTTGTGTAATAGAGGTGTGTGAACAATTTTCAGTATCTGGAGGGGGAAAGTTGAGAACTTCTGCCCTAAGGCTACTTTTTTCCATTTTCCAAAGAGAGAATAGATAAGCTTAAGCAATAGCTTGCCTGTGGGGCTCAGCTGCTGCATACACCACAGTCTGCAACTATATTTAGCATGTCAGCTTTGTCAGGACAATTATTTATCAAAGCCACCTCTTGGGAAATGACTAAAGATGATCTTCATTGTCCTTATGACTAAAGTTAGCAGCTGACTCCTTGTGGATTTATTCTCAGTAATGAATCAGAATATAATAAACCAGCTTCAGTCTCTAAGCATATTTAGATTAACCATATTACACATGACATTATTGAATTCTCTAATTTGAAGGAACATAATTACCTATATATCATCCTAAAGTTTATATCCTGATATCAATTGGAGGTAAATTTCAAAACAGTCAGTTACAGCAATTTCGTACCCAGATATAGACAGCTAGTTGTATTTTTTAAGTCTAAATCCTTGGTGTGAATTATTCTTCCTTATGTGTTGCCTTGGAAACAGAGCAGCTGTTTGGAGAACAGCTAATCCAGGCCACATCCCATTTCAGGCTGAGGTACCATAAATAAACATATAGACAATTCACAGGTCGAGGTGAAATGAGGAGAGGGAGACATTTTTAAGACCACAAACTGGCAGACAGGGAGACGTTCAAGTAGTGATTTTAAAAGAAAAAAAAGATAATTACAAAAGTGAGATTTAGCGAAAACTTAATATTAGCAGAGAGGAAACCAGTCTGCAAAAAGAGGGTATTCAAAGGCTACTGAAGGGAGTGAATAACAGATTAAAAAAAAGCACAATTCAGCTCCTACAAGAGTTTATATTGTGAATAAAGCAGCAGATGAATTATTGCTCACATTCATTGAAGCTAGAATGTAAAAACCTTGAATTAATTCTGTCTCACATGCTGTAGCTCTGAAATGTAAAATTGGAAACCTTTCCTCCGGCCCGATTTAATCATTCACACACCTCAAAAAAAAAAGGCTGCCACTTTTGTTGGTCTGCAAAGGTTTATGATATTAATTTAATGTCTGCTGAGCACTGACACAGATCCAGCCTCAGTCATTACTGTAAGCAGTGTGCCAGATGCCTCCTCCTGATGACTTTCTGGCTGTTGCTGGGGGATATTTTTGGCTCCACGTATCACATGTCAGACGGAAAATAAATCACAATCATAGTGAGCAGTATTCCAGTACACACACACTCGGGCAAGGTTCATTCCTTCACTCCTAAAGGTGTGTTTGGGGAGCAAATTGTGGAGTACATTCATACAAGCTGTTTGCACCTCCATGCTAATGAGGCTTTTGTAACACATACACCTGCTTAGCTGCTTAGCAAACTGTTGCTATGGGGAAAGGCAAACACATGGAGGGGCTGCGAGCTGCTGATTTGTGCAGTAATTGCACAGCCTCTGCAGCATTTCTTCCTGTGCATAAACTGGATATGCATGGTACTGTGGTTTAAGCTTCCCGCCTAAACTGAAAAATGTGGTCAATCTGAGAAAAAAAAACAACACATGCATCAGGTGCAAAAATGACTGTGCTATGAAGTTAGTGCTTTCAGTAAGTGTTGCACTTTGATGAAAGTAAAAAAAAATATACATATTGTGTTGTGGTAAATTTATACCTATTTTATGTGGGAAAGAACACTTTCAATGACTTCTTTTGCACATGAAAGCAGTCAGTTATCATGGTTTTTTAAATAAATTTGGTGAATCACTTTTTATGAATTTGTTCCATCTTTGTGTGTATTTTTTAATTGTCAACTTGAGAGTTGCATTTCCTGTCAAACAAGCTTATGGAAAACAAAAGTTGACGATTAGCATTTTTCTCTGGGAACCAGTCATATTTTGCTTGGAAAAAAAAATTCAGCTGAAAGAATTGTGTAACATTTGGGGAAGAACGTCGTGACTCTGTAAAACCATGACTTGTCATTTAAGCTCTAGTTTGTGGGTAGAATGAACAAATGAGACTTGACATATGAAGCTTCTGGTAGGTTTTTGTCAATTTTTGTCACTTTTGGTAAGAGGTAGCGGAGCTGTTTCACCTTGTCTCCAGTCTATATGCTAGGCTGTGCTAGGCTGTGCATATGCTATGCTATATGCTAACTGAAAGGCAGCACAGAAAAAACAGTGGTGCAATGTAAGTGTAAAAACCAGGAAATGAGTTGTTAGTGTGTGTTTTTTTTTAATTTTCCAAAGTATGAAACTGCTTTTGTGATGTTCTGAAATCTACTGGTCCCTTTGAAGTTGTAACAGTAAAGAGCTGTGCAATCAAACCAGTGAAATCTTCAACCTTTCCAGAGTTTCCTAATTCTTAATATGTTTCCTGTACTCATGTTTCCTGATCAACAAACTTACATTATTCAAGACTTCTGCAATGAGCAATAATAATAAAACACTTAGAGTTTCACTTAGTAGATTTTATTTAATTAAAAAACATTTTTTCACAAATGTAATTACAAAAAAAAGATCTTATAACCACAAAAATGTCTATATAGAACACTTTGTTGCTATCTTTATAATTTTCTCAGCACAGGATTTGTAACCTCATGGCAGTTACACATCTGTTCTACTTCACTGTGAGGAATTTTGCACTTCATGACATGAGGACAATTTTAGATCTGACACGTCACTGACATAAAAGATATTGTTCCTACATTGACTCACACATCAGAAACACAAAAATGTGTCACTTCTGCTTCACATTTTCATTTCAGACACACAGACAGGGTAATTCAGTCGTTTTAAAAGGTGTATTCATTTCAGGTAATGCCAGTGGGAGAGGTTATATTGTGATAAGAAATTATACTCTTATAGTATTTAAAGTTTTGGCAACTTTTTTTCTTATGTATGACAGCAGTAGAAGGGTACAAACATGACAAGATGAAAGTACACGCTTACTCAACTGGCTGAGATAGAAAATAAATGAGTCCATCGATAAAAATCTCATTTGTGATCTCAGTCAATTCGAGTCCCGACAACAGCATCTCTGTAAAACCTACTTTTTAACACATTCTGCTGTCAATGCAGAGCCAGTGTTATCACATTACTAAAACAGCACGACTAGAGGTCATCGACATGTGGATGATCTTACACAAACAGTGACAAACATGAATTGTCTGGTTGCTTTGTCTCTCGAAACACACAGATCACACGCTCCAGTGTTTTAACATGGGTGTCCGACTGAAAGGACTGAGGTAATATTTGCAGCGATGATTCTCCTTTCGATATGTCCTCTGACTCACTCCATCCCTCTGTGTCACATGCTGACACGCGCAAAAACCCGAAGTCATCCTAGAAAAATGCTGCTTTGCAAGGGTAGGTGTTAAAATAATAAGGTCTACAAAGCAAAGAGATTTTAACCACTGCGCAGTACAGCTTCCCCACGAGCCCAGAGGTCCTCTGTTTCACCTGTGGGTGTGTCGCTGCCTTCCACAGGTCATAGATATCCTCCACATGACCATGTGATGTCATCATCTGGTCATAGATACACAGGTGGTAGGGCGCTTTGCCCTCACCTGAGAAATAGACATGCTCCTGTGGTGACACACCGACAGCGTTGGCACAGATGCCCATGAACACATCATCTATGTAAAGAGAGGCGTTTAGGGTCAGCGTGGCTTGGTAGATTTTGTCTGCTACGTCCCTGGAGACGACATAACCAGCCCCAGCTGTGTAGTCAGGGTAGGACATCCACTGGTACATCTCAAAGGGTACATAGTACTTACTTTCTTTGCTTCGGATTGGCGGTGCACCTCTGTGAACTCGACCAATCCAAAAGTCTGTGACGCCTTTGCTGCTCATGTCCTGTAAGTAGGCCACAAGGTTGGGCATGTGGACAAAGATGTCGTCATCAGCAGTCATGAGGAAGCGGGCATGTGCACAGCGGCTGTGCATCCAGTGGAACTGCAGGATCAGCTTCAGGGTCAGGTTGTGGAAGGAGTCCAAAAAGTCCTGTTGGATCAAATCACCATGGAGATGGTTCTCGTGGATGAGCTGCTCCTGAGAGCCAACCCCGCTCCTCTTGCTCCAAACAGGCTCCTCCTTCTTGGTCTGAGGTGCTCCCAAGGCGAACACCACCTTGACTGTCACTCCCAGCGTGTTCTGGATGTAGGTCTCATTACCCCAGGTGGATCTAATGGCATTGCGCCTCTCAATGTTCTCCGGGGATGTTTTAATAAAGAGGAGGAGGAGCACATCCTTGCCTGAGCACTTATCCGGGTGGTCCAGCAGATAGCTGAAGTTGCTGAAGCTTTTAGCCTGCTCACGTGGGATGGTGAGACTCTTGTTCATGTAGGTGAATTGGTTGATTAGGTAGCGGAATGAGTAGGACTTGACGTGGCTGACGACGCTGTTGTCCATCTGCTCCCAGCAAACCATCACCACTGACAGCACCAGACATGTGGTCATCAGCTGCACACACTGGCATTTTCGTATCCGGCGGAAATTCACAAACATCCTGGAAACTTGCGGCTGATGGCTGTGGTCCGTGTCTGGTTGGTGATGGTGTGTGCGAAGGAGGAGGAGGAGGAGGAGGAGGAGGAGGAGGTGAGGTGGTTGAGGTTGAGAGTGTTGTTCCAGTACCTCAGAGCAGCACTTGGTGGGTCTTCCATACTAGGCTTTCCACATTCAGCAGGAGGCATCGGCGACAGTTGGAGTCACTGGGTGTGCTGGGAAATATCCTGCATCGCAGCAGAATCTCTAACAGGCTCACAGTTGCCCAGCAGTCGGGAACTCATCTTTCACCCATGAGGCTGTGATGCTACAACGTTGAGAAGAGAGAACACGTTTACTATTAGGACACAGTTTCTTTTTTATTTTTTTTAGTACCTTTGCCTTTTTTTCTTTTTAAAAAGAGGAAGTTTATGTTTTCTCAACACCTGCTTGAGTAATGCCTTCCCCATTTGAAAGCAGCGTGAGAGATACATGTTACGCAAGAGGGTAAATTTTTGTGTGTTGCCACATGTGCAGCTTTTTGTAAATAGATTATTAAACATTTTGAATCAATTAAAACCTTTTATTAAAAGAGGATAAAATAGGACTTTTCACCTTCAGTCTGACAGAGAGTTGCACAAATAAAACTGTGTTATAGTGAGAGTTTTCTGAACTTGGCATTTGACAGTGTTTCTGTAGAGGAGTAGTAACATTAGCTGAAAAGTCAAAAGTTAGGG
>JAPZDV010000004.1:7327688-7391909 GCA_029814665.1 Acanthurus lineatus | reverse complement strand
TTAAACAAGGATCATTTTCAAAATTGTCCACAAAACATCAGCACTGGTAAAAACAATTTCCCCCTTCTCAATTTCCTCTATTTTTTTAAAACTGTCACACCTTAATGCAAAGCCTGAACTCAAAGCATCCTCCTTTTCTCTTCTTTGAATGTCCTAGCTTATTACAGAACATCTTTTAAAGCTGTCAGAGAATAAAAGTTCACATTATTTTTTGTATCAACAGCAGAGGAAGTGGCTTACCTGTTACCACACGGCCTGAACTAGGCTATAAGTCTACAGCTGGCAGCTCCAAGAACCTGCACAGAGGCACAGCAGCACTTACCTAGAATGCTAAGACATTGTTAGCTAAATGTTAACATCAATTTGTATCAATTGTTAATGTTTACCATGTTCACTGTATTAATTTAAGTGTGAAGTGTTTAAGATTAAGTGTAATCTATTTTTATAATATACAGGAAATTTAATGTAATGTTTCACATAAAAGTAAGAACTGTTGTGTTTTGAATGTGCATTTAAAATTACAGAGTGTGCAGGTCCTCTTTCAGAGAGTCCGCCATGTTTCTACAGTAGCCTGGACTGGACAAACCGAACACTGGCTCTGGAGAGGGCCTCTGGTTTTGAACCATATGTTCTCTTACATGCTTAGATGGTGAGGATGAGTGTAGGGATATTCAGTCAGGTGCATTCTGCAATTTCACCACTAGATGGCAAAGTTGGAAACTGGACCACACACTGTACCTTTAATGTGTTAGCATGCATTTGCCAATTAGCACTACACACAAACTACATTTGAATATCTGCAAAACTAATGACTTTCCATCATTAGTTCCAAAGGTACAGGTATAATTATTTGATCTATTAAATTTTTTCTTGATAACACTAGCAGATAAAAAGCAAAGTGATCACCAAATCCTGAGGGGGAATAGTGTGATTTCCTGAAACAAATTTCTGTCAATCTGTTTATTTTTAACCAGAACATTTAGCTCAAAATTAAATGTCAAGCTCATGCAGGCGCTAGATTAACAGTCAATGGATCACAAAAGTTGATAGGTTTCATTCTTTGGAGAACATAAATGTCCCAACAAAATGAAACAGAATTTTTTCCGAAATCCGATATGCTCAGACTAATCTGATAGACCGGCTAACACTGTAATTCCCAGAACCCTGCTGCTAGCGTTGCATAAAAGTGAAAATCGTCTAATGTATTTGGTTTTTCCTTTGTTTCCATGATGTCACACAGCTGAAACTTGTTCAAGAACTTTAATGAAGTAACAGTGTTAGTCCAGCTGAGTGGAAATTAAAATCAAACGCATTGATATTATCAAAATAGATTTTATTCTAGACCTTGAAATCTGAGTGATATTACAACAGTCAGATCAGGAGGCTGCAGACTGCAACCATGTGAGTGAGAGAGAAAGAGAGTACAATAGGTGAGGGCAAAGACAACACAACAAAAAAATCTGCAAATTGGTATTTACATGTTGTGTGTTATAATACATCAACAATTAAATCCAGATTTTATATTTTTTGTTCATTTTGTGTACGTAACTACAAATAAATCAGAATTACAAAAGTTTTAAGAAGTACAAAACCTTCAAGGGCTCTCTGACATAGCAAAGATAGAATTAACATTAGTACTTTCGGTAGGAACAAAAATAGCAAACACACTTCAATGCAGTGTAAAAAGCTTATCATCTACAAACAAAACATTATAAAATACCATTCCACTGTCATAGACATCATTTGAAATAGTGTCTTTGTGGGACAGTCCAATCACTGCTGACTGTATTAAAACAAGTGTCAAAATAGTCTTTAGCTTCAGTACAAATTTTTTTTTTTTTTTTAAAACAAGGAACATTCTGAACAAAATCTCTGAAATGTCCAACAATGTGTGTGTGTGTATCAAGCCGTTAGCGAGATGAGACCTGGAATGCCATGAAGTTGGCTTGGTTTGACTTCAGACAGGACACTGTTCACCCTTATTTCCCCACTGGAACACTGCACGTTTCTGCATCGATTCTGATTTATCTATAAGAGCATTTAAAACATCAGATGTGTCTACGATGGCTTGAATAAACACACCTCCCTGTTTCTCCATTTTCAGTCTAAAGTGCAGAAAAGAAAGCCTTCAAAGGGCTGCTCTTGTTTATTTCGCTATGACTGTTTAATGGTATTTTATAAAAAAACCATTCCTCATGGTCACGACCCCTGGTGATGCTGCATAAGAACATCACATACTGTATTTCAAGCGTCTTCAAAAAGTAACTTTAAATCCACCCTTAGCGTATGAGTGGCATACAAAAGAATCCCCTGTGATAGCACAGATATATATTTATATTTTAATATATATATGTATGTGTGTGTATACATATATGTACATATACACACACATATATGTATGTGTGTGTGTAAATATATATATACACACACACACACACATATACATATATATATAAATATATATACATATATATATATATAAACACACATATATAATATATATATATATATATTATATGCAGATACCATATTACATCAAGTCATATGCTGCTAATTTGTTTTTTTAACAAGAAGCACAGACTTGTCTCAAAACGCCAACCCTGAACACTACAAACAAGGCGCCGTCTATCGGTGCATAGGCCTAAACACAGCCCGTCTCCAGAGTGTGTGTACGTGTGCATGTGTACGTGTGCATGTGTATGTACGCGAGTGCATGTGTGTCTGTGTTAATGTGGGACTGCCTGACAACAGGGACTGTAGTGTGAACGTAGGTCAGTGCTGGAAAAGAAAGCTGCACATGTAACAGGGCGTGTTTAAGCCGAGGATGACTGCTTGACATGATGAACTGTGATATGACTGCAGCCGTTTCAGTTGTTGTGAAGTGAGCGAATGTTGAGCCGCGTTTGAAAAAGGTGCGATCAAAGACCCTGTGCCTGCAGAGGAAGCCATACTTCAGACGATGTCCTGATGTTTAATGACCAAGCAGGGGAAACAGGACACAATTAGATCGGCTTAGTCTGATTATCATTCAGCATTGGTTAGCAACAAGCCATTAACTGAGGAAACAAACACAATTATGCTTATTAATTGCTGACTCCAGATGGATGCGAGCGGTTATGGGCCTGTTTTCCCGAATCTCTTCCCCCACAGATCCCAGAAGCTGCATCGAAGCCACAAAGCAAGCTATTCCTGTGCCATGTTAGCTCACTACAGACACTAAAGCACAGCTGTCTATACATAAGCTCAAGACACAGATCCACAATGTGCTCAGTGACGAAAACCTGAAGGTAACTGCACATCAGCATTTATGTCTTTCTGCCTGGCACTCAGATAGAATATAAGATCAACATGATGCTTTTAGAGCCACAAAGATTATCTTTCAGCTTAACGGCTTGAAATTCTTTAGAGCATATAAACCTGATGAACTGCGAACACCTGAAAACCATTTCTGAGGATTAAAGTTGCACAAACAAAGGAGAGTGCACCCTTGAATTAACTGCGTTATACTTTTGTTAAAAAATGGAACAAACCTCCTGGATAAAAATAGAGTTGACAAAATTATAAACCATTTTGTCTATAAGTGACACAGCTGCTCTTTTTTAACTCTAAAGAGTGCCAAGAAGTGGATGAATCGATCTCCCAATGAACAGTTTGAACCCCCATTGTAAAAGCAACTCCTAGCCCCACCCTCTTCTCTCCCACCCTACATGAAATATAAAACCCACATATGATCAGTAAAATCCAAATTCAAAAACAACAATGTCCACAGGACACCAAATGCTGACATATGCAATATGCACACACCAACAGAGAAAAAAAATCTTCAGAATTCTGATACAAAGGATAAAAAGAAGAAATCAAGAAGAATCCTGGAGTTTTGGTTTACATGTGATGGGTCCAACAAGTTTGTACTGTGTGATGACAGAGAAATGTTTCTTCCTGCAGGTCTGTGAGAGCAAAACAAAGTCCATCCGACCTGTTGTATGACTGCCGTGTGTGCATAAGAACATGGGGGCAAAGGTGTGGTCCTCGTGTGTACATGTGAGGGAGGGCTCCATCTGGCTGTAAAGGCAGGCCATGGCATCTGATGGGACTACAGCAGTGTGGTGGACAGGCAGGGACAGTCAGTCATTTTGGCTATGTACACATTCGTAGTCGGTCCATGGCTCCTCTAGACGGGTGTCATTTCCTCAGGTCTAATACACAAACCTGGAAAAACAGGAAGGACGCGACGGTTAGGCACAGCATGACCTTTTCGCCCACTAGAGTTTCAGTTCCTGCCACATCAGACACACTCGGATAACATACAGATTTTATTGCTTTTTGAAGGAAACTTTTCTTTGCTTTGGAGGCCCATGTGAAGTCAAACTATGACTGAAGCTGCAGTGCAAAAGGCTGATCTTGTAATTTGCCTTCCTCCTAATTCTTTCTTTAGTTCCATGAAAGGCTTATCTTTTTTAACAAAAGCTAGGAGATTTCTAGGTCAAGCACAAATGCAATCACATAGAAAAGATGTGAAAGATTCACTTCCATGACTTGTGCAGTTTCAGCAATAGGGAAAACAGAAGACAGTTTACCAGTTAAACACCATTTTTTGTATGGAAATAAAGGGTGGAGTAAAGTGAGGACACACTTGGTCTGATTTTCACTTCCCGTTATGGGCCTTTATACAATAAATGTTTAACATGGCCACACCTTCCACCAAAACTGAAACACAGCAGTGGTTTCACAAAGCATTTCAACTATCATCACTTTCCCTCCCATTTTTGTGATGTTATTAACTTTTTTTTTTTTGGATCTTCTCAGTCCATAAGAGTAGATAATAAATGTATACAAAGATGTTTAAAGTGCATGATTTGTGATGAACTAAAAAATGAAAAGATACAGAATTAGAGTTGGGTCAGGCTGAGTCTTCTTGTTGATAACTGTATGACTAGTCCTGACAAGACTCCCAGTCTCTGTTGGTAGAGGCACAATTCAAGCATCAAGCATTTACAACCGCAGGTAGAGCTAAAAAGTAACACAAATAAAAAAAAACTGCAGGTTTTTTAATAACTTCCCTCTTTCATTGTTGCTGTACATCCCTTTAACTCTGCAGCAGCTTCTGTCTAGCTACTTGACAATGAAGGCGGTGGAGGGGGGTGTAGCAATAACCTCCCTAACCTTGGCCTCTCTTGTCTTGCTGCTGCGTTTGGCACGACAGTCAAACCCTTGATGCTTCGGTCATGTTCCATTTTAAAGATTTTTTGGATTACTCTTGAGAATTTGGCTTGCACCAGCTTGGAAACCCTTTTTAGTTTGATATGCTTTCTCATAATGGAGGGTTAACATGTAGAGCGACAAATGTTTTTTTTTACAATGGTTACTTTATATTTTTAGAATATGATTCTAATACAAATACATAAAAGTTGAAAGGGTCTGCATATTTGCTGAGGTATCTGTTGATCACAGGCTGTGAGTGACGAACAACTAAGATGGTAGACAACTCTATCTAGTGTTAACAAATGGCACTGCAATTTCAACTGCTAAGCTTTTTTTCCTCACTTCTGAGGTTTCTTTTTAATATTGAGCTCAGTTTAAGTTTACACAATCAACACATCTACCCGTTCAAATGCTGGTCGGTCAATCAGCAATTTCATGCTACAGGAGGCGCATAATGCACATTTGAGCCACATGTCCACAATTGAACAAGGCATTCTTATGTCATAAATCCGACACTTAACTGTGATCTGTAACAGAAGCTCTTTTAACCTCAGTATTGTCGGCGATTCTGAACAGATGCATTTTATGGTGTTAGCTTATCGGGGTCGACCCTTTAATACACATGGATAACCCACAAACTGCTTGGGTCAGCAGTCTTATGTGGAAGTTGCTCATGGGGGGCAGAAGTGTGTGTGAGTGAGTGAGTGCTACGTTCTGCTCCAGATGTGTGTGACGGAGCGCTCAGGCAGCACAACTCACCGATCCGTCTGACGCGCTGGCTCCTACTTTGTCCCCTGTGGCGTTCCAGCACACCTCAAAGATCCCTCCTGTCCCCCGGTAACTGTGGACTAAATCCCCCGTCTGAATATACACACACATAAGCATCGTTAGACACCATCTTTTAGCATCTGGATTTATGCTACTTTGGTGCAATTAGAATGGCTATGACATCACTGCTGAAGTTTAAATGTTTTATCACAGACCTGTGTGTTCCAGATGTGGACACACTTGTCGAAGGAGCCGCTGGCGAGGTGCCTGCCATCAGGGCTGAAGGCCACGCTGTAGACAGGCTCCTGGTGGCGGGTCAGCGTGTGGATACACACCCCCCGCTCCACATCCCACAAACGCACCGTTGAGTCAAACGATGCACTGTAAAGAGGAGACAAGAGAAGCAGTGAGCTACATGTCCAAGTTAGGCTGCAATAATATTCATTTTAAAGTATCCTGAGTAAAAAAGTGTGTCAATTGGACCTGACAGCCGTCATTAGAGGAAACAACTTAATTATAACCTGTTTGTGAATACGATGGTCTTCAAATAACAAATCAAATCTTTTTTTTTTTTTTAATTTGTTGAGAGATTGACACACACTGACTTCCAGTAAGACATGGCTGAAGGCATAACGAAATCAACGATTCTGCTCATACACTTCAGACACCTTTCAGCTTGAAATCCCAACTCTGGTATGCTTGACCCCCTGTTATTTCCTCAGAGTCAGCTCAGCCACTGCAGCATCCTTAGCAGGTGAAAGCATTTGAGCTTTCCGTGTGGTGACTCACAGTCAGTCAATAGCTAAAGACAAAACTGAGTGATATGAACATCTGCAGAGCCAATTCTGATGCCTCACTACCAGAGTAAAAGTCAAACTTATTACAGCAGGTCACAGCTGGTTATTATATGTGCAGCAGCTCTGAGATCACTGTCTAATATTTTATTAATGAAGGACTAATGAGGAAAAGGGCAGCGGCCAAGAGTAGGGGACAGAGAAGTTGTGTAAGTTATGAAAAACAAAGCAAAACAGATTCACTGAAGTTATCAAAGTGATATTCAATGATATTCAAAAAAAAAAGAAAAGAAATAGCAGATTTCTTTTTTCAATTTCTACAGTCTAAGATTATTCGATTCCATGAACAGTATTTGTTACCTTACCTGACCTCTAAATACCAAACTACCTTGTAGCAAATGAGGCCAAAATGACTAAAGGAAAGTGAAGGTGAGGGTCTTCAGGTGCTGCTTTGTAATCTCACCTGGCTAGCATGAGGTTGGCGCTAGGGTTGTTGGTCCCTGGGCCTGTTGGGCTCCACTTGATGGTGTAGATTTCTTTACTGTGGGCCTGAAGGTCATGGACACATGAGTCCTGCTTCATACTCCAGATCTATGCCACAAAGGAAGAGGCCAGCTGTTAGAATGTACATCCAAAAATTCACAGGCATTTTTCTGACACAGGCCCATTTTTGTGTTTTTCTCACGGCTGGAACACACTTAGCACACGTGCATCACAAAATGTCTAGCTTCTAATTTCACTTCCCATTTTAGCATCAACACATCCTGTGTGAGATGCATGACTCGCATGCAGCACATCACCAATAGACTTTGGGTCTCACCTATTATTTACATATCATGAGTGTGATTCCCAGCAAAAACTATACAAATGATCCTTGTGGATAATTTGGGATATAATATGGACATCATACCAGCAACATTACAGCTTTCAATACAGTTTCAACCTCAGTGTCTGTAGAAAATGTTCCACATATCACATAAAAATATTAACATCAAGTCAGCAACAGGGCACCTTTTTTGTGCCCTCTCTTTATCTTTCTCTGAGCTGAGGTTAAAATTCAGTAATTATTATTTATTGCAATTTTAAAAGGGAAACTCAATGTGGACAACTGCCGGTGGTAGCAGCACTGCAGTAGCACAGTCATACCACACATACAAGCCACAGCAGTTCACCATAGTGCATAAACATGCTGCTCATACAGCCAGTGTGTCCCAGCCTTCACGTGTCATAACGTGCACATTGTGTGGACTGACCTTCAGTGTCATGTCGTCTGAGCAGGAGGCCAGAAGGCTGCCGGTTGGATCCCACTTAATGGCATTCACCTCATTCTACAGCAAAACAAAAACACAACACATCCGAATGATGGACATGGACAACAACAGACATGATAGAATTAATGTAAACTGTATATTAAGGCTTTGCAGAATAAGTGATGCCCTAGTTTGTCACAGTTTTCTCACAATAATTACGAGGATTTTTCCACTGACAGTCTGACATTTGGAGAGCATTAACAACTTTTCTCAAAAGCTTCAATGAGTCAGAACTAGAACTCTATATTAGATATCTGTCAGTGCTTTGAGGAAAGTGTACTCAAGAGTTTCACTTCCTGCCAGAAAGCTCACATATGGGAGTAGCATCTTACCGTGTGTCCCTGGAAGGTCTTGACAGGTCTGTCCTGACCCAGCTTACACACATGGATGCACATGTCTGTGCTGCAGGAGGCGAACGTGTTGTTGCTCTGCCAGTCCACATCCAGAGCAGGCGCTGAGGAGGCAGAGACAGAGAGCTTAGAGCTGCTGCAGCAGTGAGGCATGTAGACGGTGCACAAGAAGGAAGGATGCTCTGAATACAGCTTTTCTTATTGCCTCTATGAGTCTGAAAATCAACTATTAAAAGACTACACAAACCAGGTGTCAAATGCAGAGCTGTGTAAAGACAAGTTGACTTAAGTATGGCACTCATTGATGTCAGTCACAATGTGTGAAAAGATTTGATGATAGATAAGTATGACTTTATCATTACAATGGGCTCGGTCCACTTCTGCAAAAGTTAACATCTGTATTAGAACAGACAAGTTCATGCATGAGTCAAGCTAAACAATCCAGCCAACTTCTGTCACTCACCTGAGTGGAAAGGGAATTGTTGCTTAGCTTCCCCAGTGTGGGCATCCCAAATAATTGTTGTCTGTGTGGAGGAAGAGATTTCTTGTATTTAAGTAAACTAGAATCATCCGTGTTTCAAAATCTTTGAAAACATCACATATAGTATTAAAAAAGTGAATAACCCTCTTCAATAAGCAAGGAATTAGCACTAGCTTGTTATATTGAGACACTGTACATTATTGCTCAGTACAGTTGGTGGCCATATTGATCATTAATTAACGTAATTTTTGCTAGCACACCCACACAGACCAGTCTGTGGTATACATGCTGGACATCTATTTTTCTTTACTTAAACTGTCATTAATTGGTGTTAAGAAACAAGTATTAATCTAATCTTTCATTTCAAGAAGCTACAGTCCATAGAGTGGAAGAAAATTGCAGAATTTCGTGACACTTCTCTTAATTGTCTATAATTTTCTGTGGGTTTTCACTTTCAGCAACCCTTTTTAAATTACATGTTATCATGTTATCCATCATTAATATAAAAATACACATAAGTGCATTCTGAAAAAACTGTTGCTTCCTGGAAAACAGTTTTACCTTTTTTAGCACAACTGCAAAAGTATCACGCATTTTCGAACAATAAACTACAACCTCAGCTATCACAATGAACCGTACCTTGTCTACACCGGCACTGAGAATGAAGTTTCCTTTCTTATTCCACTTGAGTGCAAAGATAGGACCTTTATGCTGACCCAAAGTACTGGCCAGGTTACCTGAAAAAAAACAACAACAACGACGACAACACATGAAGTGAGCAGAAGCGTCTCATCATCCATGCATCCTTTCAAAGCTGCCGTGAGGCAGAAGTAAGAATCCTACCGTCTTTTGTCCATATTCTGGCAAAGCCATCGTATGAGCCTGTTGCTAGCAACGTTCCCTCACTCTGAAAGAAAAAGAGAGATGATTCTTAATAGTATATATCATCTGCAGTCAATCTTTCCCAGCTTTTTTTGCTGACTCGGGAAGAATGTGCCTGATTTTACAAGTTTATTCTACTGTGTTTATGACTGAGGCTCACCTTAAGAAGTGAGTAGTTAATGTCAGATAAAATATTAGTGCTGATTTAGCCTTGTGTGCCGTTTTTTATTACTCAGAGGAAAATAGTTTGCAGCTGAGCAGCATAAAAGGCTTTTTCCCCTGTGGGAGTGACTCGCCCCCATATATCTGGTTGGAAGGAATGCCTTGAGCAGAAGTAGTAGTCACACCGTGCACACACGTACATGCACACACAAACACACAATTACGTACTTTATTCTTTGTGAGGACTCTCATTGACATAATGCATTCACTATCCACTCACCATAACCTCCAAAACTTAATGCCTATTCCTTAACCTTATGCCAAAACTTACCTCAACTTAATCCTAATCTAACCTTTAAAACCAATCTGAACATGAGATCAGCCCTCTGAAGTTAAGTAGGATCTGCCACAAGTCCTCACCTTCCAAATATGTCCTCATCCTGCTGCTTAAACTCTTAAGTTGGTCTTCACTATGAAGCAAGTGTAAATACACACCACACTCACACACACTACTATCTTACTTAGTGGAACACACACGGTTGTGCTGTTCAACTACACATGACACACAGACCCAAACGCACACACTCACATTCCAGTCTAGTGAGGTGACGTCTTTATTGCTGGGTACGTCCTGGCCTCCTTCCCGTATGCAGTGCCTCAGAACCAGCTGGGTGGATCCGCCTGTGCTGTTCTCACTCAGGTTCCAGATCCGCGCTGTTGAGTCCCCAGACCTACTCGAGCCAAAACATGAACACACACACACAATCTAACATTAGTAATCTAAAACAGCTTTGGGTCTTAAAATCAGCGCTGAAAATGGCAGAAAACTGACCGTTTTTGCTCTTGAGTAGGGTTGGGGTTCGAAAGCACTTTATCGAACCTGAACCCAGTTTCAAATCCAAAATCTTTTTAAATATCTATAAAACTTTTCACATCATCTGTTGAGGAAAATGGAGAAAGAAATTTTACAAGCACAAAACTCATTAACTTTAATGTGGCTTGTGTGGATATTTGCCCCTTATGCAGCCCCTCCAAAATCACAGGACTGTGAGAGGTGTGCCCATATTTAGAAGCAGTACTGTTGAATAAACAGAACTGAACCGAGCTGAATACTCACCACTGCTGGGTTTACAAATGAGCTTTTAATTATTGATTTACGCAAGAGAGTATTTATTGACAGTATTGAAGGAGGAGGAATCATTTTGATCCTTGATTTTGCTTTACAACGTTAAAATTTAATTCCTACTGACAAAGAGTTTTGATCCTTGTGCTGTGAAGGAAATTAAAGCTATGGATTAACACCAAATTACAGTTTATAGGAAGGACAATTTTAAAGTTGAACAAAGCCTGTCGCTGGAATAGGTGCTGAGGGGACAATAAACTCATTGCGATTTCACACTAATATAAAATCACTAGATATTAATTGGAGACTAAAAGAATAATATAGAATCCAGGAAAATGTAATTATGGTGATATGGCCAAGTTAGCCAAGAGGTGCATAGTATGAGCAGAGCCAAGCCCACCTCTTGGAGCCCCATGTTTGAAGCCAAAACACAAGCGGTACAAACTGCTAAGGTTGCTGAAACTGCATCAAACTTCTTGGTTTGTCATGTGGCCCCTTGGTCCACCTTTATCCTGCCAAACTGGAGTACACTCAACAATTGACATAATCCTTGTCCTGCCCCTTCTCAGTAAAATCATCTCCCAGCAGAGGTTTGGTTGACTAATAACTGTTGGTTGACCTGTTTGAACAAAAGCTTAGTCATACATTTTTACCAGAAAATGAGTAACATTTCCCGCAATACAGTAAAATATGCTTTCTTCTTTAATAAACACTGCCTTTCAAGAGACTCTTCTGCATGACTGCATTCATAATCAAAAACAAGGATTTTATTCACCAAAGATTTGTTAAGAGGTGATTAATGAGGCAGCAGCTCAGCCTTGCTCTCCACACACACCTGTTTCCTAATAACAAGACAAAGTCATTATAACCACCCCATATGTTAACTGACTGAGCTAACTGACCAATCAAAGATAAAGACTTTGCTTTACATGAATTCATGGATTTTTACTTAATAAGTAAATGTATTTGCTGGTAACAAACAAGGCCAGAAAGACACATTCAAACAGTCCCTGCTGTGTATTCTTAAATCATTGTGATTGAAGGTTGTCTTTTCAAGGCACTGATATTAACTGTGAGATGTGCTGATAAGATGATGGGCTCTATTAGAGAAATGAATGCCAGACTTGACTGTTCTACTAAGAATTATACTCTCATGCTATCCTAGACACATCATGAGCAGAGAAGAGCCCAGGGGAGAGAGGGATGATGAAGAGATACTGACCCGGAGGCGAGGAGGTCGTTAACTGGGTTCCAGGCACAGATAAAAACTTCGGATTCGTGGCCCCTGAGGACCATGGCTTTACTCTGAGGGATCTCGACATCCCTGTCCACCTGCATCATCTCTGGGTGGTGATCTGCAGAAAAGAGTGCGAAACAAAACCTCTGACTACAAGTTTACATAACAGTATTCACTGAGTGCAATCTAAATGTACTGCAGGTAAGAGGATGAATCTGCAAGTTCAATTTTCTAAGGTAATGGAATATAAACAAGATGTAATGAATTGCCCCTTTTGGCAAAACAGCCTATTACCTTTGAAATGAATTACCAGTGTTCCCCCTGCACAACGTTTTTATTTTAAGGTGGACCAGAAAAACATAACAACCAGTCAAGCAAAGTACATCCATTTCAGCAATAGCAGTGGTCTGACGTCATCTTATTTCCTTCGAACCAGACCAGTTCCACAGCAGCGCACATGTACGTCATTGTCTGATCTCGCTAATTCAAGTCGAATAGCGAGGCAACTGTTTCTCGACAAGATATGAGTTAACTGTGCTGAACACCAGCCTGAACAGCTGACAGCTGTGGATTTAAAGAGCAGGCTGTGCTGTTGTTGACAGACCAAGAGTGTTTGTACCAAACCACAGCTTGTTCAAAAGTAGGCTGTGTGCAAAATACAAGCTATTAAGTCTATGCAAGTGAGTAAACTCATGCTGGACTCATGGGCCCATGGGAACTTTAGTCTACCCTTCAGTAGCACTCTATAATTTGATTCTGAGGCCTGCTGTGTTATTGTGATCAAAACATGTTGGGAAACCACGGAGGTTTTGGGGTAAAACAACCAAACCACAATTTTTCATTTGACAATAAAACAAGCAAACAACTGAATGCAAAGGAAAGGTAAAAAAGATTTGGTTACACAGGTGTGACAAAACCACAAGGAAACATATCTAGATATAAGGAGCCATTAAATAAGCTTTGTGTAACTGCAAGCAAGCAACAGACATTAAAAGGAAATCCTGAAGGTGTACTGCAGCTGTCATGATTAGGGCGTGCACACACACACACACACACACTATGGGACTGCAATCAAACTAGGTATGGGACATCTCCTATTCAAAACTTACAAAACACTTGAGTGTCTTATCAGCGTATATTGTGATTGATAACACATATTTATCGCATGATATAACTTAAAAATGGCAAGTATTATAATCTGACATAATGGTTAATTAAAATTTTTGTTACTATTTAGAAAAAAAAAACACATTTCAAAAGAATGTGAGCTGTTATTCTAAAACCTGTGCACATCACATTAGTCTCATCATTGCTGTAAAGCATATAAAAGTATTAAACAAAATATGTATTTAGTTAACTGCTACATTGAGCTGCTCCTGTTCAACAACCTAGTGCTACAAGGGAAGTACATGTCTTTACTAATACAATATGTAACTCCCTGTCACAGTGTCTCAACCTAGTAATGGCTCTATTTATGAACTCATTTGGAATCTGCGTCTTGATCCTTGAGGGTTCCAGTGCTGATTAATGTGGAGTGATTAAGCTCAAGTTTAGATGATTAAGTTAACCATGTAAAATCAGCAGCTTTTAGTTCATTTCCAAAGATCTTAGTAAATAAATATATATTCCAGCTGTGAGTACACATGTAGTTTTATTTCAAGAATGTGAAATTAGATGGATGATATTGCTGTAGTCGGGATGTATATTTTACTTTAGTGTTTTAATGCTAACTCCACGGTGTGTTTGTATAGAGCATCCCTCTCTCTCTACCTGACCAGTTCCGACACATGGTCAGTGAGCACTATCTATAATCAAGATAAATATACTTTGATATATATTTAGGACATACTGCCCGGCCCAGCTTTGCATGTATGTTTTTTAATACTTCAAAAGGTAAAAATTTGGCCTCCTTCTGCTTTGATATTAATTCACATTAGACCTTTCATTTTAGCGTCTGCAACAATGAGTAAAATTCACTCACCCCTGACACACACATTCAGGTAAAAGGAGACAAATATACACTGCTGGTGAATCCTGAACAGCTGTGTCAGCTTAGAAGAAGCATGAGAAGTATTAATCTGGTCATGTCAAGGCCTACAAACCAGGAATTACATCCTGCATAAAGACTTAAGAGAATTCAGGCGACCACTTTTTTTTTCCTTGCCCAAGCACAGGAAAACACATCTGTTTGATAAGAAGCTGATTCAGAGATTGTGTACACCCATGAGCTAGTGAGCTAGCTTACTGGCTAAGGCATGGGGTCCATTCTCCTCCCCGTTTGCAGCGCCCTCTCCATTCTTGGTGCTTCCCTGGGGTCCTGTGCCACTGCCGCTGCCTGCCGCCTGCTGTTGCTGCTGGGCCAGCTTGTCCCTGTAGGCCTGTTGCCTTGTCTGGACTACGTCTGGCATCACAGCATCGATCAGAGACAATGACTCAATGGGTCTCCCGTCAAATAAGGTCCCATCCTGCAAATTCACACATTCAGATTATTCTTTCAATTTTCCAGAATCTTAAACCAGCAGAGAAACTTAAGTCAAAACATACCAAACCCACAACAAACCCCCTTTTTTCTGTGTATTCAACAGTTATATAAATCAGTACTTGGCACTTCAAGGTGGAGTCTGACCTCATTGATGCTGACTTCAGCCTCCACATACTGCAGGCCCTTCTGGATGATGGAGATGAGGGCAGCAGGGGGCACCAGGGCTCCATTAATGTTGGACTGGCTGATGTGGCTCTCTATGCCAAAGGTGAATGCTGAGTGGGAGAAGCCTGAAGGAAGCATGGATAATTTGAAAACGGGTTAGAGTCAAAGGCCAACAGGGGAGCAGTGCATAATATTACATTAACAATCAAAGTAGTAAAAGAGTAAAACTGAGAGAGAAATTTAACATTAAAAAAAATCTATGTAACACTTACCTGACTCTTGCAGGTATCTGTAAACCAGGAAATTGACCTCATCACTGCTTATGCTCATTTTTAGTCCTGGTGATTAAACCATCGGGTCAGCACAGGATAAGTGCCTGTAAAATCAAACCACAGAGCAGGTGGTCTTACTTAAATAGTTAAAGATAATACACCTTATAGAAACTGAGCTAAAAGCAGGTCTAAAAAAATATCCTCATCACTGAAATGCATGAACATCCCAAGGGAACATAAATGGACTGTAAAGAGTAAGATGACGTGAGAGGACACTAAGTCAGGTGTAAAAGAGAGCTGTCACACACCCACACAGAAAGGAGTATGGTGTTACACTACAAGCTAACTACATAGCTCACTAGCAAACTGGCACACACAATGCAAACTGAGAAGAGGTTAGGAAAAAAAACCCATCACCTTGCTTGCCCTAGTTCTTGCAGGTTCAAAACAAAAAAGTAGGCAAATGAAAAGCTGTGATCTGCCATCTCATAAATAATGTTTTGTTCTTCTCTACTTATGTAGGCTGCAGAAGCTTCCTGGCTCTAGGCAAGGCACCAGTTTCCATTCATTAACCTACAACTGGAAATAATTACTAGCAGTCTTCAAGAGGAAGGCTGGGTATTTTTGTCTGAGACATTGAGAATGAATGGGCTTTAAATCTCACCAGTAACAGATTCTACAGCGCTTGTGTCCGGACTCTGTATTTATTCATGCAGAACCTGCACTGCTTAAATGGGACTGTGGAAATAAACAAGGGGTCTGGATAGGGGACAGAACCTCTACTGTTTCCATCATGCCAACTTGCTGAAAAAGTCAACATGTCTCCTGCCGCATCCCAGAGGCTGAGATCCAAGACCAACTGAACCAAGAGGCCTGGAATCTGCTAGAGGCCCTTCGGCTATCCCTGACAAGGTGGTCATAAAGTCCCGACTGCTAGTGTTTCTCATGCTGAAACACTAGCACCTGAACTCAGCAAAAGCCATAATAAAATCTAAATGTCTCACAAAAACCATTTGGCTTAGGAGGACGGCACCAATATATGATGATGATTGTCCTACATAAACCACAACATGACAGCAAACAAAATGTGAGCACCCGACTGCACTGTGTTTTTCCATTATGCTTTGTTTAAGGTTCAGCGAGGTTATGATGCACTGTAAGCATGTTGATGTAGCAGTCTTGCATATCTGACAAGAGCATGTTTTGAAAGGGTGCTGGCAAATGTCATCACCATGCAAGTGACGCAGGAGCAGCAAACAGGGTCAGAGCTCACTTACAAGAATAGGTCAGCCAATTCATCTGGCTGACAGGACATCCAACATCTGACTGTTTTATGAACATCTGCACTGATCAATAACTCAACAAGAGCACTAACAACTATATTAACATTTAACTTTTTAAAAACATAGACAGCTGCTATCTAGACACAGGATTTGCACGTCCAAATGACATATCCTCACCAGACTTACTCATGTTACATCACAATATTTTTGGTCTATATGTGATACGAAAACATTGGACAACCTCATTAGCAGCAAGCAAAGCACTCGAGCCTAACTAACAAGGACATTTTTATTATAGTAGCTTAGTTAACATATTAGGTCAAATTAATTGATTTAAATAATAATTTCCAAAGATTTCAGGAGTATGAAGTAGCTGACTATCAAGACTGGTTCAAGCAGCTAGAACGAGGAGTTCTAAACACATTACATTACTTGACATTAATCTCACATTACCAGAAGTCCAGACTACATTTGAACGACACCCAAGTGGCTGTCACACTGCATTTCTTTCAAAGATAAGTGACTGAGAAAGGGTGCTTGCACAATAATGTTTAAGAAGCAAAACTAAAGCATGTTGGTTTGAAAGTAAATTAACTTCAATTTCACTTTTCCAGCAGCTAGATTTACATGTCAGTGATGAGCATTAGTGTCAAGCTTTGGAATCTTTATGACTACGATAACATTTATATGCAGTTAATAGCAATATATGACAGGAATTTTGAGATTAAAAGTTATTTGTGATATGAAGTAGTTTGCCAAATGTTCTGAAACAACAAACAACAATAAAAACACAAATTCACAAGCCAACTTATATATGAATAAAAATCCAGTGCCACACATACCTAGAGTGCTGTAACTCCAGATTATTGTAAAAACAAGATGTGCTGAATATTTGCTACTTTTACAAGCAAACAGTTTCCGCAGTAAACTAAACTCTTGATAACTGCAACAGTTGTGTAAACAACTAGATTTTTTAAGGGTCTTAGAGGAAAATCTGAGTTGATGTGCTGTAATTGGTTAAACAGGCTGTGCATGTTCTGAACTTTATTTACAGCATTTCTCATACTATTTTTTTTGTCTGAGTTATTCATATACATTGCTATCCAGCTAGTTGAACACAAAGCTATCAAAGCAGTCACCCTCTTTGCAGTCCTACTCATCTCCCTTCCCCAAAGCAATTAAATCTCAAGGGCAGCTGTATAGCGTGCAGCCATACAAGAAGGCAAAAGAAAATCTATTCATGCAGAAGAAATAAATAAAAATGTGACAGTGAGATATAATTTAATAGTGAGATAAACTACCCATGTGATGAGGATGTCTTCAGATGTGCATCATAGCTGCGTTGTCCTCAGCAAGAACTTTCAGCCCCTGTGGAAAAGAGAGCAATTGAATGTAACTATAACTGTTGACATCATCTTCGAATCAAGTTAGCCATAAAGATTGCACTGTTAAAAAAGCCTGAAACCAGTCAAAGTCAGTTTAGAAAATGATTCATACTGGGTGAAGCTGCACCTTGCAGTTGCAGTATTACTATTAATAATTCGGCTAATAAGAAATAAAATTCATTCATTGCATTCACTATTATCTTTGGCATGTAATACCTACAAACCTCCTTCCAATCACATACTGCACTATAGTGGTAAGGTCTGTCTGTGTGAATCCCCTGTTATACTTTTTGCACATTACTTGTGCTTGAATCTAGATTTAGTGGCACGATTACCTTTCTGGTCCTGCCATATATTAGCACATAGTGATTCTCTATAAACTCTGTGGCAAATACCCTGATCAGAATGGTCAGTTAGTAGCAGCATGTCAGTGAGTGGGTGAAAAGTCAGCCAGAGGAAAGTGTTATGTACAAAGGGGCGTGTCTACAAACAATAAGGGAAACTAGGTCAGCGATGTAAAAAAAAATCAAAACAGCCAGCGGATATTTGTATTATGCACAATGACAATACCCTTGAGGCGCAAAAATTAAAGGAGTCACTAACTTATGAATAAGGTAAATAAGTCGTCATAATAATTTAATTCATTTAAGAAAGATTTTTGGATGCTTGCTGCCGACAATGTCAACAAACATGTTACTTCTCATAGTGGATGACCACCTGAAGCAGAAGCCTAATGTATTTTAATTCATTATATAAATTAAAACAAGTTAAGTCTTATTTCGTAGCCATTTCGGGAGGTGGGGTGGGTTGTCAATGCAACTGAGGGACTGAGGGTCCCAGTTCAGTCAGCCCCTCCTCAGGTCACACTGATTTGGTCAAGTTAAATTCATGCGAGTTATGTCACCAGGCTAATCTACCGGCGGCTAAGTTAGCATGATAGCACAGCAAGCTACTTGCGGATATAAGATGCCCATCCCCCCCGACACAGGGTGGCGACTGAATGGATTGAATAATCTACAGTGTGTAAGTTAACTGACACGCTCAATGGGGCAGACAGTCAGCGGCCCCAGCTAGTACCAATTTAAAGCCTAATATATATACGATGAATTTGTATAGCGTGCCTATATCACATGCCCCGTCTTCTGTCAATGCACGGTAGCAATGGATCTATGGGATGTAATAATTATTTAACTCATAACTGGTGTAACTAATGAAGCTGCAAGCTGACCACCTGTCCACATGTCATGCGTGGAATGGACTTCATTGGTGTGAGCATTGTAGGTCATTGTCACATAAACATTAATTATTGGATCCTCTTTTTGCTTACCTTGCTTAGCAACGTACTTTTCTCACCAGTTTAACATAACCAATTTCAACGCGGTGCCCAATCATTCAGCTAGGTGACGTTAGCTCAGTGGCTAACATGCGAGTTCACATAAACGTTACTTTTGCCTTGGCGGCGGCCGTACCCATCACCACACATGCCAGTCAGGCAAGGCGGTCTGAGATTTTGTTCATTTGCTGCAAGTCGCCAGCGGCTGGCTACTAAACTAGTACAAGTATTTCACGCTCTAGTGTTCCTTTAATGATCGAATATAACATTTAAGTAAATGATGCTGAGTTAGCTTCTTTGAATAGCATTTCTGTCGAGTAACTTGAGATCGTCAGCTTGCTACTTCTCTAAACCTGCTAACAAGCTAGCTAGGTGGCTAATGCTAGCATGCTATGCTAATGACAGTGTTGCTATAATCTCGTACCTACTTGGATAAAACCTTTCAATTGACGATCTCTTCCACAGCTCTTGTGTTCAAACCAGACCCATGTTATTTCTTTAATCGACTGCGAGAAAGATCATTTTCGCACATGTATTAGCTATCATTAAGTTATAATATTTAAACTGAAGCCAGGCGCTAAGAAGCCAGCAACGGCTTCAGACATTCGACACAGTGGAGTGACCTGCCATGCAAAAATTCGCTGCCTGTAACTACTGTTGTTTCAAACCGCCACTCTGTAAAGCTCAATAAATAACGATTAACTTGTGACGACGTGGTTGTCCAATATATTTACCGTCTCCTCGATCGAAGACGGAAAGGGGCTCTTTGATCTATGTAAGAATACTTGCTAGTAGATCTATATTTATCAACAGCGGTAATAAAAATGTCTACCGAGCGGAACTAGGATATGGGATTTACGCTGCATTGATAACTAACCTATTTTCCAAGAGCACCAAACAACAACTTGCTCCCTTAAGCTGATAGCCGTCCTCAAACGTTGATGAAATATTAACTGCTAGTCCGTTTGACAGGTCTACGGTAAAATGGAGCCACATTTCCTCGTTGAAACCGACCAATGAGGTAGAGTAGAAAAAAAATGCCGGGGCCCCTGGAAGTTTGTCCCGCAGCCAAGCACCAGTCATAACAACAGTGTCCTCGCCCATCCCCCACTACACCTCTTTTTCGCTTGTCTGGTCACCACTAGCCATGGATTAATGACACCCCACCCCCCTATCCTTTGCTCAGTCATTCAGACTGGGAAAGTCAACAACAAGCTTACATCATCATTGCAATCTGTGTTTTACACAGATTTTTTTTCTAGCTGTAATACATTATCCATAATCATATTTATTTCCTCAGTGTTATTGAAGAGGGTGATAGCATGAAAGTATTCACTCTGTACTCATATATGTTTTTTATGAAGTATCACGGATTAATATCGGTATAAACTGAGCACTGACCTTCAAATTCAGTATACTGTATCATAACTTATTTGTTTTACAATGAGCAGTGACTGTCCCCTCTTTAGTGGCTACACTGTCTTTTATTTCAAGGTGAGATGATGACATATCATGAAATATTAAAATGGGGACCATTGAATTAGTTGTACAGCAGCAGCAAGTGTGTGGCACATGCAGTCCATCCTTTGCTGGAGTGTGTTTTCTTGTTACCACAAATGTAATCATCTCTGCTGGGACACAGATGCACTTACATCATCCCTTCATTATTTCCCTCACTCTGTACAGCCTCACAAATGCATGAAAACCATAGAACAACCTCAACATCTGAATGTAATGTGTGTCATGTCATGACATACATAATGTATCTGAACCTACAAAAAAAAAATTTCATATCATCTTTAGCCAAGTTAACATTAATAATAAGGCAAAGGTACATTTATTGCATGCGGTAGGATGGTCTTAGAGATATTTATATGTATAATGTTCCAGTCTCCCTAAATGTGGGTTTAAGTGATGAATTTGGTTCTAGCAGATCTGTATGCTCTTGCAGTCTCATATCTCTTCCATTCTAAAACCTTGTGTCACTCATTCAGTTGTATGAAGCAATAATGTACTCGTAATTCTTTACATAGATCAAAGCTGGGAGGATGAAGTTGGTCTTAAAGTCAAACATCCAGTAACAGGTGGAGGATTTTGATTCGATAAAAATGCACACAAAATTATACAAAACAGGTTTCAGTTTCAGTGCTGTTTGTCTCTATTAGGTCAACAAAGGGTGATTTCCCACATTCTGCCTCTTACTCGATTCTCCTCAAGCCTGGAGAGACAGAAATATGTGTTCCATCACTCCCACTGAGTGAGGGTGTTTTGGCTGCCAGCAAAGAAATGTTAAGCAAATTCCTCCTCTCAATGCCAAGCTTTACGCAATATATGATTCACTCTATGGGCACAAATATTCTGAACTGACTCACCTCTTTTTTTCTCACTGTAATCATACTCTCCCTTTTTTGCATACAATAAATGCACATATGTATCCTGTGCAGACAGGAAAAATACATTTCAGCGTGTATTTTTGAGAAGCTCTGAATTAAAAGCCCCTGTTTGTGCCGTCAGAGTACAGAAGTTCTTTGATAAAATTAGATTAACACAGTTTGCTTGAATAAATTAGAGACTAGAAGGAATACAGCGGTGTGGTATCTGTGTGGGGGTGGGGAGCCATCTTCAGGACAATAACACAAGGTTGCTAGGGATGTAGGAAAAGTGGCAACTCTGATAAAGATGTGGTGGACTTGTTGGCATCATGTAATTGCGTGGATACTGCCGCACAAGTAGCAGGCGGCTTTAACAAAAACCTTAGCAACAGCATTACTGCCTTTCACTATTCTGCATGTTTGTTGTTGAGATAAAGTGAGTGGGAGATTAGATACATCTAAGATAAGGTTACACATTTTAAGATTCTCCTCCTTTTTTCTCTATAAAAAGGAAAGATGTTAAGCTATAAACAATTACTGGATGTCAGAAAATCTCTTTTTTATAGGCATGCATCCTCAAAAAAATAGTACTTACTTGTGATCCTCTGTGCAATTGCACATAAGCATGAATTTTATTTGCTGGATTTCTTTTATTTTATTGCATTTTATTTATTTATCTGTTCATTGCAGTCATAGGCTCAAGGTTTGCAATTTCTTAAGATAAAAGCACTTATGAAAGATATGAGGTATGTTGAAAAAAGACGTAGTTGAGTCCCAACCTTCAGACAGGGGTCGACTGTGTTTTTCTTTCAGTCAGGGGATGCACAGCAGCACAGGTAACAGTCAATCACCATGCCAGTATTTAAGCACTCCTTATGCTGAATGTTTAATAACAGCCTTTTAAATATAGGACCAGACCATTTTGATCTAATAGCTGTTTTACAGTTGAGCTCAATCACCTCACATGCATCATTAACCTGATATATTACGTCTGCGAGAGAGTGAGCATCAGAAAAAGAGGCAAAGGGAGCAAGAGAAGAGACTGCAGCTCAGCTTCACTGCCTGCTCAGCAAGAGCTATTTTTAGATCCTGAGAAACAAAGAAGCAGAATCGTCTTTCATCCCTTCTGTAACTACAGTATGTTGTTTCACCTCCAAATGTGGCACTTCAAGACAGTGCGCATTTGTTTGTAGCTATGTTTAGGCCTAACCTCAAATAAGTATGGATGCCTTCCCATCTGGCCTTGAGTCTTTTTATTCTCATCCTGCCTTATTTGTGCACGTTTCCCTGCTGTCTTACTGTAAGGAGAGGGGACTGTTATTTTTTCAAGGCTGAATCGAAGGTCAGGGTATAATTAGAGGGTAAAACATCCGAGCTATGAGGCAGAAAGGAGCTCTGGAGTTCTTCAGAGAGGTTGTCTCGTACTGTACTCTCTGGCCCTAACTGGATGGTGCTTATTGCAGAAGGCAGTGAATGTGAAGTTGTGAGCTGTGTTGTCAGATAATGATCACGCACATTGTGGTGGTGGTGGTGGTGGGTGGGGTGGTGGTAGGGTATAGAGTGCAGGGAAGATGGCTCATTAACTGTGGTCTGCAAAGGAAAATCCTCCATCTGGTTGGATCAGCAGTGTCATGGAAGTCACTGCAGAGACGTCATAGCATTAGAAAGCAACTCAATATACACGTTCACTGCCACATGCTACATTTCAGAAATATCCTATGATTTAATCTCAATTCATTAAGGTCAAGCATGCAAAAGAAAATCTCCTGTGAACAAAAATCTAACATAAAAAATAATTGGGTAGACATATCATGTGCACGCAGCAGTATTTTGAGCTTTTTGTCCATCTCATTAGTCTTTATACAGTTCGATTAATCTGGATCAGATCTAGATGGATTTGAGGGATTTACCTGCAAATCAAACGTATTTGTAATACAAGTTGTACCAAAGCTTGTGGCAACAAACAAAAGCTGATGATAGTGTGACTATTTAATGACACACAGAGAAAAATGGAATATCTAGTATTTATCTTCTACTAGTCTTTAATACCCGTCTATTAATAAAAAAAGAAAAAGATAGTGTATTAAAAAGCAAAGTAAAAGAAATAACTTTATTACCAACACAGTAACTACTACATTACTAACATGACATCAAATTAATGTTATACATTTACACTTATTTCTTTTGAACCAAAATTAATGTCTCCATTAAAAAAAGAATCATAAGCATTCTTTTTGATCTCTTGTGGGTTATGCTTCAAAGAGCCTCCCCAGCCCTAATTTGCATTTCTCCAGTTTCTGAGGTTGCAGAGACACCTTGTGGTGAGATATGGCAAAGTTTTCTTGTCACAGTGTTGAAAGCAGTGGCCTTCAAGTTGCCTTAACAGTACATACTGTACATCGGTGACATGAAAAGGCAAAGAGTGTTTCAAATAGCTGCCTCTAAATTCCTCAGTGGATGTACAGCAGTGCCTACCAACAAACACAGGGAAAAGCCCACAGTGAAGACAGTCAGAGTCAGTTATTTGGAGGTACAGTAGAGATTCATTGTGCCGGACCGGCTCATTCTAAGCATGGCAGCACTGTACAGAGAACTCATATTACTAAAACAGGTATGGCAGGCATTCTGTCCACTTGGGGTAGGAGTTTAAATAAGAGGTAGCCAGCTGCCGTTCCTTGTAGCCCAGACCCCGCCGGAGAGCCACTGCTGACAGTCAAAGCCTAAAGTCTGGATTATCATAACAACACATCCACATGAGGTAGGACTTCACAGATTCTACGTATTAGCACTACTATTTCAACTTAGAACACACAGTCACACACAGAGGCTGGGGCTTATTGAAATTTGAATGTGTAAAGGCAAGAGCTTATTACAGAGACCACAGGGTAAGACTGTGAAAACAGAGAGCAAAGACCATGTGTTCAAAGAGGGTCCAGAGGGCTCATATTGAACTGTAGTATGGGATTTTTAATTTGCACTGCAGTGAAAGAAAGCTTTGAGATAGCCTCTTTTTTATCAGGCGCCTTGATGATCCTCAACTGGACAATAATGATTGGAGTCATAAGGGCAGAGCATGCTGCTTTTTACCTCCTATGTTTGAAGACCAACGAGACAGTAAACAACTGCAAAATACACTATTAAATTCTCAGTGAGCAACTTGGTTTGTGAAAAAACACCGGCTGCATATATAATATGTTTAAGACCTGCAGTTCATCATGGCTTTCATTGTTTGCACTGTCCAGTTTCCAGCGTGTGCACCTCAGGTAAATATTTACTGCTAAGTTACAACTCTGTGGCGTGCTGTGCAGTGGAGCATGTGACTCCTGAAAGGCAATGAGCACTCTAAGGCCTGACAGGGAAGCAATAATCATTGGAAGGACAAGCAAAAATACGCATGAGACATTCTCCATCAAAGAACATGTTGATAGCAGGCCAGGCTTTTAATTTCACAGTGCAGTGCAGCATGTAAGGTAAGTAAACAGCTACTAAAGCAAAATTTGCAGGATCAAAGCTGATTCCTCAGAGCTAGCCTCTTTATGTTACACACCTTTATTTCACTTTTATGATTAACAGGCATATGTTGAATCAAGTCCAAAGGAAGTAACAAATAGCCATATAAGATCATCCTGTAAGGCAGAAAAAAAGACAAAAGACACATGGGTGTTGCAATGTGTCTTTGTGGCTGTTATGCACTTTTTTTTTTCTTTTTGCATCTCTACATATTGGTTTTGTGCCTCTCACTGATCATTTTGCTTCTCTCTGTGGTCATTTCATTCTCTTTGTATCTGTCTTGCTTCTCCCTCAGTGACATTCTGCAGGTAAAGCAGAACTCTTTGTTGCTGCTGCTGGTAGTAAAAAAACTGCAGCTGAACTAATAGCTAACCCCCTGGGCATCAGGGCCTGACCCTGGCAGGCGCATTAAGTAATTCATCTAAGTACAACACCTTGCTCTTGCTCGTTACTTGCTCTTCAACATGCCAGTTTGTTTAATCACTCAGTCATGTTTAATGTCACACAAAATGAGAAGGAGGCAGCTGGAAGAAATCTGAACCGAGGACACACCCATTAGATTATACAGTGAAGTCGACTGGTCCTATCTGCCTCCAGTTCAGGATATGTAGTTCATTAAACTGATAATAGGAGAACTTGAACAATACATTCCTGCTGCAGTAAGCAGTTTCACAGTAGAGCCGGACGTTGTAGCAGCTCCTCAGACGCACACACACACACTGTTTCTGTCCGGCGCTTCATGTGGTGACACTGCAGACTCAGTAGTTTTTAAATAAGCAGTGAAATGAAGGACAAATGGACAAATATGTTCAAAATGCATTTTTCCAAGTTGATGACTGTAATTCAGAGGAACCTTTAATCTAATGACTATGAAATTATTTCTGTGTGTTAGCCTTTACAGGTTTTTTAGGGGTGTCATTCACTTCACTAGAGTGAACATTTAATCACCTGAAATAGTTATTATTTCTGTTGGTCAATTTTAAAAATGAAGAAAAAATTCATCGTTGATGAATATTTAAGAAAAATGGGTATCCAAAAAATATCTATTTTACAACCATATTTGGCTGAAATGTTCTAAATATGTTTCCTTTTTTTAAAGCTTACTTGATCTGCATTGCAAGGTCAGTCTGAACAACATGAGACAGCCTGTCCAATATATCATTAAAGACAGAATCACTAACCATTCATAAGTTATTAGGTTAGACATCACTTGTCAAATGCAGACTGCTTGGGGCTTGAGGTACTGCTACCAACAAAACACTGCTCTCAAAACTCTTAAGAGCTTTAGCTTGAAAGTAAAGTTGGTACAAGGAGTAAGGCAGTCTTTCTGAAAGAGTGTGTGTGTGTGTCCATGTTTAGCTGAAATCAATACAGTTATGTGTGGAACTTGAGGCACTCAGGAGGCAATGGTCAGCGCGCTTTTATGGAGGAGAAAAAGTTGTAGGACAGAGCATAAAATTTATGTAAGTGTGACTCTTTGTTGCGGCCATGCATGCAAAATGGTGTGGAATGTTTGAGGAGAGCAAAAACCTACATATAATTTTTTTGTTTCCTTCAGATTTCTTTTGTCACACTGGGGTTGTCTCTCAGCAATGTTTTCCCTGAGCAGCTGGGATTGTAATACAATGAGGAAATTACTCATCTAAGAGGAACTCGTGGGCTGCTTTTCTAACTATTCTGCTCTAGTGCCTCAGCAATGTTGCTGTCCCCACAAGAAGAAAGCAGCCTGCCAATAGTACTACATGAAAGATGATTGGACAAAGTTACAGATTGCCCAACAATGTAAAATCTAGTCCATTCTGTGTCTGCCATTCCACATCTGAATTAGAGTAAATACATGATGTGATTGTTGATCCTTGCTTGATTGATTGATTGGTATTTCCCATTTAATTTTGACTCATGATGGAGCACTCTTTTGAGCTCGACCAGGCAGTGACATCATTGTTTCATATGAGCAAGAGACCACACAGAACTAATAACCTGGCCTTGACTTTAAAAAATGTCTGGCAATCTCAGGAGTAGGTTTGCATCGACCCTCACCTTAGTGCCAACCATTTGGCAAACCAGAACAAATAACTCACAGCATCTCATTTGTCCATATATTTACATCTGATTTTGAATAAAGCCTGATGATATTTATATGACAAAAGCTGCATACTCACAATCAATTGCCGTATTTTCTGCAAACCGTAGGACCAGCAGAGAGCCAGAGGAGGCTCATGCAAGGTGTTGCTGTTGTGCCAAGAGTGGATCCAATGACTTTGTGTTGACAGCAGAAAACTGAGCATAAAGCAGGTAGGTTTTTCACGAGTGCCTCATCAGCATTGACACCTTTCATCTGTGGTTATCTGTCATCTTGTTTACCCTTTGTAGCTGTTCTTTGTGTTCAAAATGAGATGCTTACCTGGCTGAGTCCACTATATCAGGGGTGCTTCCTGTCCTGGCACTGCATAATACTCTGATAAACAGGAACTGCTGTTTGCAGGGTTATTAGGCCAGGGATACATTTAATATTTCTTTTGTAAGAAACAAAAAGTGAGTTTGACAGCCAACATGCATCAAAGGTAAAGTATGATTTGACATCTGACAAATTTGCTCTTAAATCATTGACTTGAAATTTCTGTTTTGTTTATGATCCAAGTAGTGAAAGTGTTTCTGGCCGTAACTTAAAGTGTACTCTTATGCTTCAAGACAGCTCAACATAAAACTGGCTATAATTCACAGGTCTTTTCAGCAATCTTTCCGCTCTGCCTCTGCAAGCAGAGGAGGACGCAGATCATCAGGGAAGATGTTCTTTGTGGCTGGGGCCAAAAATGCAGGAGGCTCTGGAGGAGGAAATGAAAGGAGGTAAATGGTTAACATCAACTCAGCCTAAAAAATTAGCTTATAAAACAAAAAAGGGACATGCATGGCTTTACTTCGGCTTTACCATTCAATCGTTACTTATGACCCTTCAGAAGTTTGTGTATGTCTTCATTTGCCTTTGGTGTATATAAATTTAGAACCGGTTAGCCTTCATTCCAGTTGCTCAATGGTGCATGAGGCCAAAAAAGCCACCATTCACTGTAAAAAAAAAATGTATTCAGATGAATGCATAATGCACCTGAAAATACACCCTAGATGTCAGTCAGCTGACTTGTAGTTTGACACGCTGCTTAAAATGGAAAAAAATCTTAAATCATGGAGCTCATCCTCTGCTCTACCAAAGGTTAGCAGACCAAATGAATCCTAAAATGAACCATCTTGATGTCACACTCACAGAATGCATCAACTGTTTCCAGCTGCTTTGTAACTACTCAATCCATGCTGACAGCATGATCAGTTCTGCGCATGTGTGTAGGTCAGGAGGCTAGTGCCTGACTACCGTGAAATCCTAACCAAAACCAATCCCCTACCACTTGCAAATGAGTAAAATGGATAGGGTTATATGGGTTGGACAGCGACTAGCTGCTTTCTTAATGTAAATCTACAGGAAACAATTCTTTATGCCTGCGTGCATCATGTGAGGATGTAATTACACAGTTGGCCACTATGTCAAATTGACATCAAAGCATAGTGGACTTTATGGGGGGTTGGTGTCCGCACAGAATCTGCTCTATGCCTGTATTTTCTTATTTTGCTGTGTTGGTTAAATTCTTGTATCAACTTTGTGTGTGTAGTCCCCTGTTACAACAATAAACAAGACATAGAGAGTAACTATAAAAACATAGTGACCAGGTGCCAGGTTATAAGCACATGCAAGAGGGGTCAGTTTTGTACATTGTGCTCACAAACTGTGACTGACAAATCCTGTTTAGTGTGCCTGTAAAAAAAATGAAACAGTGACTCCTCATTTCCCATCATCAAGGTCAATCTACCAGAAATTTCGTGAGGTAGATTTATTGGACAAGAAGAAGACAGTGACAGCTCTTAAGCCTGGTGAAGATCGAGCCATTCTCCTGGGACTCGGAATGATCCTCTCTTCAATCATGATGTACTTTGTCCTGGGGATCACTTTACTACGCTCTTATGCAGACAGGTACAGACACCCCACAAAGGAGTTAACTGCTGTTTCTGTTGGAAACATGTTTTAGCCATCAAATTAGCTTGTTGAGAATCTGCTCCAATACTCTCTCAGCCTGAAAACTGCTATAATAAATACTTCATTAAACTATAACCCAAGCCAAGTTTAGTTCATATCATGAAATCCCCAAAAATGTTTGCTTTTTTTGCATTAAATTGGATATTCATTTAAATGTCAACACAGTGTGTGGACAGAGGAGGGTGTTTGTGTTGTTCTCAACTCCACGGTCACAGCAGACATGAACTGTTCCTACAACTGTGGGTCAGACTGCTGGAGAGTCTCCAAATACCCCTGTCTGCAGGTCTACGTGAGCGTCAATAACACGGGTCATGTCAGCCGTTTATCTCACAATGAAGAGACCCAGGACAGCAGCTCTGAAGTGAGTACAGTGCCAGAGGGAAAATACTGAGAATTACTGAACCATTTCAAATGTTGGCAAAGGCTGTCAGATGTTGGCCTGATTAAAGATTTACTCTGCTCTCAGTTTAGAGAATGTTAGTCAATAGGATTTAGAATTTTTCTTGGTCAAGCTGAGAGATGATAGATGAGGGGTGATGCATTCAGTACCCCAAAATAAAACAAACCTAGCTTCATTACAAAAACAAAAAGTTATACCTACTGATTTCCCTCTCAATAACCTCAGTGTCCTTAAACCCTGTCCTTGCAGTGTTTCTATGTACCCAGGTGCCAGAAGGACAGCGTGGCCATGCATGTCATGATTATGAACATCTCTGAGCGTCTGAAGATGAACCAGCAGGTTCCGTGTTACTACGACCCCAGCGAGCAGCAGGAGACTGTGCTCCTGACCCGCCTGTATGACCACAGCGTCATCGTCCACTCGCTGCTGTGGCCCTCCTGCATGCTCACAGGAGGGACCCTCATCGTCATGATGGTGAAGCTCACGCAGTACCTCTCCAGGCTGTGTGAAGAGATAGGGAAGATCAAGAGGTGAAATATGTGCAGCTGCTGTGAAAGACAAGCGCATGGTGGTTTGACGATGAACATATGACATGAAAGGGATTGCTTGAACCGACCTCATGAAAACTTTCCTCTTCGACTGAGACATTTGGAACAGCTGACTTCACTCTGGACTGAGGATGTGACTGTTTATAAAAGTGAATCGAATGTTCCCAGACAGGAACTGTCAGATACATATCTCCTGTCATACAGGAAAAAAATGACTGTGTTTTTGCATGAATGTAAAGCATTATTAAGTATTTTATGAGTTGTTGTTTACAGGAGTTTGTTACATTTGTAACCCTAAGTATGGTATTATATGAGCATGTGCTTTCTATGTCACATATGATACACAAGAAAATACCTACCTGAAATACAGAAGGAGAGGTGGAAACACTGCTGTCTGTCAAAAAACTTTAATGTTGAGAATTGTTAAATTTTCAAAAACCTTCTCAAACTTTCCTATAGTTTGATACTGGCTGATTGTTTGCTAAAACAATAATATTATTATTATTAATATTATTATTTGTTGACCACTCAGTGACCAAATATGTGTAGGTCTCTTATAACAAATTTGTCTCATGAATGAACATATGGCGTACATAATCCTACATGTTTTGTTTTGTTTTTTTTTTGTCTGTCATGGTGTTGGAAAACTGTTTTGGAAGATTTGGTTCCCCGAACTACACTGAGCATATAAAAGACCAATACTTAAGAGCCCTTACAAATATTTTGAAAAATCGAATTTAATGAGATGTTATAGGCTACATCAGTGTAAACTTGCAAGCTCACTGTGCAAATTTAAGAAAATTACACATTAATTTCCAGATAGGAGGGTAATAAGTTCCCTCTTAAATTCAACTACTGCATCCACCTCCATATTTTTGTCCATATTAAACAGTAGTTTAATGCTCCCAATGGATGAGATGATTTTTTAATATGGATTCTTCTGTGGTCACACACTGTCCCCTGCACCTGAATACAAAATGATCATCTTGCAAGGCTATAAAGAGAATTTAGAGAACAGATATATGCGAGGATTCACATCTAAGAGATTAGTATGCCTATTTTGATGATAAAAAGAGACTGTTTGGAAAGTTTTAAGCTGCATTAAAACACAAATAGTTCATTATCTCATGATGGCCATGATATTTGGAGAATATTCAGGTCCCAAATTAAGCCATAAAACTTTATTTTGGATGGACGTGCAAAAATTTCAACAGACAATAACTACTGGGCATCAACATAATGTTGCTCATGATTTCTATCTCTGTCCATGTCCTTTGAGTTCCCACTAATTTTCACCAAAATGTCACGGAGTTTTGAAAATAATCAGTAACATATAGGCAATACAAAATGTATAATACAATACACACAATAAGAGCATTAAAACAGTGTGTAATGGAACTGATGAGCTTTAGCTTACATCTTTCTGCAGGCCTAATACTTGTTACTTTTCCTCTGCTCCATCCAAACGTAAGTTGGTAAAAGAATTTGCTTTAAGCTCCGTACATGACTTTCTTCACCAAGTGAACAACTTATTCAGCGTTTTCTCATGTGCTCTCAGTTGGCATTTAATTTCTTTTCGAGGAAAAAGAGCGAAAATGCGCTTCCTTTGAATTCCCCAGTCTCATCTCATGACAAACTGTTTTCTCAACCAGCTCGGTGTGGGAGGGCGGTCCATGATGATGAGCCTGCTAGCAGCCCTCGAGCAGGCTAGCTGTGTGGAGCTAGCGTGCTACTAAACTGTGCAGTTTCTTTTCGGGACAGCACGATGAAGAACATCATGAAGTATTATAGACTTATTCCTCCACAGCATATTGACAACATCACCGGGAGCTAGCAGTGTCTTGTCTTCAATATTGCGGGTCTGCCCCGACCTCCAGTATCACTGTTTGGATGGACTAACGTTAGAGCTAACACCGCTGCTTGATACTTCCCGAGCGGGCACGAATGGGATTTACTCAGCTAACGCTAGCTGCTGTTAATGATTGTGCTGGCTGACTAGCTTCGCAGCTAACCGGTTGGCGTTAGCTATCTGACACAGGTAGCTCTATATTTGTTTTTTTCATGTTTTGTTCTGTGGTCGCTATTGTTTGTCAAAACAGTTACCAATTTACTCACACGACAAACTGTCTGGTAACATTATTGTAGTACCGTCAGACTAAAATTTAAGTATCAGTTGAGGTTTTCATATCATAAATGACATTGATCTGCTGAGTGAACTTGGCTAGCACGGTTGGCTAGCTAGCTAAGAAACAACACAAAACGTTAACCCACCAAGCAGCTGCATAACAAATACTAACGAGGTTACTGTCAAGAGACTAAGCTAAGCTAAGCCTTAGAAATGTTAAAATACTGTAATTGTCTAGTACTTTCATTTGGCATCTCTGGACATTAATATGTTTGAGTTAGCATGTGTCCTCTTAACACAAACTTACAAAAGCGAAAGTTTTAGATAAACATGTTTCCATCTCTGATGTCATGACAAGTTATGAATTCTTTGGGTTTGTTGCCAGTGTAAAAATAATTTGAGAAACCGCAGTGGCGATTTGAATTACTGCAAGTTACATCGTTAAAGTTGACTAGTCAATTTTAATGAATGTGTTCCTACCACCCGTCTGTCAGGCTGACCTAAAGTCATTTTACATAATGGCTATGCGCCGAATGGTAAACTTAAAAACACTAAAACAATAGGCAGTTTTTTCTGTACGTATTTAAATCATGAAGTTATTCTACTTTTTAATAATCCATGTTAAATTGGTATACTCTCAGGAGTGGGTATTAAGCATTTAATACTCTGGCATCTGTATATTTACCACAAGCGTTTTGCATTATTGTGCACGGGTCAGTGGTTCTTATATAATCCCGTTTCCTTCTTTCTTACAGTTGGTTGATATCGCTCATCTGATAATTACCAGGCTCTGAAAAGAGCGGATTTGCTGGTGCAACCATGCCTCCCAGACCTTCCTCAGGAGAACTATGGGGGATGCACTTGATGCCCCCTAGCATCCTTGTGGACTGCCTTTTGCCAAATGGCATGATTCTCACATTGGAGTGCCTCCGAGAGGCCACACTGATTACAGTCAAGCATGAGCTTTTCAAAGAAGCCAGAAAGTACCCTCTTTACCATCTGCTACAGGAGGAGAGCTCCTACATCTTCGTCAGTGTCACCCAGGAAGCAGAGCGGGAAGAGTTTTACGATGAGACTAGGAGGTTGTGTGATCTTAGGCTCTTCCAGGCTTTTCTTAAAGTCATTGAGCCAGTGGGCAACAGAGAAGAGAAAATTCTCAACAGAGAGATAGGTATGGCCCTTGAATTACACTGTTAGTAAACACCCTACTGTACATCACAGTAATGTACTATAACAATCATTTGCCATGACAATGGCATTTCCAACAATGAAGGACATAAATGTTTTCACTTAAAATGATTTTGATTGGTAAAATTATACTGTTGGCTTTAACCGGTCATGTGTAGTATTTTTTTAATGTGTTGCCACTTTTTGAAGCCAACACTGACTTTGCATATGTCATGAAAATTTTAGTAATCCAAGTTAAACAGTTGGTGAGATTTAAGAACCCTCAGCAAAGTTTCATTAAGCAGTTGTTTTTCTTTTTAGGTTTTGCCATTGGAATGCCTATATGTGAGTTTGATTTGGTGAAAGACCCTGAAGTGCAGGACTTCAGAAGGAACATTTTAAATGTTTGCAAAGACGCTGTGGACCTCAGAGACAGTAACGGACCCCACAGTAGAGCTTTGTATGTATACCCTCCCAATGTAGAATCCTCTGCAGAACTTCCCAGGCACATCTATAACAAACTAGATAAAGGTAAGACATTTTATTCTTATTTACCACAAATAATCAGTGTAAACCTATTTATAATATTAAATGCAATCACTCACATTTTTGCCGTTGACATATTCTCTGTGTATAAAAGTTATAGCATATTTCTTCTATTTAATCTTTTGTTCTCTTTCCCTCAGGCCAAATTATTGTGGTCATATGGGTTATTGTTTCACCAAGCAATGACAAGCAGAAGTACACCCTGAAAATCAACCACGACTATGTGCCAGAGCAAGTGATTGCCGAAGCCATCCGTAAGAAGACACGTAGCATGCTGCTGTCCCCGGAGCAGTTAAAGATGTGTGTGCAGGAGTATCAGGGAAAGTACATCCTCAAAGTCTGCGGCTGTGATGAGTACTTACTGGAGAAATACCCTCTGAGTCAGTACAAGGTAATCTAATTTAATCTTAGGCTACCTGCATCTGATGCTATTGTGCTTAGAGGGAAAGAGATCTACTTCACATCAAATTACCATCCAGCACAAAGGTGCTTGGCATTCATGACGTGAAATGACATTTATGAGAAAATGTACTGATACAAGAATAGAACGTATACGTGGCAGCATGTCTATAAAAAATATTGAATCTTTCAGTCATTGTTGGGTTGTAACTGTTAAATCCAATTATTACCCTGTTGGTAAACTTGGATTTTGTGTGACTGGCTTTAAAATGTCAAACAGAATAAATAGCTCGAAAATGTCACTTTGTCTTCCTCGCCAGTATGTGCGCAGCTGTATCATGCTGGGACGGATGCCCAACTTGATGCTAATGGCAAAGGACAGCCTGTATTCCCAGCTGCCCATGGACAATTTCACTTTGCCATCTTATGCAAGGCGAATATCCACAGCAACGCCCTACATGAATGGGGAAACAGCCACCAAGTCTCTATGGACGATCAATGGAACGCTGAGGATCAGGATACTGTGCGCCACTTATGTCAATGTCAACATCAGAGACATTGACAAGGTACACATGCAGTACATCGCTGTGGTGCTTTGACTACATCTTGTTTAATATAGAGCCTCTGCTTTGTTCTGGTTTGATTAAAATTAATTGTGACTGTAGTCTTAGATCTGTAGTACCTCAGAGGATATTAGAACGAAGTGTACACAGTGTTCTTCAATTCATGCAGTCAGAAATGCAGTTAAAGTTTACTCAATGGATACAAATATGTTATTGTGGCTGCCCTAGATTTACGTCAGGACTGGGATATACCACGGTGGAGAGCAGCTGTGTGACAATGTCAACACCCAGCGTGTGCCCTGCTCGAACCCCAGGTAATACTCAATGAAGGATAGTGCTGCTGTTGAATGTGTCTTAGCTTTGCGACAGTAATGTCATCATTCACTCTTTGTTTCTTTTTTCATCCAGGTGGAACGAGTGGCTGAACTATGACATGTACATTCCAGATATCCCCCGAGCTGCTCGACTCTGCCTCTCCATCTGCTCTGTCAAAGGAAGGAAGGGAGCTAAGGAGGTGAGCAGTGAAAAGCTCACTTAGAGTCATGATGAACAATTAAGTTTGGCAACATCTGCTTTGAGTGAGTTAAAAAAAAAAGCATTGTTTTTAATGAAGAAGTCAATCTTCAATTGGCCTTTTTCTGTCATACTATGAGCAACTGTGCATGGCGTGAGCAGTTTTCCACGAAACTGCAGTGCAGGACGAAATGAGTTGGGTACTTAGCTGGAGACTCAGAGGTATGCAACCTGCAGCTTTGCTCACTGTAGCTTCTCCCTCTTGTTTTAAAAAGCTCTGCGACAAAAAAGAACTGATCTGCTGTCTAAAAGTGGCAGGAGCAGCAGGAAATGTTGAGTTTGCATTAGCATTAATCTAATGCGGCTCTGACACGGCTCTGTGAAAGTGAACAGGAAACAGCAAGGCTGCTATCTACTCTAATGCTGGATTATACATGCATTGTTTCCCCGTGAATTTCTTTCACATAAGCAGGCCATTGGAATATCATTTCAAAATGAAAATAATATCTAGAAACGAAATTACAGAATATAGATGTGTAAAATTACTATTCCGAAAGAAATACAGATCTAAAAATAAAATCAAACAACAGGGTTTGATCTAATTTTAATCTCAACAAATAGAATTTTTCATGTCATTATCAAATTATTGTTCATGTGTATTAAAATTGTGTCTTGTCTAATTTTTATTTCAATCAAAGCTGTTCCTATGTTAGACATGGGAAATAAACAACTGTTCTGTTTTCAGCACTGTCTGTTCCGTAGCCCTAAGCGTTTGCCTCTGTAATCATTTTCATATGCATCATCTTCCTGGTATTTTCCTGTAGGAGCATTGTCCCCTGGCCTGGGGCAACATCAACCTGTTTGACTACACCCACACACTAGTAGCAGGGAAGATGGCTCTTAACCTGTGGCCTGTCCCACATGGCCTGGAAGACCTGCTCAACCCTATTGGTGTAACAGGCTCTAACCCCAACAAGGTAAACAGCAAATGTTGACATTTTGAACATAATGCTTACTTATGTAAAGTGATAATACTGGTTCGATGGAAACACACATTGCTGTCTGTTTTTATGTTATGGAAGTGTTTTTTTTGTTAGTTAACTTAACAATACCTTCTTAAATCAATAAGAATATAGAATACCACAACATAAAAAATATCCTTTTAACTAACGTAAAAGGCTTTTCAGATATGTATTAGACTTGTGTCTGCAACTGACCTCTAAGCCTTATGACCCAGTTTTAATCAAGCTGGATTAAAGCTGCTTCGATTTAATCATCCAAGCCTCTTATCCCAATTATTTCTCATTGACACAGGCACCTTTCTTTGATTACAGTAACAACCTTGAATGACCTTTCCCTTTTAACGACTTCCAAAACCTGCAGGAAACACCCTGCCTGGAGCTGGAGTTTGACCACTTCAGCTGCCCAGTCAAGTACCCTGATATGACCATCATTGAAGAACACGCAAACTGGAACATATCCAGAGAGCTCGGCTTTAATTACTGCCACACTGGTTTGGTAAGAAACAAGTGTTCAGTATTTTAACTATGTGTTTTGTTTGTGGTACTCAATTTATCTGTTTTTTTTTTGTTGTTGTTTTTAAACTCCATATTACATGTTATTATGTGAAATCACAGAGTAACAGACTGGCGCGTGACAACCCCCTGACCGACAGTGACAATGAGCAGCTACGCCAGGTGTGTAACAGAGACCCCCTGTCTGAAATCACTGAGCAAGAGAAAGACTTTCTGTGGAGGCACAGGTAATGTGTGTGTGCTTGTGTACCTTTATGTGGGTTTTTTGAGGGGTGCATTACATTTGATACAAAGTCTTTGCACAGTCCAGTGCTTCAGTTCAGCACTGTGCCATATCAACAGCTATGAGTTGGAGCCTTTTTGATTTGAAAACAGATAATTCTATGTGTTTGGTGAACTTTTTTTATGCAGATTTTTTAACTGTTGGGTGATTAGGACATGCCTGTATATGTTCATATACAGCCAGAACAAAAAACTTTTTTTTGTATTAATAAGTGGCTGACCACAGTGTCAGCTCAAAAATGTATGTGACCATGCTTCTTTGAAAGAACACCCTGATTGAATTTGTAATTTTTTTTTTCATATCATCATGATCTTTTGGGCCCTTTTGGCAATCATTTGACTGCAGTTGCCCAATTACCAAATGCTTTTTTATTTAATATGTATAACTGGGAAGGGAATGATAAGCCGTACCATGGCTCTCCCTTGCTCCAAGCACTGTCTGAATGGTCAGAGTAAAAGTATTATGCCTCATTTGCATAACATTACTGCTGTGAGGACAAGAATCACACACTGTAAAAGTCCAAAAACACAAGCAGAGCAAGGATAGGAGCGCAAAATAACTCATGGAAACATGAAGGTTTTAAATAGAAGAGGTATCACATGAGGCGTGAGTACAGACAGCAAACACATATGCCCAAACAGAGTGAATTAATGTTAGATGAGCTGTAGAGACAATCTTTAAACACTGTGGCGGTCCAAAAACACATACAGATAAGTAACAAGAGTGTAAACACAATAGCACATACAGTGCATGTACAGGCACTTTATGTTGATGGCTGTGTGTGCGTAACGTGCCCAGAGCTGACGGTCTGTCACCAGTTATGAAGCATGTTAAACACTGAATGAGATAAAAAAATATATTTTGTATCATGCATATAAAACTAATAAAAGGTCACAGTGGAGCTCATGATGCTGCTGTACATACACATCTCCCAAAGCCGTCCTTCTGAGGAGAGCTGTGGAGGAGGATGAACCCACCCCCACAGTTTTTACAGCACCCCCTTCAAGACAATGGTTCCATTATCCCTGTGCCTAAACTCCAAACACATTTCAGGCTCAGACATTTTCCTTGCTTTAAGCCCTGTGTGCTGTCATGTGGGGCAGATGTAGATGTCATAAAAGTTATATCTGCTTTATTCTCTCCCTTAACAATTTTAGACAAGACTGCCTCAATATGCCAGAGATCCTTCCCAAGATCCTCCTTGCTGTGAAATGGAACTCCAGAGATGAGATTGCACAGGTAAACTCAGGTTTCTTTGCTGACATGCCTTTTTTGTTTAAAGGACATCTCATGGGGAAATAATAAGTGCCTGACCTTAGTTTTCATACTAATGCAACAGCTCAGCTGATATTTACACAGATAATGCGCACTAACGAACTGTCTTATGCATAGGAGCTGTTTAAAATTGCAAGAATGCAAAAATATATATCTGTAGTCAGTGTCTGTTTCTTTTTTCATTTCAGATGTATTGCCTTCTGAAGGACTGGCCCGCTATCAAGCCAGAACAAGCCATGGAGCTGCTGGACTGTAACTTCCCTGATCCAATGATCAGAGAGTTTGCCGTAAAGTGCCTTGAGAAATACCTAACAGATGACAAACTCTCACAGTACCTCATTCAGCTTGTTCAGGTACATTGCATACTTATGCGGCTTTAAATACAATTTAAGTGAATATTGATAAGAGCTTAGATGTTTCAGCTTGGTATACTTAACCAGGTTTTTTTTATGCAAATATTAATGTTTTTATGGTGTTTTTGATGTTTTTTTTATAACTTGTGCCCAGGTTTTAAAGTATGAGCAGTACCTTGATAACCCACTTGCACGATTCCTACTGAAGAAGGCATTGACCAATCAGAGGATAGGACATTTCTTCTTCTGGCATTTAAAGTGAGTTTATTCAAAAAGGCCTTCTTTTGGGAATGTAGAGCTGTTTTTATTTGACTTGAAAGGTTAATCTGTTATTTGACTGTCACTGAACTCTCTGGTCCCAAATGGTCTTGCATTTGAAAAAAGTTCTGTGAAAAATGCTGATGTAGGTCAATGTTATGGGATGTTGCATCTGTCTGTTTATCTGTCTATATGTCTGTTTGTGTGTGCATGTGCACATGTTGTTGTGCTTGTGTTTGTGTGTATTTGTATAGAGGCTGGACACAGTTTCTGTTAGAAAACAAACAACATCTCCATGTTTTTTGTGTTTTTCCTGCCTAAATGTTTGTAGGTCAGAGATGCACAACAAGACAGTAAGCCAGCGGTTTGGCCTGCTGCTGGAGTCGTACTGCCGGGCCTGTGGCATGTATCTGAAGCACCTGAGCAGACAGGTGGAGGCCATGGAGAAACTCATCAATCTCACTGACCTCCTCAAACAGGAGAAAAAAGATGAGGCGCAGAAGGTAACCCGACAGCCAGCAGCTGTTAATTATGATCTACTGAATCGTTAAGTTTAATCTCGATGACATCTGGACCAATCTGCCCACAGAGATGCTGCTTAAGTAGAGTGATAGAGTTTGTACTATTGCTTTTTTTCAGTTAACTTGCAACTAAATTTATTTCAGCCAGACTAAAATATGGCATATATTAAAAAAACCCAACAACTTAGTGATCATTACAGGGACATCCACACATTAATATGAAAGATTCCTGAATAAAAGAAGGTACTTATAAATAAATAAAGTGTAGTTCTAAACTAAGGCAAGTATGGCCAGTTAAAATGTAAGCATGGTACATTGAGCATGACCTAAGATCACAGTTAATTCTGTTTACCCGTATTTTGCTGCATTCAACTTTTGTATTGCTGTTGACCAAGGTCGACATTTGTAAAAACCTTGATAAAAACCTTCTAGGGTAATAAAAAAGAACAGCAAAAACAAGTCAATGCATATCAGAGCACAAACAGTCTCCTTATTAAATTATGATGACAGAAAATGGGGCAAATTAAAAAAACAAATCCTTACTTAGGTAATTACAGACAAATTATGGTCTTAAATTTTTAAAAAAGTAGCCACGTGTTTAAAAAGGCCCCTTTAGAAGAATAAAAAGTGCACTCTGTATAAAAATGTTTTTTAAATCCCTAGAAAAACCAGCTTTAGAGAGTAAAAATGCTTTTACTAAACTAAGTTGTGTGTTTCATCAAGCATCTAGAAGTCTGAGTGACAACCTTGTTCCAAAATAACAGTGACGGTTCCTGTTGCATTATTTTTCTTTCAACTGCTAACACACTTTGATGCCACAGAATAAACTACTGAATCTGTCAAATGGTCCTTACGTGGTTTGAAAGTTCGACCAATAAACTAACAAGGAAACTAGATCAGATCATGAAAAATCTAATTTTATTAATAATAATAATACTGCCCTGCTTTTAACATTTTTCATTCATTTGCATGAAATAGTTAGCATTAACATTTCTAAGCAAAACTTTTAAGCTTATTATCATTTATGCCAGTAGTCTGCTAGCTGGCCTGACTAGTTGTGTAATTAGCATACTACGGTAGATAAAACATTTCATGATTTCGTGCTGCTTGTCTGTCCTGTGTTGAAAGTTTGTCTCCTGCATCTTGCTGCACTCTGCCTGGATATCTTCAGCTGTCTGCACTCCTTCCTGGCTAAAGAAGTATTAGGATTTTTTCTTTGAATGTACAGTAAACATTACCAATGTAACAGAGGAAAAGTATCTAAAAAAAGTCTCTTCTGTGGTAATGTTAAAATATTTACCATTAACTGACAGTGACAGGCTCCAGTGATGGTGCAGAATCCTGTATTTTCCTTTGTCCATGTGCTGTCTTTAACTTCTCAAGCTAACAGCAGATCTCACACAGCCTGGTGTGCTGCTCCACAATACACTAAATCTGCCTTGTCACACATGTTGAGCAAGGTGATTAAGAGACGGCTTATCCGGTTTGAGATGATAAATCACGTTGTAATTTGCTTGTGTATTTGCTACAACCTCTTTACTGAGGAAGAAAAAGCAGTTAAAGTTATTATTTAATGCTGAAGTACAGTTTCCACAAATGGCTTAAAACAGTGTAATGATGCTTTTCATGTAACGCAATATCATAACTGATGGCAGACTCTCTGAGTGGCGTAGGACAAGTCAGGGGCAGCTGGACAAGCACATGTCTGTAGATATATAAAACTAGTCTCAACACCAGTTCTTACAATGATTAAATGTTTTCAATTGTATGCACATTTTCTCCCAAATTACACAATTATACACAATTTTGGATTTGCCTTACCAGGGCTTTAAATTGTGGTAATTTGCTTAAGAGTAACACTAAATTTAACATAGAAATACTGGCTAAAAGTAGTATTGAGTTTAATGTATAAATATAGACTCTAGGAAGATCATACCCACTGGATAATATGGCAGTTATGCTGGTAATAGTGTTCATACAAATGTGTTGTTTAGCTAGCTAACTATCAAATTGACCTAATACAAACTTTGCAAATCAGTATTTGCAGTTATCCAATATAAAGCCACCAACATCAGGCTGTTCTCCTGTGAAGCATCATCACTTCATCATGAAAGGTCAACAATTTTGCTGAAATCAGCAACAAGTTGACTGCCCTCACTTTACATTTACTTGGCTGAATGACTAATGTCTTGAACTAGAGTTAATGAAGTCATGCATTTGTTTGTCTCCTTTAAGGTTCAAATGAAGTTTCTAGTGGAGCAGATGAGAAGGCCTGATTACATGGACGCTCTGCAGAGCTTCACCTCCCCCCTAAATCCAGCACATCAGCTGGGAAACCTCAGGTAACTTACTGCTCCGTTTTCTAAGAGTCTGAATGTATTCCCAAACGGACACAAGCACAGACAGCTGGGGACATCACAGGATAGCAGTGGATCTGTTTATACTTCTTTTTAGAGCCTGATTGGAGGACACGTTACGCTCGCAATGACAATCACAATGAATTAGGGGCATCTAAACTGAGAATTTTGTCATTCTTTCAACATTTTTCTGGTTTATAAACATTTTCCTGTCTCCGTTTCAGGCTGGAGGAATGCAGGATGATGTCATCAGCCAAGCGACCTTTATGGCTTAACTGGGAAAACCCTGATATGATGTCAGAGCTGCTCTTTCAAAACAACGAAATCATCTTCAAAAATGGAGATGGTAAATTCTGTCTGTGTTTTTCCTCATCTATCTCTCTTGCTGCCTCTTCCCTTTTTTCCCATCCTTTCCTCTGTGCATCAGCACACACTCACACACACACACACATGAAAGTGCTCTTGCTGAGCATGCAGCATATTTCAGTTTAAGCCTGCAGGACATATCATGGCAACCAAACACAACCTCATCTGTGCTCTTTATAAGGCTTCAGAAAGAAAAAGTCATGCTATTTGAATCGCCCTTTACAGCAGCTGTGTGCATTTCACTGCATCATCTGTGACTAAACTGACATTGACAGCTCTGCTCCATAATGCATCATGGAGTTGATCAAAGAGCAGCTAAGCAGCTAATAATCGCCTTCCTGTCATCCACCTCCTTGTCTTTTTCTGCCTCCGCAGATCTGAGGCAAGACATGCTGACACTGCAGATCATTAGGATAATGGAGAACATCTGGCAGAACCAAGGCCTTGATCTCAGGTAGGCTCCTCTCCTCACCATGACAGCAAAGATGCAGGTGTACATTAACACATACTGGGTGCTTTTGTGTTGTGCACTCGATACCTTAATGCAGATTAGTCGAGACCCCTGCAAGCCACCTCGAGTCATTTAATATGAAGTCTGTCACTACTGTCCTAATTATTTCTGCCTCTCCTCATGTTTTTTGTCCTTCCTCTCCCAGGATGCTGCCGTATGGCTGTCTGTCAATCGGTGACTGCGTGGGTTTGATTGAGGTGGTGAGAAACTCTCACACCATTATGCAGATTCAGTGTAAAGGAGGCCTAAAGGGGGCGCTGCAGTTCAACAGCCACACACTGCATCAGTGGCTCAAAGACAAGAACAAGGGAGAGATGTGAGTGGCAAACAGTGATTTTTACAGCTTTTCTAGTCTTCTGTGTTCCGTAGAAATGATGTTAGTGCTGATGTAAAGACTAATGTGTTATCATTTTCTTTCTTTTGTTGGGAATAAATGCAAACAGTCACCATATTTTTCCTTGAGTAAATTACTTTCCATTTGTTTGGTTTCTCAGGTATGACCAGGCCATAGATCTATTCACACGGTCATGCGCAGGCTACTGTGTAGCCACATTTATCCTTGGCATTGGAGACAGACACAATAGCAATATTATGGTTAAAGATGACGGACAGGTGAGATTACATCGTGACATCCTCTCTACATGGTAAATACATAAAGTCCATTTCTTTAATAACTATCTAATTTCTTACTTAACCTATTTTTTACAGCTGTTCCACATAGACTTTGGCCATTTCCTGGACCACAAAAAGAAGAAGTTTGGGTACAAGAGAGAACGTGTGCCCTTCGTGCTCACGCAGGACTTTCTAATTGTCATTAGCAAAGGAACTCAAGAGTGCACCAAAACAAGAGAGTTTGAAAGGTTTGGGATAAAATTTAAAAATATGAGTAGTTTAAAAAAAAACAAACCAAATTCAGTTTTGTGACATATTTGTAGAAATCTTTTTCTGCCTTGAATCTGTTCTTTTAATTCAGTTCCTTCTCCTCCTCCTTAGGTTCCAGGAGATGTGTTACAAGGCATACCTGGCAATCCGGCAGCATGCCAACCTCTTCATCAACCTCTTTTCAATGATGCTGGGCTCTGGGATGCCCGAGCTGCAGTCATTTGATGACATCGCTTACATTAGAAAGACCCTGGCCTTGGACAAGTCGGAGCAGGAGGCCTTGGACTACTTCATGAAGCAGATGAATGACGCTCACCATGGCGGCTGGACTACCAAGATGGACTGGATTTTCCACACAATTCGCCAGCATGCCATGAACTGAAATGACTGCGAAAACGAGAACAGTAAATGACTGTGGCAACAACAGCACACTTAGAAACATGGAATAGCAAGAAGCAAGCAAGGTATTTTCCCAAACACACTAAGGCCTAGTCAATGCTTCTCCTGGTGCGTGAGTGTAAACATTACCTGCCAGCGCACCACTCACTAAAGGTGCTCAGAGGGGCCTATTTCAGGGACATCATGCCTAAATTGGCCTGTTTCTACAGGTTTCTGAACTTCTTCCTGCACTATGAACTTAAGACAGCAGGGTGGAGTTTGATTTCACCAGTCTTCTTTATAGAAAATAAACTTGTCTAATGGACCTCAACTACGTTAGCCTTCTCATGTGAACAAACTATGGACTATTTTTTTATTTTTCTTATTTTTTTATTCCTTAAAGTACATCTTCAACCATCAGCATTACAAAAGGAACATCATTAAGTGGTACACTATGAAATCCGCTGGCTTCTTCTAAAAAATGAAATGGCAGAACACAACTATATTATTATTTCCACTACCTAATTTGAACTGATGAAGACAGGGGAAATGATGGCGATCACAGCCAGGCCTGCTGAGACAGAATAAAAGGGACAATGAAAAGCCCTGTGAGTGCGGGCAAGATCACTATTACCCCATACAGTCATTTGAAACAGCCACCAACACTTAGTAAAGGACTGACAGAGGAAGTGTTGTTAAACATTTAACTAGCATTTAACTTTTTTGGAGCAACTGAAATAACAACTTATTTGTAGCATACATATGACGTGTCTCCAGTTTAGAAAACATGTCGCACCAGATAACTGATTTTTGTACGGCAGTATATCCATAGACTTGTATGCATTCAGTGCACATATTCCTTTTTTGAGTCTGTTTTCTACTGAGCCAAAGTACTAGATGTATAACCCCACTACTCTGCAGTCTTATATGTAAAAAGAAAAATGAAAAAAAGAAAGTCACTACTATTCCAAGTCTTGTGTGTCCTCATAGCACTGATCTCTGCAGTATTTGTTTTTGTTTTGTTTTGTTTTGTCTATCAGTATTATTCCGTCAGATGTTGAGACACAAATGTCTGTTGTCCACCCCACGCAGTTGATTCGAGAGGCAACTTTCTCATGGTCAGCTGCACAAGATGTTATCAATTATTCTTTTGTTGTTTGGCTGTTAGAGGCAAGAAAATGCAGGGGAAGAGGATGTGCAGTGTTCCTTTTGTGTGCTGTGCTGTTACTCTATGCAAAGTTGTGATCCTAATATGTACTGTATACTGCAAAAACAGAAAAAAAAAGGTTGATGTCAGAGTAAGGCAGAGAGATAAATGCATCTCTCTTGACATGCTCACATAGAGCAGTGTGTCAGTGGACTTATGTACAGACAGTACATGGAAGAAAAAAATATGCTGCACTGCAACAGAAATGTCTACTTATTCCCAACAAAAAGAACTGTGAGAAACGCCTTGTTGACCCCCTGCCTTTTGCTTCTCCTCCCCAGGTTTTTATTCGGAGCTTTAATCTAAGCCATCTTTAAAATACTGAGCTGTCGAGTTTTGCGCCTGTATCCTTGTTGTCAGTCACACGTTTGACAGATAATTTACGACACCCTATCTACTCATATTCATCGTATGGTCCCAGATGGTGACATCCAGCTAGAAGAAAAAGTTACCGAAGTGAATTTTTTTTCTGTAACCTACGAAGTGTCTTCTTCCCTTCTCTTTGCTATGATTGTCACCCTTATGTGTGGAAGAAAAGTCTTGGCAGGTTTGCTCACTGCACAGACATGTACGTTAGAGGTCATTAAATGTTGTAGCTTTACCAAATGAAACAAAACGGGACGGTTTCCTGAACAATCAAGTCTGGCTTAAAGTCCTTTTTTTTTTTGGTCTCTGTACATGGTTAAGGACTTAAAAGTGATCAGGAAACCGATCCTATGGAGATGCATTTGCTTCTGTACAGGCTACAGAGCAGTGGGCCGGACCCAAACTCAGAAAAACTGAACCCCATATACTTTATGGAAGAACTATCGAACTAACTATTTCCCTTTGTACTTGTTCTGGTTGTTTTCTGTTTCTCACACTGCATTATGCATGAGGTCCTCAAATATCTCCTTTTTGTTTGTTTGTTTGTTTGACCTGATGTTGTTTACTTGAATTTCATGTATAGAAATGACCTTGTTACTTGTGTGAGGTACAACAAAGTCACAATGAAGGTAACAGATACTGATAACTGCTACTACATGTGCAAATGCTTTCCTTGAATAACTACAGACGTAATATATTTTTGTATTTTTAAATGTAAGCAAATTCATATATGTAACTGTTAACCAAAAAAAAAGGAGTAATAGTGCATAATGTGCACCATCCTCATACAAAACCCAGTAGACAGCTTCTAGTTGTTGAAATGATATGAATGATAAAGCAGAGGTGAATTGTTGAATGAAGGACAAGGACTTGATGCTGTTGTCAGAGTACGATGTTCATGTCAAGTGAAGATCTCTCCCCCTGAGTGGAGGTCTGTAAGCACAATAAGGAGAAAGAAGCTACCCTGCATGTTTTCAAAAGAACCAGACTCATATGTTATGTATTCATCTGTATATATATATCATCAAACTGCTTCAAAAAACTTGTTTTAGTCATCCTCATACGACCATTGTCTGATAAGAAACTGTATGCATTCATTTATTGTACTGTTGAATAAAAAACATTTCTCCCTATCTGGATAGATTTTATTTTGAAATTTTTATCAAGGTGTTTGTGTTACACTTAATCAAAATGATTGTCATTTACAAGGCACTTTTGCATTATTGTGCATCCCAATAAAGATCAACATTAGTGTGGGGTAGCAAGGCCCAAATCAGTAATATAAACAGTCTCAGGTTTGTGCAGAAGAATATCTCCCTTGTAAAACTACGCACAGACACTACTGGGTGAACTGAGCTGCTGCTAAACTTTGGAGGGTGATCTTTAGCTTTGAGTTATGATTCAATTAACTGCACAAAGTAGCTAAAATTACATTTACAGAGTCTGCTGACTGTACTGACTCCAAGGGATGTAAAAAAAAGGGAGTGTGATCATGTCCATCATGTGCCTGACCACAAGCACTCAATCAGCCAATAGCAGTTTCATACAAGCTCACTCATCATGCATTATATCAACAATATCTGTATACTGTATTGAAATATGAAATAACAAAGTTTATAAAAGATGTTCCTCTATAAATATTTTAATAATATCAGACCAATATAAATATTAAAGAAATAAGATTTCTCTTAAATTATTGGGAACAGAAACAAATTGTCTAATATTTCTAGAAGTCACCTATTTCAGAATAGAAGACAAAAGTTTCCATTTTTGGATTTTTTGACACACTCAAATTTTACCTAGAGTGTCTCCATACATACCAGCCCTCACTCACATTATGTGCGACTAAGATGTTTATATATATTTGGTATATTTTGGCAGGACGCAGCACAAACACTGGATTCGTCATGAAGGAGACTGCATGCCGGACCTCCTGAGGAGTCTGTACAGTTTGCTGTTTGTGTGTGTTGAAGTGAGCCTGCCCATTGCACTCGCACTGCTCATCTTAGAGGAGAGGTGGGCCAAGTACTGTGTGAGCTTCACAAGGCCCACCAACAGAGCTCCACTGCCAAGCATCAGGCAAGGCCACAGCAGTGCAAACAGGGCGTCCTGGTAGGTGTGCTTCCTGTTCAAGATGGCGTCTCTGGGATGCCTCACCCGGTCAGTGAAGCATGATGAAGTGCTATCCATCAGACTGTCCAAGCTGTTCTTCACTTTCTCAACTTCCTTTTGAAGTTCTGCTTTGTCCATGCGACATTTGGGTATGTAAAAACACTGGGGAAGAAGAGATATGATTCAAGTGTAATTTTTATCAAGTGACCTGCTTGTTACAGTTGGCAGCACTGATTGCAATCAGTGAGACAAGCTGGAAGGTTCTTTTTGATTCTTTTTTTTTTTATGTTCCAAAAAAAAAAAAACTCTAGCCTCTATGTGTCGCACTGACACTGAAAAATGTTTCATATATTTCCTTCTGAATAGAGCAGGAGTGCAGCATGAGAGCATCCCCTAATAATGTCTGCTGGCTTATTCACAAGGGTACAGTAATCAGAGTACTGCTAGTTTTCCATCCTGTCGGCTAGTTCAGTCCAGCTTTTTTATTTTGCCTTTACCATTTTGACAAGTACATTCTGAATTCCCAGCTTAAAAGGCTAATACTAAAAGAAAAATCACTTTTAGAAGAAGTTCTTTAAAGCAAAATTAAGATTTACTACAAAGACAGCTCTGTTCTTGTTCTTGCACCTAATTTTGAGCCAGTCTGAGCTTTTCAGACAAACACAATCAGATACCAGAAGGCTGATTCCCAACTAGAATGAAAATTTAGCAGATATTTTCTTGGGAACCAAACTTGGTGTGTGAAATTGTACAGCTCATGCATTGTCCAAATGCTATCTTTAATTACATGTTCATGATTACAATAGCCCTGCTTAAAACTGGTGGGAAAGTGGGTTGATTTGCTTGCTAGCACCATTGTTTCAAGAATCCTAAACCGTAGTGGTTCAAGCACCAGAGCTAAATTGGTGGAAAAACAAAAATAGCTGTCCTTTTTTCTTAAGTACACAAATACATGGGTTTAATGTTTAAATCCACTCCTCTAGGGTTAGTTTTCTACAGGTGTTCCTCCCTCACTATTGAGAAGTCACATTTGGTGTGAAGCAGATCCAAACCAAAGGCTCATGAAGCTACTTGATAAGACCTAGAATTTACTGCCTTAAATCCTTACCTCAAGAGAGAGGAGGAGTAATTCCTCGTCAAAGTGGAGAAAAGCTGTCTGATTGGAGCCCGTGAGGTTAACCTTTACCCTGAGGCAAGGCACAGTGCTCACACCTCTGCAGTCCACCCACTCCTCCAGGATTTCAGTCTGCAGCAGAACACAGCCGGCCACCTTCCAGTCACTGAGAAACAAGTGGAAAAGTTCATTGTAACCCACTATCACCCCAACAAGTTCACACCACAGCAAGGCAACAGGCCTAACTGTTTTACATTATATCTCTGATATGAGGGGTTTTTTTATAAATTTTTTATTGCTGCACATTTATCGAAGTGCATCTCTTTCCGAAAAAGACACATGCAGATGAGAAGCTATGTCTGTAATAAATAAATAAATAAATAAGAATCCAAAATTGAATATTATTTGATCTTGGTGAAGTTAGTCAGCATTTTAACTTAATTCCTAATGTTTATTTTTATTTAAATTTAACTTTAGTTTTGAACCACACTGGTGTCATATTAAATTAAATGGATTTGTGCTTTTTGTTTAACAGTTGATTAGTTAAATGATATAAGATTTACCCGAAGTACTGTCATAAGTCATGAAATCTTCTATGTTTAACAGATTTCTGTACCTGTTAACATAAGGCTTGACCATTGTGATGCCGACCACAAAGAACATGAGCACAGAGAAGGCCATCATGGTGAAGCCCAGCAGGATGGCTCTGTCCTCCCCAACACTCGACACAGGCATCTGGGTCCGAGCTCGCTGCCCTCCACGCCCGTCTGCCGCTTTACTCCACTCCGGCTCCTGAGCTGCTGCTGTGTGTCTGCATGAATAGAGGGATGAAATGAATTTATCCAACAGTGATACAAATTAGCTTTTTGATTCTATGTATCACCAAATTTCATGCTCAACTCAAAAATTTAATTTGGTTCATTTGATTAGTTTTTGATTCTTTTGAACATGATTCCTTTTTCAGGGCCAAAATACAAATGGTATTGTAACTAATTTTGTTAGAATTAGACTCTCAGACACAAGTAAAAAAAAACACATGGAAAATGGATAGTTCAAAGATCGAGGTATATTTCAAGTCAAACTTTGCTCTCAAATGCAAACTGTTCATGTATAATATTCTTAACATTTTTTTTCCAAGATTTACCTTTGCACAACATAGAGCTCATAAAAATCAGTCAGAAGCTTTAATTATACTTCTCAGTTATTAAAATAACTCAGTTGATACATACATTGAAATGACAAGATTTCTTTCAAGTGGTGTACTGGCCTTTTAGTACTGTGCCTCCATGTAACATGTGGAACAAAGCCTGAAACTGCCATGCTAGTGGCCCTGTGAGGCCATTTGTAGGCACAACTGTATTTTGTGCTACTCGCTAATATCAGCTAACATGCTCACAATAGCATTGCTAACAATTTGATATTAAGCAGGACCAATATTAACCAGATTTACCATAGTTTGGCATGTTAAAATGCTGGCATGCTAATTAGCAGCAAACACAAAGTACAGCTGAGTTTGATGGGATTTCACAAGAAGGAATTGTTCAGAATTAGTCTCCAAGTTTGAACTCATGATGGAACTCAGTTTATCCTGATTTTAAAAGTCAGTGAGTTTCACCCCTTGAAAGGCATGAACATGTTTAAGTAAAATTAAATCCATCTTATAGTTATTGTTATATTTCAATGCGGACCCACCCACTCACAAGCCAACATGGCCTTCCCCCACAAAGAACATCAAAATGATGGCAATACTGACCTCTAGTCCATCCTTTTAACATCTTTTCAGCTCTAAAAAATGTGTATTTCCCATAAGGCAATATGATATTGTTTTTCATTCAACACAGGGCTTAAAAACTCTTCAACACCAGTTGATAAAAACAAAAAAATTTAAGGTCTTAATCCTCAGATGATACATCAGAAGCTTTGTCAGATTGCTCCTCTAGAACCACAAAAGACGCAAAACAACTGGTCTCAAAAGCTGAGTGGTACTCCATGTCATAAGTAAACAGAACTTAATTCATTTCATAACCACTGAATTTTCCCCGTGAAGCAAAAATAATTGATTTTAATCAGTTCCAACGTGTTAGATTTATGCTTATTGGTGTTTTTTACACCTATAACAAACCCCTTAAAATCCTGCATGTTCACAGTAATGCACAAGAGTTGCGAAATCTAAGTGTGAATCTTTGTTAAACTTCACCTGTGTTTTTCCTTTTTATAATGAACTCCCAACAGTGTTTTCAAAGTCTGACTGTCTGTACCAGTCGATCGTCCTCTCTTACCGTGTCTGCCGCCTGCGAGCACCCTGCAGGTTGATGTTAATGGGGATGTTGAACGACCTCCGAGGAGAGGCGGTGTTCAAGAACATTCCCTTTCCTACCTCAGCCACCTTCCAGCCCTGAGTATGAATATCCAACTATCAAGCTCCTCTTTATCTGAAAGTCAAATGTCCCTCTGTCTGCAGCCAATCATCTCTAATCTCCAACAGGCTCCAATGCAGTGCGTTGACTTACTGAGTGGACCGGATTTTTAGTTTATTCACCGGGGAGCTCCCTGTTGTTTACCAAGGCTCAAAGGTGAGTGCAACAGCACTTTCCACCCTCATGTGTGTTTCTATAGAAACCACCACAGGTGAAGCAGGTAGGAAGCTAATGGCCTCTCTGTGGGCCCGTGAGGCTCAGCTATATGCAGCAGTGTCATGGAGAGAATGAGTAAATCTCTTGATTATTCACTTTTTACACAGAATGCAACAACACAGCGACACTGACGCAGGTAAATACAGGCTCTCCTTGAAGTTAAAAAGCAAGAGAAAAAGGCATGAAGTTGAAATTTTATGCCTAAGCAACCACCTATACACCTCTATACAGATGCACAGAAAAGATACTGACCCAAACATGCGTGTCCTGCAACCTTTCATTATTCCAGACCTCTCAGAGAGTCCCAGTGCTGTGTGATATGAGTGCAAGATGCTGAGTGAGTTTATATGTGTTATTCAAACAATCGAAAGTCTTTGTATTATTCATGCGTTGCTGGCAAAACATATGGAGGTATTAACTTGGTGACAGTTCTGCTTAATATAACAAGCCCAGGGCCAGGAACACCACAGCAGCTTGAAAATGGAGCCAACCATTAAATAAAACAGACAGCGATGTCAGACCTAATTTATTCAGTCTTGAATACAATAGAGTGTTATTTTCCTCAACCTTTTATCACGCATTCTGGTGAGAGGCTTCATTTTCTGGGAGATCTAACCCTGGTTTATCTGATGTACAGTATTTTATTACCTGTATGTTTTTATTACAGCGGGTGATGTATATTATTTATAAACTGGTAAATGGAGTCTCTTTTTGTAAAACAGCAAGGTTGCTAGTATTCATATCCAAAACCTACAAGGGGGGCAATGGGTCTGGCGCATTTTTTTCACCCGCCTTGTGTAAGAATTAAGTGCTTTTGATGAAACTGAAGAAAACAAGATTAAAAATGTATAAAGCCCCCGTGTGCTTTACCTCACCTGGTAACCTGAAACATTGCCTGGACCTGGAGGCTAACAGCTTGGTGCAGCACTGCCGACGTGACTCAAACAGGATATCATCCTTAACAAAAATGCTTATTGGAAATGGACTGACGCAGTAATCACATGTTGGACTGTATCTTTTTTTTTTATTATATTTCATGTGTTTTAGGTCTCACCCTGCTGAGCTTCTTCTGTAGGCCGAACCTCGTGTGGTCTCTGTTTTCTATCTAGTTCTGACCTTGTACAATAGTGAGACAAATTCCTCTGATTTTCCAGGCCAGTAGTTGTAATTGGACTCACAGTGTCTCCTGTTATCTGATTATGCCACCGAACAACATTTCTGAACAGCACACGCAGACAGAGGTCGGTGTTTAAAAGGCAGCAAGTCACTGAGCATAGGCTAATGGATAATCACCGAAAGAGGAATCTAACTTTTCTTACCATTGGACTGATTTTTATGCTGAGCGGCATTGAGTATGGTAAGTTCATTATGACAGCTTTACAGAACTGAAGACATGAGATAATGGTCTCATTAGAGCAGAATCTGTCTGGCATTTTGGCTGTAAGCACACATCACAGAGGATAAGGCATCTGATGCAACTCAAATGTATTTTTGGCGGTGAGTAAATGAGGCTTGTCATTAACACCTCTCCTTCCTTTTCCACCACACACATCCTCCTTCTTGCCTCTCATTGTCTCAGCTGTCATTCTGCCTACAATATGGAGGTATCTCCAGATTTTGGAGGCCCCCCCGTACTTCCTGGGTCTGGGTCTGTCCGCCTTCAGTCTGAGTGGGCTGCTAACATCCCCACTGTTTGGTTTCTGGTCAGACCGCAGAAAAACTACAAAGTCAATCATCCTTTTCTCCAACTGTTTTCAGATTGTTGGTGAGTAATCAAACCACAAGACAAACCACAAGACACAGACAGTCAGATTTTACTGTAGAAACAGTGTGAAACTCAAACTGTAGCTCAGATTTGTCAGAAATACCACGCTCATTCATTATTCAGTTCATGCTGCATAAGGAACTCTGTCTTCTCTTTTAGATGGTGTAATAAAAAAAATCAGGTCTATTACTTCATTCCTTCATTTCAGAAGCTACTGAAATTTGCCTTTTTGTTTCCTCTTTTGTCTCCTCTCTTTGTCCACTGCAATGCATTGATGAAGTTAGCTCTAAGTAAGCAACCAAATGTCAAGCACCACTTTTTGCACTGTATTGTGGGTAGAATTTGATTTCAGTATGTAATGTTCAATCCTGACTTGTTATTTGGCCATCATTGCAAAGTTTCTCTAATCCTTGTGGACTTAAGTCATTATTCTAATGCCATGTTCACTACAACTGCTTCATACTAGCTAAATGTTAATGGCAGCATGCTAAAATGCTCACAGTAACAATGCTAACATTTCAAGCTTAACATTTGTTTGCACCTTGTTTATCAAATTAGTTTGGCATGTTAGAATTCTGACATTTGCTTATTCACATAAAACACAAAGTACAGCTGAGGATAATGTGTAAGTCAATAGTTTTACAGGTATTTGATCTTAGACTTAAGTGTTGTTTAGCTTTTGACTTGACGCCACAAGACATTTCATGCTAATGTATCTTATAATTTACCATTTAAGCTAAAGTCTAGGGGATCACCAAAGTCATCAGGCTTCCTCCTTATGGAAACTATAAATGTCTGTGAAATATTTCATTGCATTTCATTCAGCTATTTAAATATTTCAAGTTGTTAGCATCAGAAAAAAAAGTTTTGAAAAAAACCCATCAAACTTTTGTTTCACACTGAAGTTTCCTTTTGATTCTTTTTTTTTTTTTTTTGAAAATTTGTGTTTTTTTGTTTACAGGTAACTTGATGTATTTCATCGGATATTCAAAGTGGCTATTGTTAAGCAGTCGACTAGTGACAGGTAACACATGCACACAAATGCATGTGTGTACTGGAACACCAAAAGCCTGTTAGCTATTGCATATGTATGAGTGAACATTGTGAATTTTCAACAAATGAGTGCTCTGTTTTCCTTGCAGGTGTTGGCGCAGGAGCGGGCTCCTCCATCTTTGGTTTCCTGACTAGGAGCACTCGGCCAGAGGAACGCGCTGGTATCTTTGCAGCCATCATGGCCTGTCGACAAGCCGGGCTCCTTGTCGGTCAGTTTCTCCCCCTTCATCTCACCACAAAGAGAGGTGTCATTTCACCTCTCTCCACCTCCTCCGTCTTCTAAAAAATATCAGACATCAGGAAGGATTTTTTGATGTCTTCTTTGATGTTCAGTTTCAACTGTGAGAGGGAGACATTCAATAAAATCACCGAGGTGAAGGTTACTGTCTCCGCACATCCTCTGTTTTTATTCCACCTTGTCTTTAAAGCTCTCCCTCTTTTCTCTCCAGGGCCAGCGTTCAACCTGTTCCTGCGGCTGTGTGATTTCAAACTGGGGCCCTTTGTTGTGAACAAATATACATCTCCCGGGGTAACAGAATCCAGATAATCAGTAATCTAAGGTTCTTCGAAAGCCTCATGAATACAGAAACAATCTTCAGAAATAGTCGTTCTACATTTTGCACTCCTGTTGGCATGCATCCTTTTCCTTTGTTCTCCTCTGAGTGAAAAGAATACAAAACGCCTGCAGTGATACTCAGGCCTGTAACAACCCGTATCGATCTATTTCCATCTCATGAGTCTCTCTGAATATAACACCTGGAGAACGGATGTAGCCTAAATGAGATATAACAAAGCTCCACACGCCCACTTTCACTTTTCCACATAATTTGGCACTGCACTTTTCTTATTATTTCATTGTGCAAGGTTCCTTTATTTTTTAACCCTCCTCCCCTTATCTAAAATATTTATCCTCTCCTGACAGTTTTTGAGGATTTTGATGTTGTAAAAAGTTTGTTTTATGCAGTTGATTGCTTAAATATTTAAGAACTTTTAAGTCTTTTTTTCTCTTCACCCTTAGATCTTCATGTGCCTGTTGTGGGTGCTGATCCAGTTTGTTGTCCTTGCTATGTACTGGGATGTACCACCCATCAGCTCAGAGGGGGGAGACGTGATTTTGGAGATGAAACAAGAGCAGAGCAATGAGGAGGAGGAGGAGGTGCCGCTGATGGGGTCTGACGAGGAGCCGGTGCACACCTACAGAGCTGTCGACTCCAACCAATCGGAGACATCCACCTCATCTGAGATGCAGCCCATCCGTGGTGCCTTGGCGGTCTCGAACCCCTTCAAAAACTTCAGCGCCAGCAGAGGTGAGCGAGCAGGTTTGACTGGCTGTCCACAGCAATGATTGTCAGCTCTGCTCTGCTCTGTTCCTGAGGTTCAGGTAGGACAAGGTGTCACTGCCAATGCACATGTTTCGTATCTGCTCTATTGATTTACTCGCATGCACACACACACACACACTCACACACACACTCATACTTCCACACACTTCCATTCTCCAGGTCTCTCTGAGGAATTCTGTGTGGCATTTCAGATCAGATTCCCTGAGTATTGATTGGACTTGTGTGAATCAGTCTGGTTTATGTCAGAGTGTGTATGTATATATATGATGTCAGGTGTCTTATTGGATTAGTGTCCTAGTAGCTTAACATGGAATGCAAGCAGCGATTGTGTGCCATTATTGATTATCTTTTTCTGCACTTTGTTAGCCCATGTGTGTGTGTGAGTGTGTGTTTGCGCACATGTGAGTGAGTGCGTGTCAAACCTCTGTATTGATTCTCTCACTCTCTGAAGATGTGGCAATGGGATGGATAGCGGACTTCCGTTTTTATTGACTGGCTTGCTGTGGTTGACTTGTGGATGAAATGGAGACAGAATTGGTAATGTGGCCAACATTCCTCTTATTGATTCCTTTTTTTGTTTTGAAGAAAATCTACAACAGCAGAAACTTGGGAGCAAAACTCGAGGATGTCTGCAGCTCTAGCACACACTGTAGAAGGGTCTGTTACAGCGTTTCTGGTGTTCACTCTCCTGAATTATTGATCCTCCCCGACTCTTTCTGTATGAGTGAGGAATCTTTGAAACTCCAGCAGATCTTTCACTCTCTTTCATCAAGCCTATTCATTTGTGGCTGCCGTCATGCTTTACTAACAACACAAGCAGAAACTGCGTGAATTCCCTCCTTTTCAAATAAAAAATATTCAGCATTAGTAAGCAGTATGTACAAATTTATTAACGGTTTAAAGAACTAATCAAACATTTTTGTAAATATGTTTGTTCCCTGTATGTTATTAAGATTGAGAATAAGATGAGAACAATAAAACAGCTCTCTCGTGTTTGCATGCTGAATATGAACATACATCAAGCAGGACGATGTGTCTTTCTGTTTCCAGTCTTTATGCTACGCCAAGCTAAGCTAAGCATAACCATCTCAAAGACTTCCTGAATTAAAATAAGTTCATAACTTTGTTTACATGTATTTATGGTGTTTTTAATGTGCTACAAGACATATCACGAGCAAAATGAGTGGTCAGCATGATTCCTGAGCACTTCCACCCTGGGACTACATTGTTTGCAATGACAGCTGAGACACGCTGATTCAGACAGCCAGGGTTTCCATAACTCACCTAAATGGTGAGCCTTTGTGTGTTACTAAAGGATTTGAAAGCTGCATCATGGAAGCTGTAGGATCTGGTGTTCTCTGGAGCTTGAATCAGATCAGAATATCTCTGCCTCTTTAAATTCTCCCAACTTTATTGAAATGTAATAATAAATCACTTGATAGGCCCTTTAAACCTGTATGATACTATTAAAACCAAATACATTTTGCATACATTGCATACTGTATATGTAGTGAGACAAAAATAAAATGATATAAATAATCTTAAAAACACTGAACAGAGAGAACTGAACCATAGTGGATCACACACAGTCCAAAAAAGCAGTCCTCCAGCCATCTGGCACACACTGCCAAATTTAGCAGCAAGCCCAGCTCATTTTTCCTTCCCTCCAAGTCCATACGGGAGTTTTTGTTCCAGGAAAAACTGGTATCAAAATGTGAAATTTTTTATTTATATGTATATATTTATATATATATTTTTTTCCTTGTGTTATCATGTGTTAAAACACAAGAAAAAACAGACAGCAGAGTTCTCACTTATCTGAAGAAATAGAAATATACAGTTTGTTGGACCAGAGGATCAACATGACAAACCGGCCAGGATCCGTCACGCCCGCCTCTTTCAATCTTGAGATCACTTTCAGATAGTCCGAGTTTTCTTTTCCCTTTCAACTCCTCTATCTTAACGTATCTTGCCAGTTGAAACTTTCAATTTAATGGTACCACTTCAGCTTGTTTTATGATTTTCTCTTTGGTTTCCCAGGTTTTCAGAATATATCTCTCTGTCTTTCACTCGGCAGAGTTCCTGAGAGAGGAGGTGGTTGTTCTCCTCACGGCTCAGTTCATCACTCTCTTCAATCAGACAGCGCTGGAGGTGAGAGCAGCTACCGTTGAGATCCATCAGTTGGAGTTTTCAAGCATTTCACACAGTGTCACACTATTTTACCCTGAGTCTCATCCAAACTGTATCAATCTGAGCCTTACCTGGAAAGACCTGCGCTGTTACTTTGAGAAAATAATAAAGAATCGCTTAATGCTTAAAGTAAAACTGATGCAACAAGTGCACATAATCAGTCTCTTTGTCTGGGACATGAAAAATGAAGAGGCCTACTCTCTTCTCATTAAACTGCGGTGGCTGAATAGTCACACTGTGCTGACCTGGGTTATATAATCATTTTAATATAAAAAAAAAAGAAACTCTTTTGATCTAGACTGAATGAAGCCTTTGAAGGACTTAAAAGTGGTCGTTTCAGCTCTAATAAGAATCTCCACCTCTACCTCTGACTGAATCACTGACTGTCTAACTGACTGACCTTGTGAATATCTTTCTGAAAAATCCCCAGACCATGGTGACTCCTATGACGCAGCGCTACTTTGGCTTTGGTGAGCTGGCCAACAGCCTGATGTACAGTCTGTGTGGGGTCGAGGTCATCCTGGGCTTCTTCTTTGTACGCTGGCTGAGCGGGAAGGTGGCGGACCGCGCCGTGCTGGCCGTTGGCCTGGTCATCTGCTGCATCGCCTGTATCTGGTCGCTCATCTTCCTCTGCAACCCCCGAGGTGCTAACTGGGAAAACACACAAACACAAATGCAAAGACTTGCGTACAAAGACATAGATTTAAAAATGCCTCACGCTCTCTGCAAAAACGTTTCTGTGACTGGTGTCGGTGTGCAGAACGCAGGGGAGCCATATTGAGTTACACACTGGCTGCATTGAATGTGCTCTGTTAATGATATCACTCAGGCTCTGGCAGGCCAGCAGGAGATCATACAAGCAAACTGGATCCTGTATGTTCATGTTGGCCTGTGTCTGTTGCAGCGAGTCACGTTTATCGCTCTGATTACAAGTGACAGATGCTGGAGCTGGGGAGTGCCTGAGTACATATAAAAGGATTACAGTAATCTAATTAGACAAAAATGCTATTTGTTAAGGCATATCCTACATTTGTTTGCTATTTGTTACGGTTAAAGCAACCAAACAAAGAAACAAAACCTTAATGGCAGCTACCTGAGGGAAAACAATATTTTCTTTTCTCGAACCACTTGGAAACATGTTTAATTCTTGAAAATTGAATTTTAATTCTAAGATTATAGACTCGCAGGAGCATCCAACAGTTTGAGTGGGCACAAATTCACACAAACATGTGCATGATGCAAAGCAGCAGAGAACAAAAATGAAGAGGCTGCCAGCTTGGCAGTGGTTTCATATTCAGATAGAGCTATCTCAGCTGGTGCCAACCCATTTGTGAAAAGAACTTAAAAACTGAGAAACAAAAAGATGGATAACTGAAGTATGGTCTGTCACACACTTTGAATGATTATCACTACATATCAGAAATAAACAGGGACAAAATATTAAAATAACCAAGAGATCTTGAAATATATTAATTCTAGGAAAGTGAGAGCTGATGTTAGATTACAGCCTGTAAATGGAATTGTTTAATGATATGTTTTATATAATTTAGGGACAAACGACTGTAATTTAGTAATCCATTTATCTCATTTATATTATCTTTCCATCCATGCAGGTGGTTATGAATGGGAGCTGTCGACCTTCATCATCGGAGTGTTTCTGCAGCTGCTGGGGCTTCCCTTCGTTGCTGTGTCTCAGGTGTCTCTTTTCTCAAAAGTTACTGCAGAGAAAACACAAGGTTGGCAAGTAATTCTACCTTTTTAATTCATCAAACATGATGCAAAGAAACAGTTATACATACTTTATTGTCTAGCCTTATTGTAATGATTTTAAAAGGAAAGGACTAAGCTTTAATTTTTTTGTGATGCATCACCTAAAGGATTCAGCCAAGGTGTCAGACGCTCAGTTGGGGGTTTGTCCACCATCTTGGGTCCTTTGTGGGCTGGAGGGTTGACGAATAATTTGTACATCATGCTGGGTGTGATGCTTGCTCTCCTCGTAATGATCACAGTAAGTGGAACACAGATCATTTTCATATTCAATAACAAGAAATGGCAAGCTGCCTTTCTACTTAAGGAAACTTCAATATATCAACCTAAATATTACAGTCTAGCAAAGAGTATTTGAGAAGACGTGACACTTCCGTCATATCTTTCCACTAAAAACACAGTTACAGCCAGCAGTTGGTTAGTTTAGCTTAGCATAAAGACTGGTAGCAGGTTGGGACAGTTAGCCTGGTCATAAAATTCACCCCCCACAACCTCCCACTACTGAAAATAATCAGCTCTCTGATTAGCCTACACATTACAATAAGCAAAGCTATGCTAGCTGTTTCCCACTGCTGAAGCTTCACGTGTAAAATCTGGCTATTATCACCTCTATTTCACAAATTAACATGTGAAAATGTATATATTTAATAAAACATAAACTAAAAAAAAACCTGATAAATGTGGTCTTACATGGAGTTTTAATGCTATTCATTCATGCTAAGCTAACCAGCTGCTGTCTGCGGCTTCATATTGACTGTACAAACATAGGATTGGTCCCGTTGTGTCATCTCTCTCTTGGCAAGAGGACAAATTAATGTATTCTCTAAAATATATTATGTAAAATATTACTTTTGATACCTTTAAGAAGCTAGAAAAGATGTAGATAAGGTTTTTACTTGGTGCTTTTTGTATACTCATCCCTCTATGTGAATCTACCATCTCTACTAGAAACTAGAAACGACTCCAATCCTGTGGCTCAAGAAGACAATTTTTGTTCACATACTCTAAGTGAAAAACAGTAGCTACTTGCAAGTAAAATCCTTAACTCAGCATGCCTTTGATGGCCTCTGCTTATTACTTGGTGTTCCCTATTCTCTGAAGCCAAATCATCCTGTACATTTTGGCAGGTTATGACAGCGGTGTCCTACGACCGCCTGACGGAGCCCAGGGCAGTGCAGTGTGCTCAGAGCTGTGACAGCGGAGGATAGAGCTGCAATCTCTCCGAAGAGCAGGCTGAAGATGGACAGACGGACAGAGGGAGTGTCCTGCACCTCTGCGAGAATCAATACAAGTTTACCCCCGGGGGAATATGTGGAATAAAAATGTTTATAACATATGATGTTAACTCAGAAGCTGCAACAGAGGTGATCACACTTCACGGGTAAAAAAAAAGAAGACAGTATGTTTTTTATGCTCTGCACATCCCTTTGTTATCAGATTTCATTAGAATCTACTTTGCAGGCATATCACTATCAGACTATTAATTATGTTTTACACAAGTGTGCACCATTGCTCTCAAATTGAATATTCAGAGGTGTAATTGAAGATGAAAGCCATTATTTTTAAACTGTACTATTTATATTCCCAGGTGTTGATGAAAAGATAAGAGAGCAGGTTTTTCCATGTGACCCACGTACCAAATTTCATTTTTCCTGAGTCTTTCTTCCTCTGAAAAAAAAAAGAAAATAAAATCCTTGCTGAAAATGAAATGGTTGACACAATAAGTACAGGAGTGGAGTTGTCAACATCTGAGCAGCTCCATGTCAATGTAGCTGTTAGAAGAGGAGGGTCACAGAGAGGGAAGCTTCACAGATCTGCTCTTTTTATTTGTAGTTTCTGAGTAAAACTGTTTTTTAGTGTTAAAATTAAATCCAAAGCCTTTGATGTGTCTAAACCAAAAAGATGTTATCTCTAGCTATTCCACTATATCTTATATGCAAATGAGAAGCTCCTGAATTAAAACTGAAATTTAAAAAAAATACTTGTTAATTAGCCTTCTCTATCATTTTACTATAGGGGGGATTTAAAATTTAATTGCCTGTATTCATAATTTAAAACATGACAAGGTGTAACTTGTGTGTAGTCAGCTGTTCTTGCTTATAGTCACCTCTAGGATGTGCTGCATGCTACACATCTACATCTGAGGGGAGAAGGCTGCAAGCAACATCAAGGCTTTGTAGATTCCCTTTGTACCAGCCAACATGGGTTTGGTCAATCTCTGTGTTTTTGCATAATTGCAGATAAGGCTCGGTAACCTTTACCGTTTTCTGCACTCAGCATTCGATGCTTGGCTTTCCAAAGGCTTTTTCGTCTAAAATGGAAATTCTAATCTCTGGGACTCAAGGACATAATATATATAAGTACTTTCATGGCCTGATCAGCGTATTCAGGTACTTGACATTTGAAGGGAGATAACAGTGTGCATTGAATCAGGTCAAGCCTGAATTTGCTCTCTTTGAACAGGCTCACTTTTTCGACAGGATTCCTGATGTCTTGTGTTATACAAGAAATGTATGCAGTGCCTAAATACAACAACCTAAATGTCGAAAACCTCTGAAAACTTGCATTTAAAACCTTTAACTTTCATGTCTAATGTTAAATATTCACAGTTAAATAAGTATCAGTCAAAAAGTTTAATTTAAAAAAAGGCAACTTTTTCATAGCATTACAGTTTTTCTATAAAGCGAGACTAAAAGATTTTTGGGAGAAACCACACTCTTCCTCCCACAATGTACAGTTAAATTCATAAAGGATAAAACAAAGCTTTGATCATTCAGTACACTGCTGCTACAGGCTCACTTGGTCTCTAAACTAAAGCAAGCTTTTAGTTAGCAAACTTTGGAGTGTTATTGCTGCAGTTTAAAAGACATTACTGAAACAGTAAGCTTGCTTAATGAGTTCTACTATGAAATACAACACTTAAGCATGCAAATTGAATTTTAAATGGTTTTATTACAATGCTAAAGTTGAAAGAAGTAAACACAGTGTGCCTCATCATGAGACACACTTCTTTCCTCCTGTAATCCCACAAGCAGGAAAAAGATGTCAGAATGATAATGTATTATTTAATCTTAAAGGTTAATTTTCAGTATTTTTGCCTTTTCTGATAGTACACAGTTATACAGAAAAGAGAAATTAAGATGAGAGAAATTAAAGGAATAAATGATGCAGCAAAGGTCTCTGGATGGACTCCAGCAGGGACAACCAGGTTTTAAAAACTGGCTTCAGATCTAAAGTTTTTCTCTGTAACATTAAATATTTAATACTAAATAAGAAGAAATCAATGTTACATTATGTTCAGGTATTTCTTTTTACAGATAACAACTCAAGTAAATGACATGACCTTGTCCTTACCAGTCCCTTTTCAAAGCAAAAATACTGAAATCTACAATGAGAAATAACAAATGGTTTAAACTCTGTTTGACCTTATCACCCAGAATAAAACTGATTGAGAAAACATGTTTCAGGACCTTTCAAATAACTACATTAATCTTATATATGATTTGAAAAAAATGTTAAAGATTTGATTTTTTTCTATGTGGCATTAGAGAATGAGACAAACCACTTCAGCTCGACACTGTGATGATCCTGCTTTCACAGACAGGATTGTCTAGACTTGTGCAGTCAACCATCTTCAGATTCAGCTCCTGCAAAAGTCTACAGAGGCGGCACACAAACCCCCCCCAAGGACATAAATAGAAAAGTCAGAGGCCTTCGGCTTTTTGTTAGATATACCAAAGGTAGGCACGCGAGTTTTGAAATTTTAAAGATACAATGAACAACCATTTGATGCAAAAGCCAACAATTATTTCTGTGAAGTGTGGAAGAAACGTGTCGCCATGGAGATGGAGTTTTGTAAGGGGGGAAAGTAAAATTTAAAAAAAAAAAAAAGGTTGCAGGTAAAACAATACTACGTAACTGTAGAGAGTGAGGCCTGCGTACTGTGGAGCTGGTTCTGAAACAAATGAAGGTAAAGCAGAGCTTCAGTGGAAGAATCTACACGTTGCACTGCTGTGCAACTAAAAATGGCTCAGTCTGCCTTTTACACACTAACTGTTTTCATGTCATGTCTAGGAAAAAGAACTTAGCTATGTGCAGTTATTTCAGCTATTCAGTGGGGTGTAAAAATATCTCTGTAGCTGTAACCATTATTCAGTGTTCAGTGCTTTTTTTGTGCTTTTCATGGGAACACTGAAATACAAAACACATGGATGTTACTGTTTGCTACATCCAAGTCTTATCCTTGAGAGTTGTGAGGCACAACACAGTGTCGTTTTGTCCCTAACAGGCTCTCATGCAGTGGTGAACTGGAGGGCACAGGGGGAAAATAAAAGGGACAGCAGGTAAATTCAGATGGGAACCAGCATGCAGGTTGTCATGATGCACAGATGGTGAAACAGTTCAAAATCTGGTTAAAATCAAAATAATGTGACTCAGATATAAATACAAATATTTGAAGTATAATTATTGCAAACAAACAGGTGCATATCTCAAAATGA